>SJYQ01002804.1:168252-296892 GCA_006410935.1 Redunca redunca
TATGGATGTGAGAGTTGGACTGTGAAGAAAGCTGAGTGCCGAAGAATTGATGCTTTTGAACTGTGGTGTTGGAGAAGACTCTTGAAAGTCCCTTGGACTGCAAGGAGATCCAACCAGTCCCTTCTGAAGGAGATCAATCCTGGGATTTCTTTGGAAGGAATGATGCTGAAGCTGAAACTCCAGTACTTTGGCCACCTCATGCAAAGAGTTGACTCATTGGAAAAGACTCTGATGCTGGGAGGGATTGGGGGCAGGAGGAGAAGGGGACGACAGAGGATGAGGTGGCTGGATGGCATCACTGACTTGATGGATGTGAGTCTGAGTGAACTCCGGGAGATAGTAATGGACAGGGAGGCCTGGCATGCTGCGATTCATGGGGTCACAGAGTCGGACACGACTGAGCGACTGAACTGAACTGAACTGAAAATGTATCTTTAAAAAATTCAGTTAAATACACATCTCCCTCGACTTAGGATGTGATTACATCCTAGTAAACCTATCATAAGTTTAAAATATTTAAGTCAAAATGCCTTTAGTACAGCCAATCTACTAAATATCAAAAGTTAGACTAACCTATCTTAAATGTGTTCAGAATACATGTGTTAGCCTACAGTTGGCAGAAATTATCTAACAACATGTGTGTTTTATAAGAAAGTGTTGAATCTCATGTAATTTTTCAAATGCTGCACTGAAAGTGAAAATCAATAGCTGTACAGGTCCAGAATGGTTATATTGGTTGTTCATTCTCATGATATGGTGGCTGACTGAGAGCCGTGGCTACTGCCACTGCCCAAAATCACAAGAGAACATATTCCTAAGCCTAGGAAAAGGTCATATTTAAAATTCCAACTACAGTTTCTACTGAATACATACCACTTTTACACCATCCTAAAGCCAAACAGTCTTGAGTCAAACCATCGTTAAGTCACAGACATTCTGTATGTATTGACTAATTTATTAATGAGTTGACAAAGAGCTAAAATATTAGAAGTGACTACAAATTGAAAAGGAACTCATACAGTTCATTTCTATAATTAAAATGTATGTAAATGAGACTGATATTTGATTTACAAATGGATTCTCAGAAATACAGGTGTTGCATAGAACAAGACTTACTTGCAAATGAGAGAAAAATATATACTGATACCTCATATCTATGGTGAATTGAAATTTCTGTAACCTGCATTCATTAGTTTTTATGTTGTTATTCTTTAGCTGTCTAGTCATGTCTGACTCCTTACAATCCCATGGACTGCAGTACACCAGGATTCCCTGTCCTTCACTATCACCTGGAGCTTGTTCAAGCTCATGTCCATTGAGTAGGTGATGCCATCCAACCATCTCATCCTCTGTCCTCTATTCTCCCCCTGCCCTCAATCTTTCCCAGCATCAGGGTCTTTTCCACGAGTTGGCTCTCCATATCAGGTTGCCAAAATATTGGAGCTTCAGCTTCAGTTCTTCCAATGAATATTCAGGGTGATTTCCTTTAAGATGGACTGATTTGATTGCCTTGCAGTCCAAGGGACTCTCAAGAGTCTTCTCCAACACCAAAGTTCAAAAGCATCAATTCTTCAGTGCACAGCCTTCTTCATGGTCCACATGTCACATCCATACATGACCACTGGAAAAACCATAGCATTAACTAGATGGACCTTCGTAGGCAAAATGATGTCTCTGCTTTTTAATACAGTGACTAGGTTTGGCATAGCTTTTCTTCCAAGGAGCAAGCATCTTTTAATTTCATGGCTGCAGTAATTTTGGAATTCAAGAAAATAAAATCCATCATCGCTTCCACTCTTCCCCCATCTATTTGACATGAAGTGATGGGACTAGATGCCATGACCTTAGTTTTTTGAATATTGAGTTTTAAGCTAGCTTTTTCACTCTCCTCTTTCACCCTCATCAATAAGTTTTTTTCATTCTTCTTTGCTTTCCACCATTAGGGTAATGTCATCTGCATTAGGGTGGTGTCATCTGCATGATCTAAAAAAACTAAGATCATGGCATCTGGTCCCATCACTTCATGGCAAATAAATGGGGAAACAATGGAAACAGTGACAATTTCTTTTCTTTGGCTCCAAAATCACAGCAGATGGTGACAGCAGCCATGAAACTATAAGACAGCATATTAAAAATCAGAGACATTACTTTTCCAACAAAGGTCCATCTAGTCAAAGCTATGGTTTTTCCAGTAGTCGTGTATGTATGTGAGAGTTGGACCATAGAGAAAGCTGAGCACCAAAGAACTGATGCTTTTGAACTGTGGTATTGGAGAAGATTCTTGAAAGTCCCTTGGACTGCAAGGATATCAAACCAGTCAGTCCAAAAGGAAATCAACCCCAAATATTCATTGGAAGGACTGTTGCTGAAGCTCCCATACTTTGGCCACCTGATCCAAAGAGCTGACACATCAGAAAAGGAGATGTTGGAGGATGGGGAAGCATGGTGCGCTGTAGTTCATGAGGGTCACAGAGAGGTGGACACGATTGAGAAACTGAACAACAACATCTGGATATCTGAGGGTCTTGATATTTATCCCAGCAATCTTGATTCCAGCTTAGGATGCCCCTAGCCTGGCATTTCGCATGATGTACTCTGCATAAAAGTTAAATAAGCAGAGTGATAATATACAACCTTGACATACAGCTTACCCAATTTTGAACCAGTCTGTTGTTCCATGTCCAGTTCTAACTGTTGCTTCTTGATCTGCATACAGGTTTCTCAGGAGACAGCTAAGGTAGTCTGGTATTCCCATCTCTTTAAGAATTTTCCAGTTTGTTGTGATCCACATGTTCAAAGGCTATAGTATAGTCAATAAAGCAGAAGTAGATTTTTTTTTAATTTCCTTGCTTTCTCTGTGATCCACCAAATGTTGGTAATTTCATTTCTCCTCTGCCTTGTCTAAATCTAGCTTGTACATTTGGAAGTTCTCGGTTCATGTACTGCTAGCTTAAAGGATTTTAAGCATTACCTTGCTAGCATGTGCAATGAGCTCAATTGTATGGTAGCTTGAACATCATTTGGCATTGCCCTTCTTTGGGATTGGAATGAAAACTGACATTTTCCAGTCTTGTGACCACTGCTGAGTTTTCTAAATTTCTGTTTTTATGTATTTAAGTAATAATATGTAGGTTATTAACATGTAATTAGTTGACCATTCCTTTGAAATTATAAGACATCATCCAGATGTTCCTAACTTTTAGCTCAAAATTCTAACTCAGTAGGATTTAGGTATTTAATAAGTGGTGTGACAACATTGACCTATAGAGAAATGTCCTAAGGCAAAGCGCTGATAGTTTCTTGGATAAGAAAACAAAAGACAGAGAGTAGGTCCTTGAAGATGATGATAAAGAAGAGCAGGGCAGACTTACGCAGAAAAGAATTACTCTAGCAGGTAGAATCCTCATTGGATGATAACAAATTTAGTTTCATTCCAGCTGAACAGTAGTGGCAGGGGGTCAGGGAAGGGGAGATACCATAGGATTCATAAGGAGACAGCTTTCAAGGTGGATCTAAAAGGGTAAATAGGGTTCTCTGTGGCCAAGAAGGGCAGGAGCTTGGCATGCCACATGGAAAATCAATCTAGAGCACAAGCACAGATGGAAATTTGGGCGATAAATTCAGTCTGACAAGAGTAAAATAAGAACGGGAATGACAGGAGATTGAAATTGTGAATTGAAGCCTGATAGTGACACATCTTGAATGGCATCCTCAGGGGACGGACGGGGAAGAAGCTTTGCTGCTTGCCTTCCTGGCATCTACTGAACCTTTAACTGCATTCACAATGTTTCTCACTGTTTGGCCAGGGCTTGGTGCTGATGTCCCTAAACAGACTGTAGCCACCCTACATACCTTCCTACAACGTTCAGCTCAGAGGTTGCTTGAAACTCAAATCTAAGGAAATCAGCTTATGACATCTCTTTAGAGCCAGTGATTGTTTCAGAGGTGGGTCCACAGCTTAAAACGGAGCAATAGGAAGAAATCCTTGATTTGACTTGTGCTGGATGGTGATGTGGATTAGGATACCTATGACTGCTTTAAACATGTTGCTAAATAATTGAAGTTAGTTAGAGGACAAAACTGACATTTGGATAAGAACCAAGTGAGAGACAGTGCTGAAATTCTATTCAAATTGTGCCCAAAGCCCAAACCACCTCTGGATTGTTCTGGTAAGTGAAATAATCTATTCTCATTATTCTTTTAATTGGATAGGTCTGTTATTGTTCCTTGCAATGAAAGGTGTCCTGATAGACTTATTATTCAGAAAACAGAACATCTGTGAAGGTTTTCACACAAGATCATACAGTGATCAGTGTGATATTACAGGAAGAACATTCTGATATCCCAGTGAAAGCTGGACTGAAATAGGCAAGTTTGAAAGAGAAAAGGGAGAGGGCACACTGGGGATGATACCACACTACTTTGGATGAGAGATGAATCTTAACTTTAAGTATGGCAGTATGAATATGGAAATGCAGAGAAACTGAGAAACATTACCAAAGTTAAATAGAAATGCCTCTTCAATGTTGACAGCTAAGTGAGAAATATCATTTTACCTATAATTTATGCTCTGCTCATTTCCACTTATACATGGTGGAGCGTGCTAACGTGAATTTCCAACTGAACTATACGTAGAAATTGTTCTTTACATGGTCCTGGCGTGGGACTGATAATACCCAGGACTCCATTATTTGAGATTACCCATTATCCAGTTGTTGGGGCCCTACTGTGGTGGGGTGCTAACTATAGGTGAGAGAGGGTAATGAAAAGAAAAAAAAAAAAGATGGAGAGGAAAGGAAGAGAAGATGGATGGAGAGAGGATCCAGGGTTCAGGGCTTCCAGAAAGGAGATGTTGATCCCAGATCACTTGACTCGAGGGATTAACAACAATAACAACAACAACAAAAAAAAAAACCAGGAAAAGACAATGAAGGCAAAGTGAAGATGAAATAAAAAATAAATACATAGTAACGGTAATAACATGACCTCATGTTTATCAAGGTCATTTATCATGACCTCATATTTACCATGTCTCAGCTGGTGTGTAAACAATTTACATGTTCTAACTTATTCAACCTTTACATACACCCTATGATCTAATAATGACTAATAATGACAGTTAGTCTTAGAAAGGTTAAGTAGTCTGCTTAAAATCAAACAGTCTGAAGAGCTGGAGCTGGTGTTGAACACAAATATGTCAGACCATACTGCTGTAGGAACCAGGTTTTTGAAAAATACCATCCAGCTCCTTACCTTGCTGGGGACTTCCCAGGTGGCTCAGTGGTAAAGTGAAGTCGCTCAGTCGTGTCCAACTCTTTGCAAGCCTATGGACTGTAGCCTACCAGGCTCCTCTGTCCATGGGATTTTCCAGGCAATAGTACTGGAGTGGATTGCCATTTCCTTCTCCAGGGGATCTTCCCAACCCAGGGATCGAACGCAGGTCTCCCGCATTGTAGACAGACACTTTACCGTCTAAGCCACCAGGGAAGTCAGTGGTAAAGAATCCTGCCAATTCAGGAGACACAAGAGGCACAGTTTCAGTCCCTGGGTTGGGAAGATCCCCGGGCATAGGAAACGGCAGCTAGTCAAGTGCCCTTGCTTGGAGAATCCCATGGACAGAGGAGCCCAGTGGGCTGCAGTTCGTCGGGTCAGAGAGTCAGACACGCCTGAGTGCATGCAGCACGGCCTTGCCTTTCTAGTTGAATCTCTCATCAAGTGAGATTCCAATTCCAACCTGAGGCATTTTTTCTCCCTGGTGCTAGCCTCCTCCACCCATTCCTCTCTTTCCTTAACTTGAATATCACTTCTCCTGGCATAATTTCCACGACTTTCCAGAACCATATAGTGCCCCCTCCTGTGGGGTTCCCACTCCCACCTGCATGGGGGTACTAACTACCGCACTGTCTGCTTCCTATGCCGGACTGTGGCCTCTGGGAGGGGACGCTTGCCTGTTTGCTCACTGATTGGCACAGCGTGAATATTCAATGGTTGTGTCGAATGAGTGAGGTCAGAAGGGCATGAGTTGAGGACAGAACGCTCCATGTAATAAGGAATACATGTGTATGTTTCTGTGGAAGGCCTGTTTTCAAAAATAAGATCTGAACAACAGCAAGAACGTGCTTGGGCTGGTTTTTCCAGCATCCTGGAATCTAGCTGGGAGAGGGGGATTTCTGCATTGGGCAGTAAGGTATGTTTATCTTTATGATTCCCACACCTCCTTTCAAAAGGCTGGATTTAACATGGACATTTCAACTTCAAATGGTCTCCAAAGACTTTGCTGTTGACGAGAACAAGACTTTTTTTGGTAAAAGGTAGTGAATGAAAGCAAGAAATGGTCAAGAAAAGAACAGGCCAGACGACTCAGTCTCCTTCCACAGGCACTCAAGTAATTAAAATAAAAACAATTACTCATATACATAGAGCAGGTCAGCACATTTTTTCACAGAACAAGGGAAATGCACAACTCCTAAGAGGCAGTGATATAAATATTTCAGCTGATAGTACGTCCAGGACCAAGAAGGTAAAATAAACTAGATTTAAACAAACAATTTGACACAGAACTGCAAAAAGGCATTGTGAAATTCTGCAAAATTGCAGATCCGATTTCCCTGGAATATACTTTGGCCTAGCAAAACCTTGACAATTATTCATGTTGGAGGACTAAGCAGAAATGCAGACAATGGGAAAACAAACACTCAATCATCAGGTTTCAGAATGTCGCAGTGTCCAGAAAATGCCTATGTTTGCCTCTTTTCCTCTGAAACCTGGAGCTGGCCTACTGATTCTTATGTGCGTGCTAAGTTGATTCAGTCAAGTCCTACTCTTTGCGACCCTATGGACTTGAGCCAGCCAGGCTCTTCTAACCAAGGGGATTCTCCAGGCAAGAATACTGGAATGGGTTGCCATGCCCTCCTCCAAGGGATCTTCCCAACCCAGGGATCCAACCTAGATCTCCTGTGTCTCATGCATTGGCGGGCAGATTCTTTACCACTAGTGCCACCTAGGAAGCCCTCTTGATCCCTGTGGTGAAGAACTGAAGTAAAGTTGCTCAGTCGCATCTGACTCTGTGACCACATGGACAGTAGCTTACCAGGCTCCTCCATCCATGGGATTTTCCAGGCAAGAATACTGGAGTGGGTTGCCATTTCCTTCTCCAGGAGATCTTCCCAACCCAGGGATTGAACCCAGGTCTCCCACATTGTAGGCAGATGCTTTACCATCTGAGCCACCAGGGAAGGGATCCCTATGGTGGTGGTGGTTTAATTGCTAAGTCATGTCCAAGTCTTTGTGAACCTGTGGACTGTAGCCTGCCAGGCTGCTCTGTCCATGGTATTCTTCAGGCAAGAATACTGTATACCTGTATCACTGTTGTGACTAATTCCCACCAGTCACACCAGCTCTAATACCAGTCTATACTATTAAGCCTTGTCCATCTGGCCAAATTCTGTCTTTTAGTCTGAGCTCAAGAATTATCTTTTTTTTTCTGAAACTTTACAGGCAGACCTTGGAACTCCTCTGTAGATACCCAACTTCAGTTTGCTCAAACCTCCATTGATCACTGAGGATAGCATATTAATCCTTTTTACCTACAATTCAATTTCTTTTCCAAGGGTATGCTTCCTAGGCAAAGGCTGTGTATTATTCACTGTGGTCGTGGTCCCAGGGCTCAGATCTTGCTTAATCGCAAAATCAGTGCTCAGCAAATAGCTGTTGGCATCAGAGGCTGAACGTCCTGCTGTACTTTTCTGATAATTGTTTCTGACAATTTTTGTTCAGTCTCTCATCACTCATTGAGTGTTTCTTGAGTTTCTACCATGCCAGGTGCTGAGGACACGGTGGTGAATGAAAATAGACAGGGCCCCTATTTTCGTATGGTATAATGGCTGGAGGAGAAGTCAGAAATGGTTCCAATGACACCAGTGATGAACATATGATTGAAAATAAAGCCCTAAAGGAAAGGGGGTTATCGCAGCACTGTGAGTGGTGGTTCAGTGTAGGCTCCATGGAGGGAACAATGATTGTGCTTGGAGAGAAGCAATGATTAGACATTAGTGATTTGGTATAGGGGTGGGGAGAGGGTGATTATCTCAAGGAAATAGGTGGTGATTTTAGAAGTTTTATAATCCTAAAGCTGAAACTCTAGTACTTCGGCCACCTCATGTGAAGAGTTGACTCATTGGAAAAGACTTTGATGCTGGGAGGGATTGGGGGGCAGGAGGAGAAGGGGACGACAGAGGATAAGATGGCTGGATGGCATCACTGACTCGATGAACATCTGAGTAAACTCCAGGAGTTGGTGATGGACAGGGAGGCCTGGCATGCTGCGATTCATGGGGTCTCAAAGAGTTAGACACGACTGAGCGACTGAACTGAACTGAACTGAATGAGAGGGAGGGGAGCATGGTACATTTGAATGAACATGTACCTGAAAAGGAAAGATCTAGACCAATAGTTCTCAAGCAGGGGAATTCCCCCATCCCCAGGGACATTAGGCAAGCTGGAGAGATTTTTGGTTGTGAATAACTAGCAGTGCGTATCATCTAGTGGGCAGAGACCAGGGATGCTATTAAATATTCTACACTAGCCCCCAAAGAATCATCCAGCCCAACAAGTCAATAGTACCAAAGCGGAGACACTCTAATGTAGAGGAAACTGGTATCATATAAGGCTGAAGAGACAGACATGGGAAGACCATGAACGTCTCCGCAGTCCATGGGAAATAGTTTGGTCAGGAAGAGTAAGAAAGAAGGAAAGAGTGAGTAGCTCAGTTGTGTCTGATTCGTTGTGAGCCCATAGATTGTAGCCTGCCAGGCTCCTCTTGTCCACGGAATTCTCCAGGCAAGGATATTGGAGTGGATTGCTGTTCCCTTCTCCAGGAGATCTTCTTGACCCAGGGATTGAACCAAGGTCTCCTGAATTGAAGGCATGTTCTTTATCAGCTGAGGCACCAGGGAAGCCCATGAAGAATAAGAGGGAGCCAATAAAGAATTGAGCATGGAGAGACATCACTTGTTTTTCTTTTCATTAAAATGATCCAGGCTTCAGTATGAGGGCATGTTGGATGTCTGTATAATTTTGGATTAGAGAGAAATAAGAACAAATGGTAGAGAACAGTTAAGAGAATTTTTGAGTATCCAGGCAGGAGAAAATGTTTTGTACCAGCTTGGCCTCCCCTGTTCCTGTCACCATCCATCCCAGGGCTGATGTTAAGCATTGTCCACTACTCCTCTACCTCAATATTTCATTTCTTCTTTTTCTGTCTCATGTCATCCCCAAGAGTGACATCTGGTTTAAAAGGCTTAACTAGATATTACAGAATATCTTAGAGCTGGACAAAGATCTTTGAAGTCAAATGAATTTTAGCCTGATGCTTAAATGCTTTGCATGCTGACTACATGGGCACCTTCATATTCCTCAAAACTGTTCTGTCATGGTGGAGGAGTAAACTTTACACCACGTTCTTGCCAGTCCGTGGTTTCCAGGAAGCGGAGGGAATGTCTTCATGCATTTATGTGGTTCATGAGATGCCACCCAGGTGCCTTTCCATCTTTCAGCGATTCCGTGCTGCAACTCAGAGTGCAGGCTCTCACTTGCAGCTCTCTTAACGTATCATCCTGCTTCATCGCTCTGCAGTTTGCATATGCTTTGCAGTGCCCTCATTCTGCTAACCAGCTCTGCGTGGTTAACCACAAAACATCCTCCACAATGATACTTTGGCATGACTTACTCTGAAGAGCTTTATCAGAAACTTTTGTTGATTAACCCCTAACACTGTTCATTGCACCTACTTATCAATGCAGAATGTGATTCCTTAAAAGTAGAACTTCTTTTTTCCATATTTATCTCTGGTTCTCAGTGCCATAGGCATAGGCTCAGCCATCTGAGAACAATTTTCAGGGTCGGTATAGATTTAAGAAAGGGTCCTTCTTCCTGTGTTCCTTCAACCCAAGAAGTTCACCCGAATTCTGCCTTATTCTTTGCTTGTGACCACAAGGACTGAGCTGTCATTGCTAGGGGCTCAGCTGCCTTTGTTTGTCCCATGGAACTTCAGGCTCTGCAGGGTCACTCTTTTTTGGAGGACGTGCCATCTAGGACTCAGCCTTCAGTTTCCCTTTGCTGTATCACCAGTTCCCAAGACCCCTATACGAGGCTCAGCATCACCTGTCATTTGCCGAGGAGGGAAATCTAGAGAAGAAACTGGCATAGCTGTTAGGACAAAGTAGGTTATCTATACGTATTTGTAGACCTAAGCTGAAATCCCACTTATAGTCTTTGAAAACACATCAAACCTTGGGTTTTTCTGTATCCTCTGTGCTTCTCTATCTGGACATGATTTTGAGAGACTAGAACTTCAAGGATCATGTAATTATTAATCACAGTTTACATTCTGGAGTTCTTGAGCAATAGGTTAAATAAAGTCTGAATTTTGGAAACACTCATCTCTCCTGGTTTCCATTTTGCGACCTACAAAATGGAAAAGAGTGATGTGTGTTCCTGGACTGTTTCTCAATTAGGTCTATTTAAAGAGTTGCTGGGTGAGAGTTCCTAAGGATGCTCAAGTCCATGATGATCTAGTGAATAAGAATCTTCACAGGTGGGACTTAAGCTTCTCTATTTGGAGAAACACCTCCAAGTCACGCTGGTGGTCAGCACTGGCAAAAAAGCCAGCAAACAAGAGTATCTCCAGGGTTTTTGTGATAGTCGCCTAAGAACAAAGTGCAAAAAGCTCTAAAGCTGACCTATGAATAAAGCACTGAAGATACTGATGTGGAGGGCCACTGCTGTAACATTCCACATCCAAAGGATGTAGAAGCAAGGCTGTGCTAGTTGTCTGTTCCAGCTAACACCTCAAGTTTCTGCACACATCTTGGACTATGTTGAAAGTTCTATCTTAATTGATTATCATTTATTTGCTTTTCAGTCACCTAGGACTATTTCCCATGAGTTTCTCAGATCAAATTTTTCCAGGGAATTGCAAGCCTGCTAAAAAAAAAAGTAAAATATTATAGCTAAGAAAATGGGGGGAGGAGAGAAAATGGGCAAAATGCTGTTGAAAGTTTATTGAATTCAAACTTAGTTGAAATTCTGGATCCTTTGGTTATGTGCAGTGTTTTATGGAAAATCAATTTACCTCTATGGGCTTCAGTTTTTCATCTGTAAATTGAAGGATGATCATAGCTCATAGGTTATTAACTAACATATGGGGTTGAAAGTATCAGTGAATACAATGAATTTTTTACATGTCTTTATGAACAGTGATATGTTTGCTTGTCTCACTTTAGTTCCATCTGCAGGAGAAGATTCATGCTGCTGCTGCTGCTGCTGCTAAGTCACTTCAGTTGTGTCTGACTCTGTAAGACCCCATAGATGGCAGCCCACCAGGCTCCTCCGTCCGTGGGATTCTCCAGGCAAGAACACTGGAGTGGGTTGCCATTTCCTTCTCCAATGCATGAAAGTGAAGTCGTTGAGTCATGTCCGACTCTTTGCAACCCCATGGACTGCAGCCTACCAGGCTCCTCCATCCATGGGATTTTCCAGGCAAGAGTACTGGAGTGGGGTGCCATTGCCTTCTCTGAGAAGGTTCATAGGTAAAGTTAATTATAAGAAGGGTCTCAATAGAGACAGTCGGAGAAGATGATGGCACCCCACTCCAGTACTCATGCCTGGAAAATCCCATGGATGGAGGAGCCTGGTAGGCTGCAGTCCATAGGGTCGCTAAGAGTTGGTCACTAAGAGCGACTTCACTTTCACTTTTCACTTTCATGCATTNCATGCCTGGAAAATCCCATGGATGGAGGAGCCTGGTAGGCTGCAGTCCATAGGGTCGCTAAGAGTTGGTCACTAAGAGCGACTTCACTTTCACTTTTCACTTTCATGCATTGGAGAAGGAAATGGCAACCCACTCCAGTGTTCTTGCCTGGAGAATCCCAGGGACAGGAGAGCCTTGTGGGCTGCTATCTATGGCGTTGCACAGAGTTGGGCATGACTGAAGCGACTTAGCAGCGGCAGCAATAGAAACAGTAAATTAATTAAACAGCAATAGATAAGTTATAAGACTGCTTATTCTATTATACTCTATAGTTACATTAACCTGTTGAGTGCTAATTCAGAAAAATCTAGCACTTTGGAGGCAGTGTACACTGACTAGAAGATTTCAAATTTGTATGGGCAAAGTCATTTTGGGATCTTAAATTATACAATTTGAACTAAAAGTCATATTCAGTGCCTAAAATATTCTACATTTTTGCTCCTATCAATTTATATCACCCCACCATAGTTTTGCCATGTGTCCCTAGTATTTGCTACAGGGATAATGAGAGATCAACCGTTAACTCAGTAATAGAATGAATAAATCAAACTAAGAACCCTTCTTACAACAATAATCCCACATAAGCTTGGAACAGTCCCCATTCTTGGAACAGCCTTAAAGATGAAGTGAGTCACCTCCCTTTAGAATGAGGGGATTGAGTATGGAGAAAGACAGGCTCCAGCTCACGCAGAACAGCAACTCTGGAGCAGCCTGTCTCTGGCGCCACAGCACTGTTAAATCCAACCAATCACTGCCCTTCTCTGCATCTTACTGCATCATACCCAGTAATCTCTCTCAGAAAGGGAAAAATGTGACATCTTTTTAGGGTGCATTGTGTCACAGGCAGAAGAAGAGACGGATTTATAAAAGCATTCCCCTCCTGTCCTTTCTTCTAGTCATGTGCTCGGGACATCTTGGAGTGCAAAGTCCAGTGGGCCTTAGGAACCATCGCTATAAACAAAGCTAGTAGGGGTGATGGACTTTCAGCTGATAGTTAAAATCCTAAAAGATGATGTTGTGAAAGTACTGCACTCAATATGCCAGCAAATTTGGAAAACTCAGCCGTGGCCACAGGACTGGAAAAGGTCAGTTTTCATCCCAATCCCAAAGAAGAGCAATGCCAAATAATATTCAAAGTACTGCACAATTGCACTCATTTCACATGCTAGCAAAATAATGCTCAAATTTCCCAAGCTGGACTTCAACAATATGTGAACTGAGAAATTCCAGAGGCTCAAGCTGGATTTAGGAAAGACAGAGGAACCAGAGATCAAATTGCCAACATCCACTGGATCATAGAAAAAGCAAGAGAATTCCAGAAAAATATCCACTTCTGCTTTATTGACTATGCCAAAGTCTTTGACTGTGTGGATCACAACAAACTGTGGAAAATTCTTCAAGAGATAGGAATACCAGATCACCTTATCTGTCTCCTGAGAAATCTTTATACAGATAAAGAAGAAATAGTTAGAACCGGATATGGAACAACAGACTGGTTCCGAATCGGGAAAGGAGTAAGTCAAGGCTGTATATTGTCACCCTGCTTATATAACTTATATGCAAAGTACATCATGAGAAATGCCAGGCTGGATGAAGCACAAGCTTGACTCCAAACTGCCGGGAAAAATATCAATAACCTCAGATATGCAGATGATACCCCCTTATGGCAGAAAGTGAAGAAGAACTAAAGAGCCTCTTGATGAAAGTGAAAGAAAAGAGTGAAAAAGCTGGCTTAAAATGAAACATTCAAAAACAAAGATCATGGCATCCAGTCCCATCACTTCATGGCAAATAGATGGGGAAACAATTTAAACAGTGACAGATTTTATTTTCTTGGGCTCTAAAATCACTGCAGATGGTGACTGCAGCCGTGAAATTAAAAGACGCATGCTCCTTGGAAGAAAAGTTTTGACCAAACTAGACAGCATATTAAAAAGCAGAGACATTACTTCGCTGACATATGTCTGGCTAGTCAAAGCTATAGTTTTTCTAGTAGTCATGTATAGATGTGAGAGTTGGACTATAAAGAAAGCTGAGTGCTGAAGAATTGATGCTTTTGGACTGTGGTGTTGGAGAAGACTCTTGAGAGTCCCTTGGACTGCAAGGAGATCAAACCAGTCAATCCAAAAGGAAATCAGTCCTGAATACTCATTGGAGGGACTGATGCTGAGAATGAAACTCCAATACTTTGGCCAGCTGATGAGAAGAGCTGACACATTGGAAAATACCCTGATGCTAGGAAAGATTGAAGGCAGGAGCAGAAGCGGATGAGAGAGGACAGGATGGCTGGATGGCATCACTGACTCAATGGACACGAGTTTGAGCAAGCTCAAGAGATGGTGAAGAACAGAGAAGTCTGGTGAGCTGCAGTCCATGGGGTCGCAAAGAATCAGACAGGACTGAGGGACTGAACAAAAACAACAAGATGAGAAGCTTCCATTTTACCTCTTTGAAGTTCAGTTTTTCTTGCCCATAAATGGGGAATGGCTGTAGATACCTCCCATGGTGTTGGAAAGCTCATTTAGAGCAATGTCTAGTTTTTCTATGGACTTTCCAGGTGATTCTAGTGGTAAAGAGCTAGCCTGCCAATGCAGGGGATGCAAGAGACATGCATTTGATGCCTGGGTCAGGAAGATCCCCTGGAGGAGGTCATGGCAACCCACTCCAATATTCTTGCCAGGAAAATCCCATGGACAGAGGAGTCTGGCAGGTTACAGTCCATAGGGAGTCAAAGAGAGAGCTGGTGATGGACCGGGAGGCCTGGCGTACTGCAGTTCATGGGGTCACAAAGAGTGGGACATGACTGAGCGACTGAACTGAACTGAAAGCAACTTAGCACACGTGCACTCAGGTCGTTTTATAGATTGCTTTTCAGTTCTCGGTAGAACACCTGACACACGAGTGCTGAGTAATTCTGGTTACTTCGTTTGTCTATCCTCACTGTCCAGTTGCCTAAAGGAACAAATATCAACACCCGAATGTCACAGAAAGGATATACACTCATGACATATTTTTATGAAAAGGGAATCAAAATTGCACTCTACTTAAGGCACCCCATGTCCTACTGTCACATGCATATCAGCACTTATGCGTAGAGAGCACTGAACGGACAACGTGGCGATCCTTGCACGCATGCGGGTTTGAAATGCTACCCTCAGATGGCCTTTTCTTCCTGATCCTGCCAGTTCTATCACTCCCCTGGAGAACTGCTCATCTCACAGCCATATCAACCATTCCTCCTCATATTCTTGGTACTTTCACCTCTTCTTCCTCCTTTCCTATTTGGCGTCCATGTTCTACATTGGACCTGAATGAGTCTCCAGTTCATCCGCCAGAGAATTTCTCAGGTCATTAGTCCCAGTTTGTGAAGGATTTCCCACCTAATCTAGTTTCTGAGAATCTACATTAATCTTACAGAGGGATGAGCCCAAGTAGCTCCCATTAGACTCAGAAAGCGAGTAGGGAATCAAGGGAAAAGCCTTGAATTTCACGCCTTTTCTAAGCCTGACCCCAGTGACTATCCAGTTAAAATCCTTTCTGGTCATTGATTGGAAACACTGGGAGTCGATTTCTCCCCAGGTATTAAAACGTACACATTAGAGGTGATCAACAGTAAAACCATCCTACCATGTTTGTATTTTTAATAGTGAAATTCATAATGGATGAGTAATAGTGAGTAAAACATCTTCTGCACCTTTTAAAGAAGTTGAAAATATCACTCGGTTCCAAAATACAAGAGCACATGATTTTTTTTTAAATACTTTGGTTGAACATGGCCCAATTTCTCTATTTTGATTCATCCTTTTCATTTTTTTGATCGTTGTTCATTAATTTGCTCACTAAAATAAAATTGGAGGAAGGGAAGACATCCATTTAAATAGTGTACCAGACCACAGGTGTTTGCAAATAACTTATAGTTTGTCTCTAAGGAGGACAGAATTAGTAGATAAAGAAAGACATGCACACAAATGAATAAAGACAGTAAAATAAGCAAACCAAGAGACATTTGGTCATGATGTGTGACATTTGGTCACACAAACAGCATCAGTGAGGAGGTGGCCCTTTCCTGTGGCAGGCAGTAAGGAGTGCTAGCACTAAGTCTCTTCAGTGCTGTCCAACTCTTTGCAACCACATGGACTGTAGCCCACCAGGCTCTCCTGTCCATGGGAGTCTCTAGGCAGGAATACTGGATGGGGTTGCCATTTCCTCCTCCAGGGGATCTTCCCAGCCAGGGATCAAACCCAGGTTTCTTATGTCTCCTGCATTGGCCAGTGGGTTCATGTAGTAATGAACTAGCCCCACCTAAGAAGCCCAGACAGGAAGAAAGCGGCTCTTATTTAGCTGATTTGATGGGCTTTATGAAAATGCAACAATCAAATGATGGAGAAAATTCAGCTGGAGAAGCCACTTGAGACATCACTGTGAAACATGGAATGTTATGGAGTTTAGACTTGATCTTCTAGGGAACAGGCAGCTATTGGAAAATATGAAACAGGAAAGAAGACGTTCAGAATGCTTACTTAAAAAAAAATAGCAGGAAACGCAGACTGGTGAGAAAGACCTGCTGTATGTGCTGTGCCCAGTCGCGTCTGACTCTGTGACCCCATGGACTGTAGTCTGCCAGCCTCCTCTGCTCATGGCATTTTCCAGGCAAGAATGCTGGAGTGGCCTGTCATTTCCTCCCCCAGGGAGTAAGATCGAGGAGGCAGCAAAAACAGTGCGGGAGTGGTAGCAACACTTAGGTCAGGTCTTTGGCACTCCTTTGCCCTCATAATTAAGTCCCAGATCCTTAACATGGATTGCCCATTGTATGATCTAGTCTCTGCCTGTCTTCTTAGCCTTATTTACCCACGGTTTCCTGATTCCCATTCCCATTGCCCTATACACTATGATTCAACCACAGTGATCTTCTCTTTTGTTTCGCATCCACATCATTGAAAATGCAGTTTCCTTTGCCGGAAGCCACCACCACCATCACCATCACCTCCCACACACAACAGCCTGCCAAGCTCCTGGGAAAAACAAGCAGAAAGTGAGAGTGTTAGTTGTTTGGTGGTGTCCGACTCTTTGCAACCCTATGGCCTATATCTTACTAGGCTCCTCTTTCCATGGAACTCTCCAGACAAGAATACTGCAGTGGGTAGCCATTCCCTTCTTCGGGGATCTTTCTGACCCAGGGATTGAACCTGGGTCTCCTGCAGTGCAGTTTACCATCTAGGTTACCAGGGAAGCCCCTACTTACGTTCAAAGCCCAGTTGGAAGTTCTTGCCCTTTGTGCCATCTTCCTCATCATTCCCACCTCAAATGCCCAATTTATTCCACATCCTCTCTCTCTAGACCTTTTTGCATCTACTCAGTTACAATGCATGCTGCTCTTATTTCTGTTAAAAATATACATTTTTCCAAAAGCTATGCCAGTGGCCAGGGATATGTCAATGAACAGTGCCATCAAAGTTGTGATCATCATTGAACTCACTCTTGCTTGGGGTCAGGACAGCCTACCCCAAGATATACCACACTGGCATATTATTTTGCATTGAAGTCACAGCTGGTGTGGGGAAACATGTTTTTTTAATAAAACAGCAGCAGCAACAACAATATTCCAACTCTCTTCTTTCCCCTGAAAGCAGGAAATAAATCTTCCATGTTGAAGGTACCCTCCTTACACTAACATCCTTATCACCAGAGATAGGGAATTCAAGGCTAAAAAACCTGTATAACAAACTTGGTTACTCCCTCATTAGTTTGCAACCCAAAGCACAAACGCCTATGTTTTGTTAAATCTTCACAAATAATTGTTAAGATAATTTATATGAATAGTTTGCTTTGGTCGCTTTGTAGGTCCTATTTCTATGACACCTCCATACATACAAATTAAACCAGCTTTTTTCTATTAATCTGTCTTGTGTCAATTTAACTAATCCAGCCAAAGAACCAAGAAGGGCAGAGAAGAAATTTACCCCTCCTGACACTCCCTAGCAATAAAAACAAATATTAAACAATCACCAGTTGTATGTATTATTAAAAAAATATTTTGTGTTTTGAAAATATAGTTCTTGACTTTAACCAAGTCAACGGTCATTTGTGTTGGACTATAAAATAATTATAATAAGAGAAGAGTGAGTTAGGTTAAACATTCTTCTTTTGACATAGATCAATTACCAGAACTCAGCACTACACAGCCTCCACCGAGGTCATGATCAATACCCACACATCTGAGGCCGGAGCAAGAACCCTGTGAATCTGTGATTTTTGATTTATAAGAAATAGACATATCTGGTCTTATACCTTTTATTGGTCCAGAATCCTAAAACCCTTAGACTTTCCTGTGTTAAGAGCCATTAAGGTTTATTTTGTTATGTAATGACTTTCCAAAATACCTCAGGTAACCTGAGGAAGGGTCCTGGTTGTCAGGAGAACCAACCCAAGTTAGAGGGTTGAAATTTCAGTACCTTCTACCCCTCAGTCTCTAAGGAGAAGGAAGAGACTGGAGGTTGAATCAATCACCAATGGCCAAGGAGTTAATCAATCATGCCTCTGTAATCCAACATTCATAAAAAAGCAAAAGACAAGGTTCAGAGTGCTTGGGAGTTGGACAATGCATACAACTCCACAACGACTGAAGCTCCTGCATGGGGGGCCCTCCTGGACCTCACGCTATGTATGTCTTCATCTAGCTTTTGCTCTGTAACACTTATCATCATCTCCTTTAATAAACTGGAAAACGTGTGTGTCTCCTGGAGTTCTGTGAGCTGCTCTAGCAAATTTAATCTAATGGAAACTCCCACCTACAGTTCACGTGTCAGAAGCACAGGGGATAAACTGGGCTTGCAACTGGTGTCTGTAGTGTGTGCCTGTTGGGAGAGGCAGTCCTGTGGGAATGAGCCCCTAACTTGTGGAATCTGAAGCTATCACCAGGTAAATAATGTCAGAACTGAATTAAGTTTTAGGACACCCAGCTAGTGTTACAGAGAACTGCTTGGTGTGGGAAGAGTTTCCACTCATTTAGTGATGAGCAGTGTCAGGAGTGAACTGATTTATATGGGTAGTAGGTACTCGAAGTGAAGTGAAGTCTCTCAGTGGTGTCCGACTCTTTGGGACCCCATGGAGCCTACCAGGCTCCTCCGTCCTTGGGATTCTCCAGACAGGAATACTGGAGTGGGTTGCCATTTCCTTCTCCAGGAGATCGTGAATTGCTACGTGGGGTTTTCCCTACATAGGAATGAAAGGCCTGAGTTTTCCTTTTCTAGAACCTTAAAGCTAGGTTGAAACTTCTGGGATGACTGAGGTCTGATGTAAAGAAACAGGATTTTGATATAAGTCTGGCCTGACTGGCATCTAGAAGCAGATAAAAATGTTATCCCTGTGTATGAACTAAGGACATAGCTGCAGAATGGGCTGTCCAAAGTACTCATAGGTGGAGATCTTGAAAAGAGAAAGTCAAAGGGACTAATTCAAAGCTTGAGAGGGAGTCCTGGGTGGACTGCCAATTTCGACCAATGCCTCTAGCAGAGAGGAGACTTGCACGAAGATCTTGTGTGTGTGGGTGTGTTAAATGAATGAATGAATAAATTAAAGGATGAGTGAACAAAAATGCATGACTTAGAGATTCAAAGACTGAAAAAACTAAATTGGATTCTTTGTAGTAATATGGATGGGCCTAGAGTCTGTCATACAGAGTGAAGTTAGAAAAATGAATACTGTATATTAACACACATACTGAGTGACTGAATTGGTGGAACTTAGAAAAATGGTCCTGACGAATCTATTGGCAGGGCAGGGCTAGAGACACAGACATTGAGAATGGACTTGCGGACACAGCAAGGGAAGGAGAGTAGCGTGGATATCTGTACGACACTGCCATGCAGAAAAATAGCCAGTGGGAAGCTGCTGTGTAGCTCAGTGCTCTGTGTCGACCTAGAGGGGTGGGATGGGCAGGTGGCGAGAGGCAGGCTCAAGAGGGAGAGGATACACATATACGTATAATTGATTCACATTGTCGTACAGCAGAAAGTAACACAACATTGCAAATCAATTACACTCCAATTAAAAAAATAAACAGTGTAAGTGAATATGTAAATGATCAAGAGATTGAGAGAGTCTTGAATGAGTTAATGACCAACTTGATAAATTGTAAGAAAGTTGATAAAGGAATATGTGAATGAATAAATATGAACAAGGAGAAGTGAATATGAAAATGAATATGTGGTTGACCAAAGGAATATGTACAAGAACCTATTTAAATCAATTTTTCCACTAGAAAAAAAATTCATTTTGTAGGAATTAGTGCTTAGAAGGGTTTGATTTACCTGTCTGAATCACAGTCATAAATTCTGAACTGTACTCTCATCTCAAGAAGAGTTTAGTTCTGTGATGTCTGAGGTTTGACTTTTCTTTATCTTCTGAGATTGGAATTTGAGGGACTTTCAGCAAGATGGCCTGGGCTTACTAGCAAAACATTTTTTTCCTATCCATTTCTCCTGAGATGAGAAAAATAGCACGAACTGTGAGCTAGCTGGTTTCACCAGGTGAGACCAAGTGGGCTGCCTCCCATGAGGTATGAGACTCATAGACATCAGTTAGGAAATACACCAAGGTCTGTTGTTTAAAGCTTAAGAAATCTTTTTTTTTTTTTTTTCCCATTATGAAGAGTAATGTCTTATTCAAATGAATGTACACTTTTTTATCTCTTCTCAAATTCTGCCAGAGTTTGAGATATAAACCAAGCACCTCATTCTCAGTTTGTACTGATAAATAGTACTGCCAAGGGGATTTTGGTATTCTCATGTCAGATAGTGACTATCATAGGTGGCCTTCAAGTCTTCCACATTTTTATAATATCTCTTGGGATTTGTAATAAAAACACACCTACTGAGTCAGTATGCTTGGAAGTATAATCTTGAGTCCTGCATTGAGAATGACTAATGTAGGTGGATATCGTTGGCAAGGTTTAACATGAAGATTTATATTGTTTATATTCATAAGAACTGGTCCTCAGTGAAGAGAGCTTGGAGGCCCCACTGTACAGAATTCCTTCAAAGGGAGGTCTGTCTGTCAGTATGCTATCTTCAATGACTGGCTCTTGAATGGATTGTTCCTCTCAGTAGGTTTCCATTGATAATGAAGCATACTTTTGTCTTACCCTGGCCTGAGAACCTTATTCTCCTGTTTTGGTAGATTTTTTTTTTTTGGCATGGTTTTTCTTTATTTTGTAGATTTAAACAATTGCTGTAATCAATCTCCTCTTTCTAGTGTTTTAGTGGTTATGCTAATAATCACAAACAATTAACACAAAGTCCTCAGTTAACACCTATTTTCATTCCAGTGATGAACAGTATGATGGACTTCAAAATACTTTTATTCTTCCCACTCCTCCCCAATATGTGTTATTGTTGCTGGTATTTAAGTTGCATCATGGATGGTTTTCGCTTTTTAAACTCAAATTAAATACCATTATTGTTTTTCAGATACTCAGTGTTTGTTTGGACAAGCTCAAACATTTGCTGTTCCGTTACATTATGAACCTTATTACTGGATTTATTTTTTTCCCATATGTACATCCTTTCCAAGTTTATTTTATGAGAATTTATTCATAATCTATTCATTGTTTATATAAAAATGTCTTTATTTCAGCCAGATTCTTAAAGGATGGTTTTGCTATAAATACAGCCTAACCAACCAACTTTTTTCAGCACTTTGAAAATATTTTTATTTTCTTCACTTACTCTAACCATAGTTGATTTCTGTTTCTTGTCATTGTAATTTCAGTGCCAGCACCCATGCATTTATTTTGACTTGAATTAAAAAAATTTGATTACAACAGCCTATCACATTGGGAAAAATACTTAAGATTTTATTAACATAAAGTCTCTGACCTGGTATGCTTTCTTTGTAAACTGGAGTTACTAATGTGCTTTTGATAGAGTTATGAGAATTAGATGAGTTAATATGCATATAATGTGGGCCTTTAAGTAGTTCCTCAAAAAATTGTATTTACTATTAATACAGAAACTTGCATATTTCACTGTAATTAGTTCATAGTGTTTCTGCAAGGGTGAGTTCACACAAGGTGTTTAATAAGCACTTGATTTATTATTCAAGGAATCTCAAATTGATACTAAAATATAAGCAATTCCAACTCTGAAGGGTTAGACATTCCAGATACTCTGACATAGGGTAACAGGACAGGCAAGAAGGATCCATACAATGCTCATTGCAATGTTAAAACCTGAGTAAAACATCTGTCAGCTATTGGCTAACTTTTAGCATGAAAAATTACCCAGGAGTCCTCCCTAAAACACTACAGAAATGCATCAGGTTATATTGCAAATATTAGATAAAATAAACAAACTGGTATTTTTTCTGAAGCCTTTTTTGTGCTTTCCTAAATCCCAACATGCCTTTATTGTTTTTAAATGTAGCAAGTATAACTCCCCTCGGCTTTGGAGGATAATGATGCAATGCTAGTGATTAATACCATAATTACGGCTTAAGTTTCTACAATTTCTTATCCCCTATAGGTTTCAACAATCTTGGCTTGCTATCATCTGCAGATATTCTGACTACCACATACTTCAAAGACCTATAAAAGTTTCTGAAAAAGAGCTGCTAATAACTGCTTTAATAGGGGCCAGAAAGAGAAGAGTCTACTTCACTGAAGTGCAACTGGAGACTGGAATTTTGGAGTCAGTATATAACTCCCTTTGGACTCCTTGCCCAAGGCTCAAGTTTCAAGGACCTACTGAATAGCACAGGGAACTCTGCTCAGTGTTACGTGGAAGCTTGGATGGGAGGGAGTTTGGAGGAGAATGGATATATGTATGGCTGAGTCTCTTTGCTGTTTACCTGAGACTATCACAACATTGTTAACCAGCTATACTCCAATACAAAATGTTTAACTTAAAAGAATAATTCTCTGTGTATTATAAAACATGGAATGATGTACATTTAAGAGTTAGAAATAGTGTCATTCCAATTCCTCCTCTCACAAATGACAAAACAAAGACTTAATGAAGGAGATGGGCTTATAATAAATTAGCAATGCTGGGAGGTGGAGTCCAGGTAGCCCTATCATCTTTCTGGTTAGGGTTCTTGATTATGCTGGACTTCACAGAGAGGTTTTACTGACCCTAGTACGAGGGATTAGATAAGCCAGTTAGTCAGTTTACCTTGACAGGTGCTAGCAATGTGCATCAACAATAATACAAGTCCTGGGAATCAGAAGAATTGAACACAAGCTCTGCCTTCAAGGATTGGAATAACAACAGCTGAAATGTACCGAGGGTTTATTATATGCTGAGCAGAATTTTAAAAAAAATATTTATTTTTGTTTATTTGGCCGTGCCAGGTTGTAGTCACAGCATGCAGAATGTAGCTCTCTGACCAGGAACCGAACCCCGGTCCTCTGATTTGGGAGCACGGAGTCTTAGCCACTGGACCACCAAGGAAGTGCCCTGAGCAGACTTTCAGTGCATTATTTACACACGTAGACACTTGTATGTGTATATATCCATTTAATGTTTACAACCACCCTGCAAAGGTGACATACATGCATACTGAGCACTCAATGCACGTTTCCAGAATTAAAAATATTGCAGTGTTTCAATCACTCCTTCTTTTGAGAAAACCGTAGATTCACAGACACTTGTAAGAAATAGTGCAGACTGATCCCGTGTGCTGTTTAGCTAGTCTCTCACAATGGTTAGTTTCTCGCCATATCACAATCGAGAAATTGACAGTGATACATTTTGTTACCGGCAAAGCCCATTCACAATTCCCGGCAAAATAAAAATAGATCCCAGGTAATAAAATTAAATCTTTTTTTTTTTTTTCCCTTTTCCTTTGTGCTTCGTCTAGTTTCACTTGCTCATAGGATGCTGCGTGCCGCGACCTCCACCCTGTGCTTGGACCAGAGTCACGAGCGCGAGGGGCGGAGGCCGGCTCATGCAGTGAGGGTGTGTGCTGAAGCACCGTGCGTGGCCGTGCAACTCAAGATAGCGGCAGCAGGCCTTGTGCAGAAAGGCTCTATGGTCCTGCGGGCAGCAAAAGCTGCTTCGAGGCGAGAACTCTGTCGCTCCCCACTCAGGAGACTCCCCCAGGCTGATCCTAATAAAGCTGATCCCTACAAAGCAGCCCCACCTGCGCCCCATCACGGAGAGCATGGACGCTATCGCAGGGGCTGGCACCTGAGTCAATCAAAGAACTTTGCTTCTGAACCAAACTCCAGCTCACTCCACTGGCGCAAGGGACGCCTGCAGTAGGACGTTTGATGGGAGCCAACTCAAAAGGGTCAGTAACATTTTGTGTGTTTTTAGATGTGTATAATTTTATCATGAGTGTAGGTTTGCATGTATACCACCACAGTCAAACAGCAATTTGATCACCACGTGTTCCTTCTGTAACTCTTTTTACCCCATTATATTATCCTTTAATAAACACATTTACCTCTCTTCCTCCAACACCATCTTCACCCCTAATCCCTGGAAATCCCTTCATCTCTTTACATTTACCATTTGAGAATACTGTATACATGGAATCGTACAGTATATAGCCTGTTGGAATTTGCTTTTTGCTGTGTGTGTGTGTGTTTTCTTTTGCTTGTCTGATTTTTACTTCAAGATTTACCAAAGTTGTATCAACAATTATATTTGTTTTCATTGCTGAGTCATATTCCATAGTATGGATGTACCACAGCTGTTAAGAATATCTATGTACTTTTTTTTATTAATGGGAACATATCTGTTCATTCTCAAGGATAAATGCCCAAAGGTACCGTTGCTGCGTCATATGATAACTGCGTATTTACTTTAATAAGGCACTACCAAATGGTTTTCCAGAGTGGTTGTGTCACTTCAGACTTTCACCAGCGGGATATGAGTGATTGGTTTCCCCACATTCTCAGCAGCATATAACACTTATTGTACTGGGTTTGATAATGTAACTGGGACACAGGGTGGTCAAGTAACCCCAGTTATTCACTCAACAAGTATTTGTTGAGCCAAATACCACTCTACGTGCTAAGGATACAACAGTAAATAAAACAAAACTCTCTGTCCCTGTGGAAGAGATGTTCCAGTGAAAAAGATAAGCAATGTATAAAAGAAAGCCAAATAGTAAAAACCACAGAATGTTACACAGTGACAAGCTCTAAGGACAATAACCAAGTAGGGGAAGGGGAATGGGGCGTTTTGGGTAGCTTTTAAATTTTAAAAAAGGTTGGCCGTGCAGGTGACCTTCTGGTAAAGATCAGAGGAAGTAAGGGGACCAGGCTTCTGGGCATTTCAAGAAAGCACACTGGAGAAAGAGGGAACAGCAGGTATAGCAGACCCCTGGCCCTCTAATTCACAGGGGGATATGGTCCAAGACCTCCAGTGGGTGCCTGAAATCTCAGACAGTAACAAACCCTAAGTATATCGTTTCCTTCTATACGTACATACCTATGGTAAAGTTTAATCTATAAATTAAGCACAGTAACAGATCATCAACAACAATAACTGGTAATAAAATAGAACACCTGTCGCAGTACACTGTGATAAAAGCTGTGTGAATGTGGTCTCTCTTTCAAAATACGGCACTCACCCTTCTGGTGCTGATAAGAGGTGATAGAAAGCCTAGGAGATGAGCTGAGATGAATGATACGGGCTGCTATTGACCTTCTGAGGATAATGGCAGGAGAATCAGCTGCTTTAGGCGGTTTCTTTTCTCTTCTTCACACTTTCACTGATGGAAGGTCTGCCCTAATGGTAGAGCTTAGCAACCTCAGCATATGATGTTTTTCTTTCCTTATTAAGTCAAGAACTTTCATCTTTTCACCTAATGGAAGCACTCTGTGGCTCCTCTTTGGCAAATCTGAATTGCCAGTATCACTCCTCTTGCACTTTGGGACATGACTGAGCAAAAGAAATGTTCCTGAACACAAGCACTGATACCATGGGAGTCCATCTGATAACTGAAAGGGCTACTAAGTAACTAAGGGATGGGGGTTGCTGAGGAAAGGGAGGAGTCATGTCCCTGGTAGAACCTCGCGAGATTTCATCACGCCACTCAGAACATTCATGCAGTTGAAAATTAGGAACGGTTTATTTCTGGAATTTTCCATTTAATGTTTTCAAAGCATGGTTCACCGTGGGTAACTGAAACCAAGGAACATGAAACTGCAGAGAAGGGGGGCCTACTCCACACAGCCCCATACTGGAACCACCTTGGTGAGTTTGAGGTACCTTAAGGAGTTTCTGGAGGCTGGACTGAGGGAATGCAGGTGGGCAGATCAGGCGGGGCGATGCTCATTTTGGGACCGACATTGGATTTTACTGAGAGTCACCAGTGGGTTTTGAGCAGAGGAATGACTTCATATGACTATGTACTTTCTAAATGTCTATTTTTATTTATTTATTTGTATGCACTGAGTCTTAGTTGCAGCCTGTGGGATCTAGTTCCCTGACCAGGGATCTGGTCTAAGCCCTTTGCATTGCGAGTACCGAGTCTTAGCCACTGGACTTCCCAGGAAGCCCGTGAGTGTGTTTTTTCAGGATCATGGTACTGTCTTTACCCAAGATTCTATAACAAGAACCTGAAGAGGATAGAATGTCTCAGGTTTTAGTAGAGAAGAAAAAAAAAATAGCACTTTATAACAATACCACTTGGCAGGGGACACTGTGGAGATTTTATGAACTAGGAGAGACTTGGGAAGGGACCATCTCTACCCTGCAAGGAGAGGAGGCTGCCCGTTGTCTCCCATCTGCCTGCTCATCAGCTTCCAGGTGAGGGCCAAAAACAGCCGGTGATAATCACTACTCCCCTCTCCCCTTCATCCTTTCCCTGTTTCCCACATCTCTCTGCTTCTCTCTCTCCTCTCCTCTTCTATTCTTCCTCCAAGTCTTTTCTTTAGAAAACGGAGTTTAGGGAAATCTGTAAATCTGTAAAGGAAACTTTCTTATTGCCCTTCTTCTTCTGATTACTTCATTAACAGTTTAACATGTATGAACTAGTCGCTTCTCCTACTGTCAACATTAGAAGCTCAGAGGCTACTTCATTACGCTTCATTGTTCTCCATTAGTTGTTAACTATAAAAATCCCTTTGCAACTTACTCAGAGCCTGCTGCACCGTGAAATGGATCAATGAATAATTAATAATTAATAATCGCTACCCCACTTGAGGTGTAGTGATCAAAGGAAATAGCACATGTGAAAATTGTGCTAGATGATTACATGTAAAATGATACCTTCTCACTACTTTAATAATAGTGTACAGTAATTTCAAACTTAAACAGAAAAGTTTCAAAGAACGTTATGAAGAACATCTGTATCCTTTTCACACAGTGTTGATTTGCTAGGGGTACTAAAACAAAGTACCACAGACTGGATGGCTTAAACAATAGAAGTTTACTGTCTCAGCTCTGGAGAGTCAAAGATCAAGTCTAAAATCTGAATTCAAACTGTATCCAGGGTAAATTCCTTCTGAGGGCTTGTGAAAGAAGGGTCCGTTCCAGGTCTCTCTCCTTGGCTTACAGACAGTGGTCTTCTCCTTTTGTCTCTTTACACTTCTTCCTCTTTGTGTGTGTGTCCAGATTTCCTCTTCTTGTAAAGATGTCAGTCATATTGATTTAAGGCCCACCCTAATGACCTCCCTTTAATTTCATTATCTCTTTAAAGACTTTATCTTGAAATAAGGTCACATACTGAGGTTCTGGGGCAAAGGACTCAACATGTGAATTTAGAAAGGGGAACATCATTCAACCCATGGATTCTCCTCCTTTGCTGTCTCTTCTCTCCTCACACCCACTGTCATTAGTCTTTCTGAACCATCGGAGAGCAATAGCAGATATAACCCCCTGCCCATGACTCCTTAATTCTCCAGTATGTATACCTCCCAGGCAAAGACAGATTTTTGCATTGCCACACAACAACTCTCCAAATCAAAAAATCAATCTTGACACAGCACAACCATCCAATCTATTATCCATACCCCACGAAAATTTTGCCACTGTCTCAACAGTGTCCAATTTGTTCTTCTGGCCAAGGAGCTTCTTCAGAAATATGTTGTTTTAGTTATCAGCTCTCATCACTCCCCTTCAGCCTGGAACAGTGGTTTAGACTTTCTCTGTCCCTTCTCTAACAGTTTATAAGAGCACAATCTGTTCAATTTGTAGGACAAGCCTCAACCAGAGTCCGTTATTTCCTTGCGGCCTAACATAGGCCATGCTTTCTTGAGAGAAGCAACAGAGACCTTGCATTGATTTCTTGCCAGTGACTCACGTCAGGAGACACATGATATTGACTAGTCCCACCAATGGTCACAACGTGGATCACTTGGTCACAGTGCTGACTGCCAGATTGCCCTACAGTGAGGTCACAATTTTCCCTCTGTAGTTGATGAGTCTTCAAGGGGTGGATATTCAGAAATTACTCTGGTATCTTGTTTTTTTCCAGAACCCCACCCACTGCCTTAGCATCCATTGATTGAAAGTGAAAGTGTTAGTCACTCAGTTGTGTCCAACTCTTTGCGATCCCATGGACTGTAGCCAGCCAGACTCCTCTATCCATGGAGTTCAAGAATACTGGAGTGGATAGCCATTCCCTTCTCCAGGGGATCTTCCTGACCCAGGGATTGAACTTGAGTCTCCTACATTGTAGGGAGACTCTTTACCATCTGAGACAACTTCTGCCTAATTCAATCCAGACTGTGATGATAGCCAAGTGGTGATTTTTCTATTTCCATTATTCCTTCTACATCTATCAGTTGGCATCTTTCTTAAGGAATTCCCTTGTGGCTCAGCTGGTGAAGAATCCGTCAGCGGTGTGGGAGACCTGGGCTTAGTCCCTGGGTTGGGAAGATCCCCTGGAGAAGGAAAAGGCCACCCACTCCAGTATTCTGGCCTGGAGAATTCCTTGGACTGTATAGTTCATGGGATCGCAAAGAGTCAGACACGACTGAGCAACTTTCACTTTCAGTTTTTCTCAAGGAATAAATATCCCCTCACCCTGTTCATTTATATTTTTATTTGTATCAAGTATGGACTCATGAATACCAGTTACTTTCATGAGTTGTTATATGTCACTCTCACTATCTATTTTGATGCTTAATTGTCCCATCTTTGGTCCTTGGAAGCAACTGCTAGCTGATTCCTATATCTTTTTGACATGACTTGTATTCTTTCAACCTTTCCTTACTTTACAGCAAAACAAGATAACCTACAATCATCACTTTTCCTTTCTTAGCTCTGGAAACATCATTCTTTCTTGTGAAGTAAGATACTTAGAAGCCAAGATCATCTGGTATTCAGTGTGTTCATCACTATTTTTCTGCCATTGCTCAATGAACTCTTGAGGGACAGAGGTAGGAAAATATATATGCATGTCGTTATATGTATGAATATATATATACAGACATGTATGTATGTATGTGTGCGTATCTATACACGTAAGTATACACATGTGTGCATGCTGTCGTTTCAGTCATGTCTGACTCTTTACAACCCTATGGACAGTAGCCCACCAGGCTTCTCTATCCATGGGATTCTCCAGGCAAGAATACTGGAGTGGGTTACCATTTCCTCTTTCAGGGGATCTTCCCGACCTAGGGAAAGCTGTGTCCCCTGTGTTGCCGGTGGGTTCTTTAGCACTGAGCCACCGGGGAAGCCCACACACGTGCATACATATATGCTTAAACATGTATATGCATACCTACATGAGTTCATGACCATCCTCTGGGTGTTTCTGAATACCCACAAATTTCTTGTTGCTCTTTCTACCAAAGAGAAAATTCATATCCCCTTCACTTGAGTCTGGGTTAACCTCTGACTCGTATGTAATTCCATGGTTGTGGCAGAAGTGATGCTACATGATTTCTGAGGCCAGTGCAGAAAAGACCATGCAGGTTCTGCCTTGTTCACCAGAATGCTTGCACAGAAGCCCTGGGCTAGATGGGAGAAGCTCAGCCACCCTGGGGGTCCCAGATGACTGCAGCCTGCTGTGACCAGGCTACCCCAGCGGCAGCCCCAGATACCAGGGAACCAGGCCATTCCATGCCCTCTTGGGTTTGCCTGGATTCCTGACCCACACTAAAACACTATTCGCTCAGTTGTGTCCGACTCTTTGCAACCCCATGGACTGTAGCCTACCAGGCTCCTCTGTCCATGGGATTTTCCAGGCAAGAGTGCTGGAGTGGATTACCATTTCCTTCTCCAGGGGATCTTCCTGACCCAGGAATGGAACCCGGGTTCCCGCATTGTAGGCGCACGCTTTACCGTCTGAGCCACCGGACCTGCAAATAGAAAACGCGATACCTATATGCAACTCAATTTCAGGAAGGTTTGGCATGTAACAAGAACAACTTCTAATTCTAATACCTCAAGCTTCTTTCTAGAAGGAAATGGCAACCCACTCCAGTACTCTTGCCTAGAAAATCCCATGGGCGGAGGAGCCTGGTGTCCATGGGGGTCGCAAAGAGTGGGACATGACTGAGCAACTTCACTTTATGTTTGTAAATCATTTTTTCAACATTGAGAAAACTGGATGTCATTATTAAAATATTTACCCGTTTGCTCAGTCATTTGCTTCACGTAAGCAATCTCCCCACCGTCCTGGTTTCACCTCCACCTGCCCCCATCTGCTCCCTTGGCCACTAGATAACCTCCTGCACTTTCCCCACACTCGCACGAGCACCTCTGATCGGCCGTGCTCTGCGGATGCTGCCAGGACCACAACTCTCCGCAACTCTAATCCTCAACTGCGGGCATGCATTTGCTTCTGTGAAGAAGGCGGAAGAGAAGAAGGAAGGGAAGAGGGTAGAAGGAAGAGACATTCTGTTGTTATTCTGATTATATCACTGCTGTAATAGCATAGCAGTTGGGAACTTGCAGCTATGCAGACATTGGTACAGCTGTGGTGTGTTCTCCAGCATATAAAGGACACTTGACTGGAAACCTTGTCATGAGCGAGTTTCTCCTTGCATTTTTCTAACAGTGTCCTCTCTCTGACTTTCAGCTCCTTGCTTATCCAGGGGTCTGCTTTTCTTTTGACTTGCATGCTCATTTGAACTACCTTTCATTGTCACTATGGTTTATAGTTTTCCAGGCTAGCTTCATCCTGAGGGCAGAGAAGGCTGGTAAGGAGAGTGTAGTATTCTCTCCTTGATCACCCTCAGGAGTGCCTGAGCAAGACTCTGGAAGGGACTGGGGATTGCACAAGAGTGGGTGAGAGTGGGAGCCAGAGGAATCCTTCTTATTACGCACAAAACAACCCTGTTTTTACAACCTCAAGAGCAGCTCATGTAATACACATGCACTTTGAAACTGAGAGTGTTGTTTCTCAAGCGTGTAGTCTTTCTTTTCATGCGGAGAGAGCTGAGTTAGAATCCTGGTTTGCTCTGTTCAGTTCAGTTACTCAGTCATGTCCAACTCTTTGCGACTCCCTGGACTGCAGCACTCCAGGCCTTCCTGTCCATCACCAACTCCCAGAGTTTACTCAGATCATCTCCATTGAGTCGGTGATACCATCCAACCATTTCATCCTCTGTTGTCCTCTTCTCCTCCCGCCTTCAATCTTTCCCAGCACTGGGGTCTTTCCAAATGAGTCAGTTCTTCACATCAGGTGGCCAAAGTATTGGAGTTTGAGCTTCAACATCAGTCCTTCCAATGAATATTCAGGACTGATTTCCTTTAGTGGAAATGGCCTGGTTGGATCTCCTTGCAGTCCAAGGGACTCTCAAGAGAGTTCTCCAACACCACAGTTCAAAAGCATCAATTCTTCAGTGCTCAGCTTGTTTAATAGTCCAACTCTCACATCCATACATGACTACTGGAAAAACCATAGCTTTGATTAGATGGACCTTTGTTGGCAAAGTAATGTCTCTGTTTTTTTAATATGCTATCTATGTTGGTCAAAACTTTTCTTCCAAGGAGTAAGCGTCTTTTAATTTCATGGCTGCAGTCACCATCTGCAGTGATTTTGGAGCCCCTCAAAATAAAGTCAGCCACTGTTTCCATTGATTCCCCATCTATTTGCCATGAAGTGAAGGGACCAGATGCCATGATCTTAGTTTTCTGAATATTCAGTTTTAAGCCAACTTTTTCACTCTCCTCTTTCACTTTCATCAAGAGGCTCTTTAGTCCTTCTTCACTTTCTGCCATAAGGGTGGTGTCATCTGCATATCTGAGGTTATTGATATTTCTCCTGGCAATCTGGATTCCAGCTTGTGCTTCATCCAGCCCAGCATTTCTCATGATGTACTCTGCATATAAGTTAAATAAGCACAGTAACAATATACAGCCTTGACATACTCCTTTCCCAATTTGTAACCAGTCTGATGTTCCATGTCCAGTTCTAGCTGTTGCTTCTTAGCCTGCATACACTTTATCAGGAAGCAGGTCAGGTGATCTGGTATTCCCATTTCTTTAAGAATTTTCCACAGTTTGTTGTGATCCTTACAGTCAAAGGCTTTGAAATAGTCCATAAAGCAGAAGCAGAAGCAGATGTTTTTCTGGAACTCTTGCTATTTTGATGATCCAACAGATGTTGGCAATTTGATCTCTGGTTCCTATGCCTTTTCTAAATCCAGCTTGAACATCTGAAAGGTCATGGTTCACATACGGTTGAAGCCTGGCTTGGATAATTTTGAGCATAACTTTGCTAGTGTGTGAGATGAGTACTATTGTGTAGTAGTTTGAGCATTCTTTGCCATTGCCTTTCTTTGGGATTGGAATGAAAACTGACCTTTTCCAGTCCTGTGGCCACTGCTGAGTTTTCCACATTTGCTGGCATATTGAGTGCAGCACTTTCACAGCATCATCTTTTAGGATTTTAACTATCTCAGCTGGAATTTCCTCACCTCCACTAGCTTTATTCGTAATGACGCTTCCTAAGGCCCACTTGACTTTGCATTCCAGGATGTCTGGCTCCAGGTGAGTGATCACACTATTGTGATTATCTGGGTCATGATTATCTGGGTTGCTCTTGTAGTCTTTGTCAAATCATTTCCTTCTGCTAGCTTTGTGTTCTTTTTTGACAGAATAAGGCTACTACTTCTTACGTTACAGAACTGGTAACTAGAAAATTACTGAAGCATTCTTATACTTTCCAGTGAGTTTCTTTAAAAAAGAAGTGTCTCATTAAACTACTTTTTTGATCACTTGATTCCTGTAGGCTGTGTTATGTGGATTCTTAGTTTGTGTTCATGAGTATTTCCCAGTGAGTGTTGAGACCAGAAATATAGGTTCTATCCCCGACTCTGGAATAAGTTGAGTTCTTGGTGTTTGTCTTTGCATAAGAACCTTCCCAACGGAGACTCTGAGCTTCCCACATTTATATTAAGAGACCAGACTATCTTTGGGTCCCAAGTCTGAATTCCTATTAGAAATGTCTGATAAAATTGAAAAAAAAATACAGATTCCCATGATATTTCCTAGACTTAATGAATCAGAAAATGCACAGTCAGGGCTTGCTTGCTTGTTTTATTCAAGAGCGCTTATGTGATTTATGATGTAACCAGGCAGCTAACCTCCACTAGATGATGGAGAGAATTGTCTTACAGAACGACATGACATGGTAACTAAGGGTTCTATTTAGGGGGCAGGTGGGTACAGCTTCAAATACCAACACCCCCTTCCCCATGTACTTAGCTAAGTGACCTTGGACAAGTCATTTAAACATCTTCCAGCCTTGTTTGTAGTATAGAGATAAGGATACTATGATCTGTGTATAATCTCTGGGTTAGCTAAGAGTCCCCCAACAAAGGTACACACATGTACATTTGGATTTGATCAAATTACTTCCAACTCCCAAACAGCCTGTGCAAGTCCAAGTCCTGCCCAAGGTTTATAGGAATCCCTGGGAGATACTTAGTTTCTCTTGATATGATGGTCTACCTACCTCTTCCCCTTACTGCACTGATTTAGGCGTCACTTTTTCCTCCAGTTTACGTAACTATAACAACACAGTCACTCACATTAGCATGCATAACTTTAGTAGACTTTGCTGAAACATTTGGGGGCTTCCCTGGATGGCTGTACACAGACCTGCATGAGATTCCCTGCTTCTCTGTTTCTTTCTTTTGTTCCCATTCACCCCCTTCATCTTGCAGTGCCTAAAAGCAGGGTATTGGCCGCTTTTCTTTGATTTTAATACCAAACATGCATATCCAAAGCCATCGAGTTTTCAGGAGGACTAAGCTCTTTGTATCTGACAGGCTTCCCCTGCTTTGCACGTAGTTGTGGCCTGGGGATAGCAAGCTGACACTCTTGGTCAGCTGTCTGCCTTTGTTTCCGTTCTTGTTCCACGTGAAGGGCACTTAGCACAGTTCTGGCATCTGTGGGCCTCTGATCACGTGTGACACAGCCACACAGATGCAGCCCAGCCACTCCCGCCATCTGCGGATGTTGCTGCCCCACACCTGCACATCCAAGCCACGTTTCTTCTTCTTGGGAATCAGCCAGCATCCACTGCTTTCTGCACAGCCAACTTAGTATGTAAATATAAGCATAGTTGGAGAATGATATCTGAGAATGAGGGGTTCAAAAGCCCAAAATCTGACTCTAATACAATGATTACTAACACTGATTACCAACATTAATTGATTGCCAATCAGGCACCTTCTGCAAAATTTCTGTCATCCTTTCAAGTATCTGTTTCTTTTTTTCTTTGCATGTAAGGAAACTGAGGCTCAGGGAAATTAATGACTGAGTCAGAATTTGAATTCAGGGCGCATTGCTACAAAACCTTGTCTTGCTTCACTGCATCAGATTCTCTTCTAAATAATTCATATAGAGGTCTAATCTTTGTTACATTGCAAAGATGTTAACTGATCTAAAAGAAAGGTCATCCATGCACACAGAGATCTAATAATGAAATAATTGTAATTTAATGATGATAGGGTTTCTTTGTTCTTCAATAGTTAAATATAGTGAACTTTTATCTGTAACTTCATAGAGCATCCACTTATCTGAAACATAGGTGATTTAAAAAAGAAAATAAAAAGTAACTTCTTGTTTCCCTATATCTTAGTGACTTAACCATATAATAGAACTGATCAACTCTGTGTTTGTCAGAAAAATGGTGGGAAAATGGTACCTTGGGCAAAATACACTTGATTCACATATTTGAGGTCTTATGACTCCAGGAGGTAGACATGAATATTTGTGGCAATTCCTATCTTAACAATTTGTGTGTGTGTGTGTGTGTGTGTGTGTGCGCGCGCACGCACGTGCGTGCAGTGTAAGAACTTATTATTTCTCTAGTTTTAAAATTTTTGTTGCAGGAGGAGCCTGGTGGGCTACAGTCCACGGGGTCACAAAGAGTCGGACACTATTGAGCGACTTCACTTCACTTCACTTCACTTCATAGTTGCTTTACAGTGCTGTGGTAGTTTCTGCTATATGGAAAAATAAATCAGCCCCATGTGTACACACATCCCCTGCCTTCTGGACTTCCCCCCAACCTAGGTCACTGCAGAACGCTGAGTGGGATTCCCTGTGCTATGCAGTAAGTTATCATTAGCTATCTATTTTATACATAACAGTGTATATATGTCAATCCCAATCTCCCAGTTCATCCCATCTCCCCCTTCTACCCTCAGTATTCATATGTGTATTTTCTATGCCTGTGTCTCTATTTCTGCTTTGCAAATAGGCTCATCTGTACATTTTTAGATTCCACATATATACATTAATGTATGATACATGTTTTTCTCTTTCTGGCTTACTTCACTCTATATAGCAGTCTCTAAGTCCATCCATGTCTCTGCACATGGCACAATTTTGTTCCTTTTTATGCCTGAGTAATAATCCATTGTATCTATGTGCCACAGAAACTCACGAAGACTATTAGCATTGCACCAGAATATCTTGCTTATAAATTCAGTTTAGAAAACTAACATGTACTGAGGTGAATAAAATGGTTATGATATTTAGAAAATACATATCAGAAAGATTTTTGTCATAGATACAACTGACATTCTTATCTTATTTTACAGTCTATAGAATACCCAGTTATTAACTCATTCCCTCCCCAGAGCAAGAGAAATCTTATAACCACTATGTGATGGATGACTGGATGAGGGGACTCAGGCTCACAGAACTATGCAGGGTTGCTCAGAAGGACACAGTTGGTGGAGGACATTAAATTTTACTTTCTCGTCATTACGTCATCTGAGAGGGAAGCAGATAAGTGTAAGATTTGGCTATGGTATTGGAGAAAACTCTTGAGAGACCCTTGGATTGCAGAGGGATCCAACCAGTCCATCCTGAAGGAGATCAGTCTTGAATATCCATCGGAAGGACTGATGTTGAGGCTGAAACTCCAAAACTCTTGCCACCTGATGCGAAGAGCTGACTCATTTGAAAAGACCCTGACCCTGGGAAAGATTGAAGGCAGGAGGAGAAGGGGACAACAGAGGATGAGATGGTTAGATGGCATCACTGACTCAATGGAGATGAGTTTGAGTAAACTCCGGGAGTTGGTGATGGACAGGGAGGCCTGGCGTGCTGCAGTCCATGGGGTTCACAAAGAGTTGGACACGACTGAGTGACTGAACTGAACTGATACAATTTTCCATAGGCTAAACCTCAGATTAATCAATAGCGAAAAAAAATCAATAGTTCCATCATTCATTTGATTGCCATGTATTTAATTCTCCCAGTGTGTGGGGCAAATGGCAGGCATATCCAGGAATGCACAAGACATAAGGTCCCAACCTGCATGGAGCTTGCAGACAAAAAGGGAAGGGGAACACTGAGCATATGATCTGCTCACTGGCAGACCCATTGGAAAGAGTAGACAATTGTTAGATCTATGTTAATGTGTCCCTTTGTTTTTGTCAGTAAATTCCAGGATGAGAGGTAGAAGTAACCCCTAGGTGCCCTGAGCAGGTGTCTGCAGTAATAGAACAGACGTCAATGAAATGCTGCCGTCAGGCTTCTTTCTCCCAGCCCCTGGTCTCCATGGTCTTATGTCTGACAATGTATCTTTTATTGAAACCCACCACATGCTAACTTACCCATGGTTCACGGGAGAATTGTGTAACAAAGACACTTGACTGTTTCATTTACTTCCTTTTTAGTCAAAGAAAAGAAACGTATTGGAAACTCTGCAGCCAATAGTCTTTAGAGACTTTGAGAAATCTATTTCCCCATCTCTGAAAACTTCAACATTGAATGCAGATGAGGTTTTTTGGTTTCAAGTTTTTTTTTAATTGAAGTATCGTTGATGTGCAATAACTTTATATTAGTTTGAGATGTACAGCATGGCGATTTAGCAGTTTTACAGGTTTTATTCCTTTAAAAGTTATTATAAGTTGATGGCTATGATTCCCTGGACTCTGTAATATATCCTTGCTGCTTATCTATTTTATAGAGAGTAGTCTGTTGTTCCTTTTAATTGCATACTCCTAACTTGCCCCTCCTCACTTCCCTCTCCCTTCTGGTAACCACTAGATGGTTTTCTATGCACTGTGAGTCTGTTTCTGTTTTGTTATACACCTTCATTTGCATTATTTTTTAGATTTCACATTAAAGTGTTATCATGTAGTATTTGTCTTTGACCCATTTTAGTAAGCATAATATTCTTAGTAGGACCATCCATGCTGCTGTAAATGGCAGCATTGAATTTTTATATAATGGAGTAATATTCCATTATAAATCTTCTTTATCCATTTTTCTGCTGATGGATACTTGGGTTGCATGCATATCTTGACGGCTGTAAATCATGCTGCTGTGAACATTGGGATGCAGACATCCTTTTGAATTAATGTGTTTGTTTTATCTGGATTTATACCCAGGAGTGGAATTGCTGGACTATATGGTAATTGCTGGTGGCTCAGATGGTAAAGAATCTGCCTGTAATGCAGGAGGCAGAGGTTTAATTCCTGGGTCGGGAAGATTCCCCCAGAGAAGGAAATGGCAACCCACTCCAGTATTCTTGCTTGGAGAGCTCCATGGACAGAGGAGCCTGGCAGGATACAGTCCATGGGATTGCAAAAAGTTGGACATGACTGAGTGACTAATGCAATTACATGTGGTAATTCTATTTTTAGCTTTTTTTTTTTTTTTTTTGAGGAGGCTCCATGCTGTTTTTCATAGTGGTTGTAGCGATTTATCAAGTATTTAATTTTTTAATGATTATGTATTAAAATACTTTTTAGGTTTTTGATGTATATGAAATAATATATGTAAGCTTTATGTATGCTATAAAGCATGATAATATAACCAACACTTTTGAACTTAGCATCCAGCTCAAGGACAAGAACATGACCTTTGATTCACATCTACCTGTGTGTTCCTCCCCATCCGCATCACTGTTTTGTTATTTGTATGGAAATATTTTATAAAAGTCAAATACTATTCTCTGACTTTTAACAAAAAGTAGCAATCCTTTCCCCTTTTCATCACTGAGTCTCACTTCCTGAAGACACAGTTTCAACATTTTCAAAATATTTCTTTGGGTATTTGCTTCTATTTTCTAAATTATGCAATATCTATTTTTAGTCTTAACTTTAGATGTTATCTATTGATCAGCTATGATAATCTGGCTACTGTCTTACAGTATACTCCATGGCCTTTCCTTTGTACCAACATGCAGCATACACATTTTCCTTCCCTTAACTTTTCAAGATAGTTCTATCACGCTTTTAATTAAATAAACATTTTAGTGTTTATATTATTAGACTGTGTAAATATTTTCAAAGCTGAGCCATGAAATATAGCAAAATTACTTCCTTTATTTGTATAAATTTTCTTTTTTGGTTAACAACTGTCTTAATAATCCATTTGTTCAGGAAGTTCTTTTAAGCCTTCAAATATCTACCAGAACAATGAAACTTTATTTCTGTTAAAGAAAAGACTATCCTCATATCTATGTAGCAGTCATCTATATGGGTGCGTGTGTATCTGTGAATGTACATGCTGCTGCTGCTGAGTCGCTTCAGTCGTGTTCCGAACACACATAGATAAGTAATATATCTGTTTTTTGTCTCTTAGAGGTCTTCCTCCTGGAGCCCACCAACGTAACTCTAACTTCTCTCCAGGCTTTTTAAACAGCTCTTACCTTAGATATTCCTTTTATCATTATCCTGGGTTCTTTTATCTTCAGTATAGAAAATATGATTTTCTGAATCCTAGTCTCCTCTTGTTTACATTTTGGTGCCTTATTTTATCAGGGCATCTGGGCTTCCTGTGTAATTTTTTAGCCCTTGCCCATTTCAGCCAGTCCTTATTTTAGTTTTACATTTGAATATGAATCTAGAAATTTAGATGTTAGAAATTCTTTACAATTGTAAGAACGTTTTTACATTTTGAGAAATGTGGTAGCGTTTTGAGGCCCCAAACATTGTATGTGAACCTGATTTCTTCTATTCTCCAAAAATTTTGTGTTCTTCCCAACATCCTCAGTGTTCCTAATCTTTACCAGTTGAGCCTTGATTTATATAATTATTTCACATTCATATGCATATTTATTTCTTCCCCTCCATGATTATATATTATATATACATATATAATATACATTTAAAACTGAATCACTTTGCTGTACAGTAGAAATTAACACAAGATTGTAAAGTCAACTATACTTCAATAAAATAAATTTTAAAACAGATAATAAATCTATTTGAATGACAATGATAAAAAGAAATATATCTCTGGCTTTAGAATGCAGAATTAACTATAGTATGGCAAGAGTAGAAATTAGAACTTCAGATAAAAGGGTGCTATTGATGCCCAAGAAAAAAAAATGTAGCATGTTTATCGTGTATGAGAGAAAAATGGATTAATTTTAGAAGTGTTAGGTAGAAACAATTCAGAGGGAATTGTTGATGGATTAGATCTGAGATAAGACAGAAAAAATGAGGATTACTGTTCATTCATTCATTCATTTGCCTTAAAGTCTGAGTGCAAGTTACTTTCAAAAGAGAATATATGTAGTAAAGCATATTGAGACAGGAGAATATCAATAATTTCAATTTAGACATATGTGTAGGTCATTCAAGTTAAAATTTCCTGTAAGAATTGGATATACTTTTGAGCCAACAGTTCTTCTATATTGCAGGTGAACCTAAAATCATACGCATAACAGGGTTAAATTGGATCCACAACAGTAGATGAGATGACTCAAAAAGAGGATGACTCTTGAGAAGGAATATGAGCCTGGACTTCTCTGAGAAAACTCAGCATTTAGAAGACAGCTAGAGGAAGAGAAACCTCTAGGGGAGTTTGAGACAAAGTCACTAGAGAAGCAGGAAGAAACCAAATCAACCGAGTTGTAATGATGGAAAAGAAATAGCATTTGCAAGAAGAAAGGGCTGGTTGATTAAATAAAGAATCAAAAGGTGCCCAAAGATTCAGCAACTAAGAGCTCACTGATGATCTTGTTGAAAAAGTTTCAAGGGAAAAGGGGGAGATGCCTAACTGAAGAGGTTTAGGAAGTGAGAAGTGGAGTTAAGTAGACTGCTAGTGTAGACAAGATTTTCAAGTAGCTTGGCTAAGGAGAGGGAAAAGTGAACTGGAAGATATGCACGTAGGAAAGAAGGAGGAGGAAAAGCTGCTGTAGACTGCTTGTAGGGAGAGAACTGAGATGTTAAAAATGTTGAAAAAATCCACTGGGGAGGGAGAGGTAGAGAATGAAATAGGGATAGGTACAAAAAAGGAATCTGAGAAGTCAAGTGTTACGTAGCACATATGTAGAGACTTTCTTTTCTTTTCCTCTCTTTCTTTATTTCTTGAGATGAACAGAACAAAGATGGGAAGAAGGGTACACATAAAGCTAAATGCACAGGTTGGGTTGCAAACAATTGAGGACACTTATTTCTAATGTTTTTATAACATTGGTTAAAAGGAAGCGAAATAAACTTCTACAAGTAGGGTGGCAGGCAAAATGTAGAAATTTTGCAATAATTATTGTGAAGAAAAGGAAAAGAAAATGAAAACATTATTGAAATTGGCTAGAACAGTGAAGGGTTAACCATAAACTAATGGTCATAATTTCATAATGACATCACATGTCTAATGTTGGCATGTGACATCATAAGAAAAATGTTGGTTTTGCAGCCACAAAGAGCTGGATCTGAATTCTGTTCAAAAGTATGACAGTAAGTAAATTAATTAAATTTCTTGAGTCTCCATCTTATCATCTGTACAGTGGGGTAATTTTATCTACTTTGCAGATTTAGACATTAACAGTCCTCAGCACAGAGTGGCTATTACTTTTTATCAATATATTCTTTCTTTTGATGAATATCCATGATGTATTTTGTTCCAAGTTTAAAAAAAAAAAAAAAAACATATTCTCCAAAAATTACTAAGGACATTTACTTTTTTCTATATAAGTATAAGAAGTAGTCCTGATAGTGTTTTGCAGAGATATTAACTCCTTATTATGTTACTGTTTACTGAGGCAAACTAGATTTAGTGATCAAATATGTTTAGGCAGTGTTTCTTCACATTCACATTACAGTGTAGAGATGGGTTTCTTTGCTCTGAGACTTACTGTCTGTAACATATGCATGTGTGTATGAGTGTTCACAAGAAACTCATAATGTGTGACAGCATCCATGGCTAGTGGTAAAGAATCTGCCTTAGGTGCAGGCAACACAGGAGACTTGGGTTTGATCCCTGTGTTGGGAGGATCCCCTGGAGTAGGAAATGGAAACCACTCCAGTATACTTGCATGAAAAATCCCATGGGCAGAGGAGCCTTGCAGACCACAGTCTAAAGGGTTGGAAAGAGTCTGACATGACTGAGCAGAAAAGCACAGCACATTCTTTTGGAGAGGCAACGCCAGGGACCCATGTTCTCTAGAAATCTTCAGTAAAGACTCCTTCTGACCAGAGGCCTCTTTTAAGATGATAGACAAGATTATCAAAACCTAGCTAATGGTAGAAAAGAGAAATCAGTACTCCCATCATTGCAGCAATGTTCACAATATCCATGACAGAGAAACAATTGAATTGTCTGCTGATAAGTGAATGGATAAAGTAACTGTGAGTTAAATACATTATTCATCCATAAAAAAGCAAGTCCTAATACTTGTGACAACGTGGATGAACCTAGAGGACATTAAGTTAAATAAGTCAGATATGAAAGATAAATACTGTATGATCTCACTTGCATGAGGAATCTGAAAAAAAAGGTTGAAGTCACAGAAACACAGAGTAGAACAGTAGTTCCAGGTGGTGGGAAAAATGGAAAGAAGTTGGTCACTGAGTACAAACTTCCAGCTTTAAAATAAATTTGTTCTGGACTTCCTCAGCACTCCAAGGATTCCATGCTTCAACTGCAGGGGGCCCAGGTTCAATTCCTGGTCAGGGAATAAAGACCCAGCACAACAAAAACAACAAAAAGATGGATAAGTTCTGGAGACATAACGTACAGCATAGTGACTGTAGCTAATAATAATGTATTGCGTACTTGAAATTTGTAAAAGTACATCTTTAGTGTTCCCATTCCATAAAATAAAAAGACAATTAATTAAGGTGATGGATATATTCATTAGCTTGTGATAGTCATTTCATAATGTATAGGTTTATCAAACCATCTTGTTGTGCACCTTAAATTCATACAATTTTTGTCGATTTTGCCTCAGTAAAGATGGGGGCGGGGGCGAATAAATGGTTGGATGCTCATTCATATCATTGAGAATCTGGGAACCAGTAATTTCTAAATGTGTTTGTTGACATGTGTGTTCTTTCTCGTCTGTCTCTCGTGCATACGTTTAGCAGCGGGATGCTCGCTTGCATTGCCCTACAAGAGGCCATTGTTAAATTTTCAGGAATCTTGTGCGTCAGCTGATGTCCTGTTGATGTTTTGAAAGTGACCGTGGTGGGAGCATTTACGCCACAGAAACTGGCTAACAGGACAGATCCCAGCTTCCTTTTCAGAGAGCCTGCAACAGCACGCCACTGACGCTGAGTTCAGATAGGACAACATTAAAATGGATTTGATGTGTTTTTCCACACTTGAGGGTCTTACTTTCTGGCGAGGGGAAAACAAGAAATGTACCCAAATGAATATAAAACATAATGGAAAGTGATTCTTCATCCTTAGAACAAACAACAGCGGTGGAGAACTAGCTATGTGTCGGCCGTTGCCGGAAGTGCTCCTGATTTGTTGCTGTTCTCTAGTCCCTAAGGCACGTCCAGTCCCTTCAGCCCCGTGGACAGTAGCCCCCTGGGATCCTCTGGCTACGGCATTGCCCAGGCAAGAATACTGGAGTGGGCGGCCGTTTCCTGCTCCAGGGGATCTTCCCGACCCAGGGACCGAACCCACATCTCCTACACTGGCATGCAGATGCTTCACCTCTGAGCCAAAGGGAGTCCCTGTTCCTAATTTACTTTCTGTCAAATTCTCGAAACCAACTTGGTGAAGTAGATCATGTTATTATCTTTGTGTTGTTAATAAAGAAGGTGGCATAGAAATCATTATGACCAACCTAGATAGCATATTGAAAAGCAGAGACATTACTTTGCCAACAAAGGTCCGTCTAGTCAAGGCTATGGTTTTTCCAGTAATCATGTATGGATGTGGGAGTTGGACTGTGTAGAAAGATGAGCACCGAAGAATTGATGCTTTTGAACTGTGGTGTTGGAGAAGACTCTTGAGAGTCCCTTGGACTGCAAGGAGAGCCAACGAGTCCATTCTGAAGATGACCAGCCCTGGGTGTACTTTGGAAGGACTGATGCTGAAGCTGAAACTCCAGTACTTTGGCCACCTCATGCGAAGAGTTGACTCATTGGAAAAGACTCTGATGCTGGGAGGGATTGGGGGCAGGAGGAGAAGGGGACGACCGAGGATGAGATGGCTGGATGGCATCACTGACTCGATGGACGTGAGTCTGAGTGAACTCCGGGAGATGGTGATGGACTGAACTGAACTGAATATATATATATACAAACACACACACACACACACACACACACATATTTAGAAATTACATAGTAGGTGGCAGAGTCAGAAGTCTAACTCTGGGTGTCTTCATATGGTCCCAAGCCACCAGCACTGTCAGGTCCCATCTCCCAGGCACTGAAAGGGGTCAGCTAAAGCAGCGGGGCATTCTGAGGTGGGGAAGAGGGAGGAGCACAGCAGCGCTTTGCAAATCCTTCATCTCTGCTTGCAAGGCGGGGACACAGCCCCTTTTCCCCACCTGCACTCCCTGCGTGAGGTGGAAGGAGTGAGCTGAGGTGAACCCTGTCATTAGAGGCCTACACTCCAATTGTCCTTCTCTCTGGCCAGCAGCCAGATCCCCTGCGCTAGTCCGTGTCGTTTTTCTCTGAGGTATGCACAAAGTAGAGGTTACTCGTGTCACATCTGTTCTTGCTTTGTGGATCCTTTCAGAAAAAAGAACCAAAATCCCTGACTTTATTTTCCAAGAGAGACCCTTTAAGAAGGGCCGGATGCAGGGGTGGCCAGGGGGGAAACCTGTGCGCGTCCTTACAAGTGACCCTTCCAGCTTGCATTCATAAAAGCATACCTTGGCATTTGTGTTCAGGCTCTAAGGACTCCCCCTGACCTCTGTTCTCAGGTTTAGAATTTCAAAAACGTCACAATGTTACATTCCTTCTCTGCCAAGGAAATCAGACCTGTGTGTCTATATTACACACCCAGATGCAACATCTTCACAGAGAGGACTGCCCTGTCTATGCTTTTTTCACCCCAACAGCTTCCCTCTTTAAAGCAGCCTGGTTTTTGGGTCCTGGCATTTTCAGCAAAAGCCTTTCTTCTGGTTAGGGACCATGTTTGAAATGAGTAGTTTTCTGTTTTGTTTTGTTTTTTAAGGGAGACATTTCCTTGATTCTTCCAGATCATCTTATATTTTCTCTCTTTGAAAATACTCAAGGTACACAGCTGGAGGTGGTTATAGGCAAATTCTATGTCTGTGAATCAATTCATAATTGAAAGTAAACTAATAAAAAAAATGTGGATAATTTTCTGGGCAAGGCCCACAGGACTCCATGAAACGGGGCAACCTGACTGGCCATAGGGCTGATTTCTGAAAATCTGATTTCTTTTCCTTCTGTCTTATGGCGGATTAGTAGTGATTCAATTAGTAGTAGGTTGACATGGACAGGGAGGCCTGGCGTGCTGCGATTCATGGGGTTGCGAAGAGTCGGACACGCCTGAGCGACTGAACTGAACTGAACTGACATGTAAAGAACTCATGAGGGTGTAGAGCAGGGTCCTTTATCCTTAGGGGGACAGGGAGCCACTGAAGTGCCCGAGGAGGAGAGTGCAATGCGACCTCTGTTTTCTGGTTTTAAACAGCTCGCTTTATTTATTTATTTTTATTTGTGTCTGTGTCTCTGGCTGTGCTGGGTCTCCGTTGCGGCTCAAGCCCGTCTCTAGTCGTGGCGAGCAGGGGCTGCCCTTTGTGCCATGTGTGGGCTTTTCACTGCAGTGTCTCCTCTTGTCTCTGAGCCCGGGCTCCAGAGCACACAGGCTTCAGGTGTTGTGGTTCGTGGGCTCTGGGAGCGAGGGCTTAGTTGCCCCACAGCGTGTGGTATCTTCCCAGGCCAGGGATTGAACCTGTCTCCTCTGCATTGGAAGGTGAGTTCTTAACCCCTGGACCACCAGGGAAGTCCTGACCTCTGTTTTCATGAGGCCGCCTCTGATAACTCCGGAGTGAGTGTGAGGAGACCCTGAAAGGAGGGATCAGAGAGAAGTAGAGGAAATAAGACATCACTCACTTTCACAGCAAGATGAATTGGGAGTGAAGACACGTCTTCCTTCCAGTCAATCTTGACTGCCCTACTGGAAACAATCTCTTGACTCTGAACTTACTGTGAAGGCGATGGAACATCCCTGCCTCATCGCCCTGGGTAGCCAGATCTCTCTGTCTCTTTTTTTAATTTAAATGTATTTACTTTTGGAAGAAACACAAGCTGGAATCAAGATTGCCGGGAGAAATATCAATAACCTCAGATATGCAGATGACACCACCCTTATGGCAGAAAGTGAAGAGGAACTAAAAAGCCTTTTGAGGAAAGTAAAAGAGGAGAGTGAAAAAGTTGGCTTAAAGCTCAACGTTCAGAAAACGAAGATCATGGCATCCGGTCCCATCACTTCATGGGAAATAGATGGGGAAACAGTGGCTGACTTCATTTTTTTGGGCTCCAAAATCACTGCAGATGGTGATTGCAGCCATGCAATTAAAAGACACTTACTCTTTGGAAGAAAAGTTATGAGCAACCTAGATAGCATATTCAAAAGCAAACATATTGCTGACTAAGGTCTGTCTAGGCAAGGCTATGTTTTTTCCAGTAGTCATGTATGGATGTGAGAGTTGGACTGTGAAGAAGGCTGAGAGCCGAAGAATTGATGCTTTTGAACTGTGGTGTTGGAGAAGACTCTTGAGAGTCCCTTGGACTGCAGGGAGATCCAACCAGTCCATTCTGAAGGAGATCAACCCTGGGATTTCTTTGGAAGGAATGAAGCTGAAACTCCAGTACTTTGGCCACCTCATGCGAAGAGTTGACTCATTGGAAAAGACTCTGATGCTGGGAGGGATTGGGGGCAGGAGGAGAAGGGGACGACCGAGGATGAGATGGCTGGATGGCATCACTGACTCGATGGACGTGAGTCTGAGTGAACTCCAGGAGTTGGTGATGGACAGGGAGGCCTGGCATGCTGCGATTCATGGGGTTGCAAAGAGTCAGACACGACTGAGCAACTGAACTGACTGACTGACTGAACTGACTTTTAATTTGAGGATCACTGCTTTACAATGTCATGTTGCTTTCTGCCACACATCAGCGTGAATCAGCGGCAGGCATACCTATGTCCCCTTCCTCTTGAATCCCCCTTCCACCACCCCACCCTGTGGGTTGTCACAGAGCTCGGGATTTGTGCTTCCGGTGTCACACAGTGAATTTCCACTGGTTATCTGGTTTGCCTCTGGTAACATGTGTTTGCACGCTGCTCGCTCAATTTGCCGCACCCTCTCCTTCCCCCGCTGTGTCCACAGGCGGGTTCTCTGTCTGTGTCCCCATTGCTTCCCTGTGCCATCTTTTTAGATGCCGTATGTGTGTGCTGTATATGATATGACGTTTGTTTTTCTCTTTCTGACTTACTTCACTGTGTACAATATGCTCGAGGTTCATCCACCTTATTAGAACTGAGTCAAATGCATTCCATTTTATGGCTGAGTAGTATTCCGTTTAGTTCTATTTTTAATGCACTTATGTCTTGTCTTCCCAACTATCTATTGAAGTTCTTTGTGGGCAGGAAACATGCTTTGCAATTATATATGTCCTCTTCTTTAGAGCATTGCTTTCTACTCAGGAAGTATTTTTAGAGCTTCTGTTTATTTATTTTTAAAGTTTTTTTTTAATGTGAACCATTTTTAAGTCTTCATTGAATCTGTTATGGCATTTCTTCTGTTTCATGTTTTGGTTTCTTGGCCATGAGGCATATGGGATCTTAGCTTTCCCATCAGGGATCAAACCGACACTTCCTTTACTGGAAGCAAAGTCTTAACCACTGGACTTTCAGGCAAGTCCCTGGATCTATTTTTGACAAATAAAAGTTGTACATATTTAAGGTGTACAATGTGATATTTTGATGTATGTGTACATGGTAAAATGATTACCACAATGAAATTACCATAGCCTTTACCAGCCGCCCCCCCCCCCATAGCCACCATTTTTGGTGGTGGGAAATGGGAAGAACATTTGTGATTTACTCTCTTAGCAAATTTCAAATATACACGGTTATCAGTTGTAGTCACCAGGCTGTACATTACCAGGCTGTACATTAGAATGCACTCATCTTTTAACTGAAAGTTTGTACCCTTTGATTAATATCTCCTCTTCCCCCCACCCGCTAGACTCTGGTATTCACTGTTCTACTCTGCTATGAGTTTTACTTTTTTTTTTAGATGATACATTTAAGTAAGATAAGTTTTATTTAGCAATTACTGGTAATTCTCTCATCCTCTCTCTTTCTCCTTCCCCCTTTCCCACTCTGTCAACAATTTGCATAGAACGTACTTGATGACTCATTATCAAGATACCTCTGAGGTCTTTATTTCCATTTATTTGTTCAGACAGCTCCATTCAATGGAGATGAAATGTCTGAGTTTCTATTTCTACTTTTGTGACCTCTCTTACAGGATTCATGGCAAATCATTAACCAATTTGTGTTCCAGCATTCTTGTCCGCTAAATACAATGATTAAGTTAAATACAGAGCTTAAATAAGAGCTTAAAACAATGCCTGGCATGTATAATTTGCCTTCCCTTCCCAAATTTTCCTGCAACCTTTCAGTCTATCTCATGCCAATCACTTCACCACCCTTTGCCCTTTCGTCTTTTGGTAGCTGTCATCTTTACTTTCTTACATGGAAACAAAATAAATCAATACAAGGCAATTTCATTTTAAGCAAGATATGTTTGGCTGGGAAGGGATGATGTTTTGGCGAATTGTACCACCTGATTTTGACAGTTGATTAAAATACAGTGCCCAGTCTTCATTTTCTGAACCAGTTACTTAAACACGTTTGTATCTTGCAGCAATTTGAAAACAAGTTGATCTTCACGAAACAGGATATGGTTTCCCCAAAGAGAGGACAATTGGAAAGAGAGTTATGGAGTGCCATTCATCATGTATTCCTGTAACCCAGAGAATGTCTGCATGGGTTCATTTATTGAGCATCCATTTATCAAATGCCTTTTTTGAAAAAAATTTAAATTTATTTATTTTAATTGGAGGCTAATTACTTTACAATATTGTATTGGTTTTGCCATACATCAACATGAATCTGCCACGGGGAGGCTCCTGACTCAGCAGTGGGTGCCACAGGTGACTTTAAGATGAAAAATAGCATCTTTAATCCAAAGGTTTCCATCCAGTAAAGAAGACAGCTGCATGAAAGCCAAATGACAGTGCAGTGGAAGGGTTTTCTGCTGTGGACACAGGATGCTCTGAGAACACGAGATAGAAAATATGACACCAAGGAAGTTTCCCAGTGGGTGTGATGAGAATATGAATGGAGGCAATCAAACCTCCTGCAGGGTCAGCACTGAGAGGACCCTTACAGGCCTTGTGGCCCCAGCTGTCCTGCTGAAGACCAAAGGCAACCAAAGGCTAAAGAAATACCCAAGAATTACCCAAAGAAATACCCAGGAATTACCCAAGAAATACCCAAAAAAGAAATACCCGAGAATCACCCAAAACATATCCAAGAAATACCCTAAAAATGCAAGAGATTTGCATCTTTGTACAAATCCTGTGACACCTTCCAGGAAGCTGGAATGAGGAGGATCTCCTCAATTAACACCTAAGTCTTCGGGGTGTGGGCAGGTGTTACAGGTCGGGTTCTCTGGGCAGACCCTGAGGTGGAGTTAGAACACAAGGTGCTTCTTGGGGGTTGCGGCCTGTGAAAGGAGGGGGAAGGTGTGAAGTGTGGGACTGAGAGAGGAAGTTTCCACCAGGCCAGAAAGGAACTGTCCGAGCGCCTCACATTAGACCAAAACGGGAAGACGTAACACTCGCCTGGCTCAGTCTCTGAGTGTAGACTCTCCCAGGAGGGTCCACTCCCTGTGAGGCCATTCTCTGCAGTCAAGATGGGTTTGGGGTAGTAGGACGCTCTCTGCCAGCTCCATCAACGGTCCCTGGGTAGCTTGACCTTCCTTAAAAGGGGACCGTGAGAGCACATCTCTATGCCGACTAGAACTGAACTGAATTCAAGTAATATTTACTGGAGACTTACTATATGCCAGACAGTGTGTCTAGCTGCTTTACATACATTACCTCATTCAAGTCTCCCAGCCTTTCACAGGAAAGGGTCATTATGCCATCTGTAAATTCACAAATGAGTGGGCTAGCCTCTTCCTAGCTATGAAAATGTCAGTAGCAAAACCACCTTTCAGGTGAGCCTCCCAAGGAATCTGGGGCATATGCTAATATCATCTGTTTCTGAAATCAGCAACAGACATTACAGCAACCATGTATCTCAGGAGAGAGCTGAGATGGAATCAGGTTATGGTTTTGTTTAAGACAAACTATCAAATCTGAGTCAAAGGGGCAAATGTCCCTGTCAATTCCATTTCCTCCCTGAGGAGTTTACAGTGATCACCAAGGAAACAGACCATTTTTATCATGCAAATATAAGCTCCAGCTTTGGGAAGAGACCCCTACAAAGGGCCACCCTAATCCCTCCCTCCAGTTCAGGATCCTTGTCTAGAATGTTCTAGACAAGAGCTCCTTCTAGGTCATCACAGAGCACTGGGCTGAGCTCCCTGTGCTACACAACAGGTTCCCACTAGCTATCTGTTTTACACATGGTGGTGTATATATGTCAATGTGACTCTCTCAATACATCCCATCCTCTTCTTCCCCTACACCCTCTCCCTGCCCCACCCCATGTCCGCTCTTCCATTCTCTATGTCTGTGTCTCTCTTCCTGTCCTGCATTGAATATTTCTGCACTGAATAAAGCTGGACACTCATAGCCTCATAGCATAGCCACTCCTGATCATGGTTCTGCTACTGTATGGAGTCACACAGATGAAAATCAACTTCTCTTCCCTTTGGCTGTCTTTGAAGGTAAGTGAGAGCAGCTTTCATGCAAACTGCTTTCCCCTGGTTGCTAACCCTGACTCTGGCCCTAACTCTGACCTTCATCTACTCACTCAATGCTCTCAGGTTTCCTTCTTCATTCCTATGATGGATATAAGTATCACCTAATAGGATTGTGGGCTTCAATAAAACTGTGCCTATACCTGGTACTGCTGCTGCTGCTAACTCGCTTCAGTTGTGTCCAACTCTGTGCGACCCCATAGATGGCAGCCCATCAGGCTCTCCCGTCCCTAGGATTCTCCAGGCAAGAATACTGGAGTGGGTTGCCATTTCCTTCTACAATGCGTGAAAGTGAAAAGTGAAAGTGAATTTGCTCAGTCGTGTCCGACTCCCAGCGATCCCATGGACTGCAGCCTACCAGGCTCCTCCACCCATGGGATTTTCCAGGCAAGAGTACTGGAGTGGGTTGCCATTGCCTTCTCCAATACATGGTAAGCACTCAATAAGCAAGAGTCGCTATCATCACTCTCATTAGTTTTACATTTGTGCTCAGTGGCTCAGTCATGTCCAACTCTTTGCAACCCATGGACTGTAGCCGCCCCGCCCCCCCGCCCCCCCCAGGCTCCTCTGGCCTGGATTCTCCAGGCCAGAATACTGCAGTGGATTGCCATGCCCTTCTCCAGGGGATCTTCCCAACCCAGTGAATGAACCCAGGTCTCCGGCATGGCAGGCAGATTCTTTACTGTCTGAGCCACCAAGGAAGCAAGTCTTACATTTATACTCATGGTAATCCTGATGTTGAATGAATTAGCATGATAATTTATATGAACACAATTCTTCAGTTACAAAGATCATTATTTATTTCATTCTTGGCTTTTTTTTTAAACGGAATCTGTGGTGGATCTAGCTATGGTGCCCCATCTCTGTTTACATAAGATCGCTTATGGGGTTACAAGAACTCCCTGCATTCTGTTGCTTTCTAACTGACATATTTAAATGCCCTGGATAATTTGAATTCATATCCCTGTGTAGAGTGGAAGGAAAATGAGACTTGGAGTGATGACCTCCTGCAAAGTCACACTCATGCACACGTCAGGGCCAGTACTTAAATTTAGCAGTGCTCTTTCTTGTATACCGGGCTTCCCTGGTGGCTCAGCTGGTAAAGAATCTGCCTGCAATGTGGGAGACCTGGGTTTGATCCCTGGGTTGGGAAGATGCAATGGAGAAGGGAACGGCTACTCCACTCCAGTATTCTGGCCTGGAGAGTTCCATGGACAGAGGACCCTGGTGAGCTACAGTTCATGGGGTCACAAAAAGTTTGACATGGCTGAGAAACTTTCACTTTTCTTGTACACCAGGGACACTTCATAATAAATGGCTTGTGGTCTTCTTGGAAAATCTTATGGATGCCCTCCCTAGTGCTAGAGGAACTCACACACACACATTCATTTTTGTTTAATTGCAGAAGATATATATATACCCTAACATGAAAATTCCTCACTCAAACACACTATGATTGATAGGCTTAGTAATTCTGAAGTCAAGCTAGTAGGGAATCATTCCTGTGATCTGTCTCCTGGGTAGTCAGAGTAGAGTTGGTGAAGAAAAGACTAAATGAGTGGTGAATCCATTGTAAGATAGTGGAAAATTTCACATCTCTTCTATATTAGGAGAGGCTAATATTCTTGGAATAAAGAATGAAATCAGGGACACTCAGAACAGAGCTCCTAATTTTAAGACTAATGCATGTTCTGTTAGCTGCATATGTCAGAACACTCTGATTCATAACTGTGAGGCCCAGAGCGATCTGTCCCAAGGGATGGCAGAAATAGAAGAGAAAAAAAAGATGCTTTGTGATGTCTTTGGCCAGGCCTAGACACATGGAAATATTTTGTTTATTTTATATGACCTGCAGTTATTTTAGCTATCTTATTTTCTTCATATAAACCTACTGCTGCTGCTGCTGCTAAGTCGCTTCAGTCGTGTCCGACTCTGTGCGACCCCATAGACGGCAGCCCACCAGGCTCCCCCGTCCCTGGGATTCTCCAGGCAAGAACACTGGAGTGGGTTGCCACTTCCTTCTCCAATGCATGAAAGTGAAAAGTGAAAGTGAAGTCGCTCAGTCGTGTCCGACTCTTAGCGACCCCATGGACTGCAGCCTACCAGGCTCCTCCATCCATGGGTTTTGCCAGGCAAGAGTACTGGAGTGGGTTGCCATTGCCTTCTCCGTTAGAATTATCTAAATCAAAGGTATTTTTTTCTCTTTTTCAAACTATGATTAAGAACTTCCCAGTTCTAGCTGTCTGTCTTCCTCCCTGTCTCCAGATCTTCCCACTCTCTTATGTATCTTCCATATAAGTCTTGCCCAAACTCAGGACCTCTGACACAGTTTCAGTCTTTGGAACTGGTTAAAAACACAGGTTCCTATGCTAGTGGGGAAATGGGAGGAAGGGATAGTTAGGGAGTTTGGGATAGACATAAACACTCCAGTCTATTTAAAATGGATAATCAGCAAGTCCTACCATATGGCACGGGGAGCTCTGCTCAATGTTGTTTGGCAGCCTGGATGAGGCAGCAGTTGAGGGATACATGTATATATATGACTGAGTTCCTTTGCTATCCACCTGAAACTATCACAACATTGTTAATTGGCTATACTTCAAAGTAAAATTAAAGTTAAAAAGCCTTAAAAAGTACAGGTTCTTCACCATCAAAACCCAGGTTAACATGAAGCTTGGCAGTGAGTCCAGTCATCTACATTTATAATTAGTTGCTTCACAGTTTCTGTGGCTTAGTCATGTTTGAGGACCTTCTCTAAGGCATACCAGTTAGCTCTGCACAGCTCTCTCACCTAGAAGATAATGTGCTAGCTGTCCACAGTAGCTCTTTTGCACCATGAAAATCTCAACACGACTATCCAGGCTTTTATGAGTTTCCACAAGAAGTCCTACTACAGCCAGCATTTTTCATTTCTTAGATATTTTACTGAGGATTTATGAGGTTCTGAGAAAGAGAAATGTAGTATGGCAACGGCTCTTCACTTGGAACAACCCGTTAGATATATCTCCTTTCCTAAGGGTCTCCTTACCCCAGCCCTATCTAAGTCACACCCATCTCTTGAGGCTAAGTTTCCTGCCAAGCAGTGCCAAGCTTTTGTCTGGTCTTCCTCTCTCCTTAATTATGCAGTGAAAGTGAAAGTCTCTCAGTCGTGTCTGACTCTTTGTGACCTCATGGACTATGCAGTCCATGGAATTCTCCAGGCCAGAATACTGAAGTGGGTAGCCTTTCTCTTCTCCAGGGGATTTTCCCAAACCAGGTCTCCCACATTGCAGGTGGATTCTTTACCAGCTGAGCCACAAGGGAGGCCCATAATCATGCTACTCTTTTTTCCTTATGATACCTGGAGTCAACCAGAGATAACTCCCACTATCAAGGGCATCTTTTAAAAAAGAAGGGGTCTCCCTTCCCGAAAGCAACTCATGTATCAATTGTCCTGAGGACACAAATCCCTCCAACTCATTACAAGTCTACTGTAGTTATGTCCTTCACCTGCCTTACACCTACCATTGTCCCACCATACATAAATGGTTGATTCTTACCTGTGCCTGCATGTTACATTTATCTAGAGAGTTAAAAATTAAAATACTGATGCCTAGGCTTCAATATGGACCATTAACAAAATTTCTGAAGATGAGGCCCCAGTGGAGATAATTTTAAAATGTTCCCCAGATGATTGTTATGTACAGCCAGGGTTGATAACTACTAATTTAAAAACTCCAGAGACCTGAACTGGCCTGGGTTTCCTTTCATAATCCAGCCTTAACTTTCACTTCTAGTTTTATATCCTTTATGCTGTTTCATCACATTTTATCTATCAGTCAACACTCTAGAAGGTCTCCTACTTGAACTTTCAAGTGTCAATTAAAATGCTTCCATTAAGCCACCCCACTATGAGGAAGCAATCTCCTCTTCTGACCCCTCCAGCTCTTTGATTTTATTTATGCCACACTCGTCACAAGCCTGTTCTATCTCATATTAAATCTTTCATATTCGTGCACCTTCCTCTCCATTAACTCATCAGCATTCTTTATTATAAGGCATTAAAATTAGCATTTTTCTATTCTCATTGCTATATTAATACAACCTGAATTTGATGAATAGTCTTTATTAGTGGGAAATTCAAACACCCACCACGCTACATTTACAAGACTTAGTTTCCTGTGCCTCACAAGAGACAGCAAAATTAGGTGTAAAAATGGTGAAATCCAAAATAGGTGACTTCAAAATTGACAGAGATCTTTAAACTTTAGAGCTGAAAGGACCTTAGAGATCACTTACTTTTATAACTTTACACAGATCAATACAACAAAGATCAGTGAGGGGAAGGAAATTCCTAAGCTCATGCAGGCAGTTCAGAGAAGGCAATGGCACCCCACTCCAGTACTCTTGCCTGGAAAATCCCATGGATGGAGGAGCCTGGTAGGCTGCAGTCCATGGGGTCGCCAAGAGTCGGACACGACTGAGCGACTTTCCTTTCACTTTTCACTTTCATGCATTGGAGAAGGAAATGGCAACCCACTCCAGTGTTCTTGCCTGGAGAATCCCAGGGATGGGGGAGCCTGGTAGGCTGCAATCTATGAGGTCGCACAGAGTCGAACATGACTGAAGCGACTTAGCAGCAGCAGCAGCATGCAGGCAGTTAGTAGAGAGCTGGGATGAGACTCCAGGTGATCCTGGTAAACACCATGGTACTCTCTCTACTTTACCAGGTCAAATCATTTTCATTGAAAACATCCATAGACAGAGTTACTTCACAACCCAAGAAATTTTACTCTGAAAGCAACTAGATGACTTCATACTCTCCCAGAGATGGCTGGAAAAAAAGTAAGTTTTGAGACCAGGAACAGCCACAGGTTCTCTGTCCCCCTTATGAGCATCATTGAGCATCCCAATGTACTTTGCATACAGTCTTGCCGTTGCTAACAGCTTAATTCATCACAAACACATCTGAATGCATTAAGTAAACATGAGTCAAAAATCCAGCTTAAGTGGGTGCTTTGGAACCTTTCCTCGGAACTCAGATGGGTTTTCACGGGTTGTGATCCAGGGACGTGATTTAGCATAAAGAAAATGAGAATAATTAGAGTCCTCTATGTCCCAAGCATGATGCTACATGCTCTAAGGAAAACCAAGGTATTTATGTCATGATAAGTGCCATCTTAAAACTTCTAATATAATTTGGTGAAGACCAATATGAATATTTAATTGCTCTAAAATAAGGCCAGCTGGCAAGTAGAAGAATAAATTACCTATGGATGCATAGTGAAGAAAAATATTTGCTATTTAAAGCCAAAATTGTCTTCTGATGAGAGTTGTTGTTTAGTCACTAAGTTGTGTTTGACTCTTGCAGTCCCGTGGACTGTATGTAACTCACCAGACTGCTCTGTCCACGGGATTTTTCAGGCAAGAATATTGGAATGGTTTGCCATCTGCTTCTCTAGGGGGTCTTCCCGACCGAGGGATCAAACCCAGGTCACCTGCACTGGCAGGAGGGCTCATTACCCCTGAGCTACCAGGGAAGCCCTCTCAAGACAGTAGACTCTGCCAGATGAGGGATGTTTCAGTTGTTCTGGGCACCTTCCTGAGTATAGTTATACTAAAAAGTTCTGGAGCTGAATTCAGGGATAAGAACTATGAAGAACTAAATCAGTTTTTGTAGAGAGAAACATTCTTATCTAGAGCTCTTTACTTCACAATTTCTGTCTTTGGGGAGCCTTATCAGAAGTCCTAGAACCTGCTTTATTTTCCCTCTAAGTATTTGATTGCCATATGAACCCAGAGGAGCAACGTGGTGGAGCCATTAGTTGAGACTGTAAATAAAACAATAGCATTTGAGATGGAGATTGCTCTGTGTTATAAATTCAATGCACCAAATTAGTGCTTAAATTATCCTAGGATTTCCCAGGTGCACTCACCAAGTGTCTTACAAGGAAGGGTTTTCTTACTTTCATGCCATTTCTCCCTCTTGATGGTTGTTGGGTTTATGATGCATTATATGTTATGATCGCTCAGTATAAGTCTTTGCCTCACACACTGGCCTTTAGTCAGGACTGAAAGCACTATGGAAATTGTTTTTTGTTTTTTTTTTCCCCTACCATTATCATTTATCTTTTTGTTTACTGCCCTAAAGAGGTGCTAACATGACTCTTAGCAATGCAGGGCAGTTTTTCTTATCTGGGCCTGGTTTTCAGCATGCTAATATAGGATATTAGGGTGAGGCTAAATTATCCCATTTCTTTAAAAACTGACACATAAAAGGTATTTCACATGGCAGCACCAACCAGATCCTATCTGACCAACCCCCACCTCCCCATTGATATTTATGGAGAAACAGGGCTATTGTTGGCTGGTTGCAGAGAGAAAAGTGTCTTTGTCTTATAATTGATATCCTAAAATTCTATAAACATCATGCTCTCTAGAGAGCTATATTTTAGATCTGAATGAGCTCATGTTTTGTACACAAATTTTAGGGATGCTGCAAGAGGATTTGGAGTTCTGGGTAAAAGGCAGGCTTCCAAACATCAGATATTCAAGACTGGGTGTTTGATTTTCTGTGTCTTTATGAAAGCAACTTCAAATACCAGGATTTGAATCAGATGTCTCAGAAGGCTATGTTCAATACCTTGAAATGAAATAGAATAGTGTATTTTGCATTGAAAATATCCACAGCCCAAGAAACTTTACTCAAAAAACAACTAGATGGCATCATTCTCTCTCTGCCTTGGGTGGCTGAGGAAAAGTCAATTTTGATGTAAGAAACAGCTACAAGTTCTTTGTCCCTGTTATAACCATCACCAAGCATCCCAATACATTTTGCAGGAAATCCTGCCATTGATACAGCCTAATGTATCACAAACACATCTGAATGGATTAAGTAAACATGAGTCAAAACTCCACCTTAACTCTGGTTTACATACGAATTACCCCCCAAAATAATTGAAACCCAGATTTTTTGACCCCCAACCAAAAAGATTCTGATTCAGTGGGTCTGGGGTGAGGCCCAAGAATTTATTTTTCTTGGAAACCCTTAGATAATGCAGATGTGCCAATTCACATGTACAAATTATGGCATAGACTATTTAAGTTTGGTGACAAAATATAAGATGACCTTTCTTTTTCATATACATATTATTTATTTTCATAATCTTCAGCATATGTGGAACCTTTTTACAAGGGCTGCCTTTTTTAGTTGCTTGAATTAGTCAAGTATATACAAGCCTCTAGGATTCTGCAACTGTTTCATATAGAAACTCTTTATCTATTGGGGCTCATTTTTCAAGCCTTAGTGTAAAGGACATTTCTTTTGAAAAACCTGTCTTCACTTCTTTGTACTGCCGAGTTCCCTCTGCTGCGATCCTATAGCATCCTGCTGCTGCTGCTGCTAAGTCACTTCAGTCGAGTCCGACTCTGTGCGACCCCACAGACGGCAGAAACACCTGTAAAGAACAGAGGGGAGCAGGGCCAGATAGAGAAGAAGTCAACTGTAACTTGATAACACGAGGAGGAACTGAAACTCAGCCCTCTGAAAGTGGTCAGAAACAGAGGGACCGTCACCTCCCTTTGTATCGCCTTCTATTTTTACTTGTTAACCAAATGTTCACAAGATTGGCTGAAATGATGATGCTTTGGGGTAGATTCCTATCAATCAGTGTGGTTTTGGGGATAAAGGTGTCAAGGCTGAAATATATCGAGTACTATATTGTAGGTCATACATGCACTTTATTTATCAACATAGTTTTATGGGGTTGATTTTATAAGATAGATATGAGACAAATACCTCTTATTAGGTGGAAAAAAATGAGATTAACAAAGGTCGGAAATGTTTTGAGAATCTCATGCATCTATTGTACTAAGCATAATAACTAAAAATTTGGAACTAAATTTGTCTCATAGCATAACAGCCCATGGTTTTAACTGAAATCAGTGGCCAAATGGTGAAGAGACTTGAAACCAGTCTCGGTGGGAAACAGAAAAAGAACCAGGGAGTGGTTAACAAGAAGAAGTTCAGGCTTCTGAGAGAAAGAGAGTTATGATCAACATCTTGAAATCTTTGCAAGGCTATCGTCTGCATAGAGAGATCACGTTGAGGAGAACCAGGCTTGCAGCAAGTCAATTGGAGCCAAATGTTAGGACTGACATTCTGAAGACTGGAATTGTTGAAAGCTGTGGCAGGGATGCCTGTGGGAGCAATAGTCATGTAATTATTAAGCCCTGTGCATGACACAGGAAACCCAACTGGGAACGTATTATGATCATCTGCTTGATAAACTTATGGTTTGATGAGAGCCTCATTGCTGTAGACACTATCTGGACATTACATGGTAGCCCGGCTGGTAGAGGAACTAAGTATCCAATGAGAACAGCCAAAGCCAGCATTTCCAAACCATATTCTGCAAAGTCCAAGTGTTTCCCAGTATGTCAATATGTGGCCTAGAGGAAAATGGCTATGCAGTCAAATGAGTTAAGGAAACAATTAAAATCAAATGTATTTATATGTAGAATTTTTAAAAAATGGTACAGATAAACCTATTTGCAGGACAGGCATAAAGATGCAGAAGTAGATAGCAGACATGTGGACACAGGAGGGGGAAGGGAAGAGGGAGGTGAATTGGGGGAGTAGCATATACACTGCTGTGTGTAAAATAGACAGCAGTTGAGAAGTTGTTACATGGCACAGGGAGACCAGTTCCGTGCTCTGTGATGACCTGAGGGGTGGGATGGGAGGGAGATTCAAGAGGGAGGGGATATATGTATACAAGTAGCTGATGCTCTTTGTTGAATAGCAGAAACTAACACAACATTGTAAAGCAATTATACTCCAATTATATGGTAATAAAAACAACAAAAATCTTTTATGCTAGACTTTTCAGAACTTTGCACAAAGACATTATGGATCTCTAATATTGTAGGCACTGATTCATAAACTTACTTGTTCAGGAAACTCCCTTTCCCTGGAAACCTACTAATATCCCGTTGGGGTAATGGTGGTGAAATGATGACCTCTGAAGTTCTGTCTCATCCTGGAATTCTACAATTCCTCAAGCACCAAATGAGTCAAGCAACTCAGAATTTAGTACTAATCTTGGAACAAAGTCACTGTGTCTTATTAAACAATTTCCTTCCTATTTCTGAGCCTCAGCTTGGTGTCTCTGGCTGAAAAAAAAAAACTGCTGAGTTCTCACCTCCAATATTTTGCAATTTTATGGAGGCTTCAGGGCATCAAGGAGGAGTTTCACCATTGACAGTTCTCCAGGGCCTTCGTTTTTCTAATGCCAGTGTATTTCTAACCTGGTGGCTCTGAGTGAGTGCATAGTGTTTCCTGGTTCCTATTCTGCTGGAGAGCAGCTTGGGGACGGAAAGCCAAAAGGACCTCCCATTCTGAATGTTTCCAAATTGGTTTTGCAGACCTCAGCAATTCAGAGTGTTTGAGGACACTGCAGAGATGTGCAGTTCTGCGGTTGACCCCTCTCAAACAGTACATAATTCTGAAAAACTTGGAGCTCCTCCATAAAGCCATATTTCAGTTGCACATTTTAGGCATGAGATTTCAGCCAAAAGCCATAATATAACACTGCCGAGGATCTTTTTCTTTTCTTGCAAAAATATGCATTTGGACAAAACTTAGGAACCTAAAATTACAGGAATCAAATGTACCTTCTGTGTTAACCAAAGTGCTGCAAATCAAATGATAAATCACAGAAATGTACAGATTTTTAGCCCAAAGTCCTATCTAAGACTTGGATCTTCCCCATATCTCTGTGAGGCCATTGCTTGACTTACTGATCATATTTATTTTGAAAACATGCAGTTTCTGAAGCTGACCTATCAAAGTCATACGTCTTACCATTAGGAAGGCCTCTCTTCTCTTAAAAGTGTGTCTTCTGTTTTTCCCATCTGTATTCCCTGCTCACCATTCTGAGGATCCAAGGGAAGAAAAATCTCACTGTCAGTCTCTAAAGTGACCCTGAATATTAAAGGTGAAAAAGATGATCTACCATGTATAAAAATATAAATAATCTGTTCCTTCATTGGAAGTAACATGAACAAGCAAAATAAAGCAAAGTCTTTGAATTCAGAAAGTCCTGCAGTTCCAGTAAAACCAACCATGAAATGAAAAGATGCTTGCTCTTTGGAAGGAAAGCTACATCAAACTTAGACAATGTATTAAGAAGCAGAGACATCACTTTGCCAACAAAGGTCCATATAGTCAAAGCTATGGTTTTTCCAGTAGCCATGTGCAGATGTGAGATTTGGGCCATAAAGAAGTCTGAGCATCAGAGAACTGATCCTTTAGAAATATGGTGCTAGAGAAGGCTTTTGAGAGTCCCTTGGCCTGCAGGGAGATCAAACCAGTCAATCCTAATGGAGATCAACCCTGAATCTTCATTAGAAAGACTGATGCTGAAGTTGAAGCTCCAATTCTTTGGCCACCTGATGTGAAGAGCCAACACCTTGGAAAAAGACCCTGATGCTGGGAAAGATTGAAGGCAGAAGGAAAAGAGGAAGGCAGAGGATGAGATGGCTGGATGGCATCACTGACTCAATGGCCATGAGTCTGAGCAAACTCAAACTTTCACTACCTGGAAGATAGTGAAGGACAGGGAAGCCTGGTGTGCGGCAGTCCATGGGGTCACAGAAAGTCAGACACAACTGAGCAACTGAACAACAACAAAGCCTTCTACTGGCACACTAGTGACCTTGAACTCTCTGTTTAATGCCCATGAGCCCCAGCTTCTTGATTTTTAATGAACGGGCAATAATGACTATATCACAGGGTCATCACGAGGATGAATGAGACGAAGCAAATGAAGCCTTTGCTCTGGTGAGCCATCTTCTTTTTCCCACTCTGCATTGGCGATAGGATATAATATGACTTCATGCCCCTTTATCATGCAGGCCTTCTGCTTGTCTCCCAGGAAGCTCAGGCATCTGGAGGGAAGAATAGTTCCAAGTAAATTGCAAAGCTGGAGTCTCATCACCATGGCTTTGGCCATCACACTTCTATTAAATGACACTGTTCTATAATATTAAAGCATCTCATTTCTCTTCGAGCATTGTCATGCAGACCAAAGAGAGAAGACCCTGACTAGTTTTCAGTACAATGTTAATATACGTGAGAGTGCACTGGAGGATGTCAAAGCAGGCAGCATGCTTGGAGAATAACTCATTTCCTTAAGGATTATTTCATTATGCACTCAGTGTTTTGAAATGCCAATAGCTGCAGATGCAGTATGATTACACTGTCTTTTTCATTGCAATTATTCTTTAGGAAGGGTGATCATTTTTCATTATGGAGGAAAAACTTGTATGGTCTGGACTGAGATAACAGAACAAAACAACAAAACACCATCTCTTTGTGAGGTCTGACGTCAGATTTAATCACACTGAAGCAATGGGGGTTGCTGAACCAGGATGCAGGGACCTGGGTCTGGCCCTGCTCTGCTTTAAATTGACATGTGCTTTGGGAAGCCAAAGTTTAGCCTTTTGTGATCCTCTGTGTCTCATTTGATCATTAAGGGGTAGGGACAGGTGAAGTTTAGAGAAAATTTTACCTTTTCTTATTTCTAGTGTTTATAATCAGAGAAGGCAATGGCACCCCACTCCAGTACTCTTGCCTGGAAAATCCCATGGACAGAGGAGCCTGGTAGGCAGACTATGGGGTTGTTACGAGTCAGACACGACTGAGCAACTTCACTTTCACTTTTCACTTTCATGCATTGGAGGAGGAAATGGCAACCCACTCCAGTGTTCTTGCCTGGAGAATCCCAGGGACGGGGGAGCCTGGTGGGCTGCCGTCTATGGGGTCGCACAGAGTCGGACACGACTGAAGCGACTTAGCAGCAGCAGCAACAGTGTTCATAATATGAAAAAAAAAACAGAGTTACATTCAATGGCTGATCCAAGAAGCTTCCGACACAAGGGAGCCAAAAACACCCATCCAATTTAGAAAGATGCAGACACTGAAGGTGGGGGCTGGATGCCAGAGAGGCACTTGTTACCTGTTTCTAATCTGAGAGAGAACAAAGCAACTTGCCCAAGATCTTTGCAAAACAAATTACCCTCCAGTCAAGAGCCAGAAGGTCTGTCTCTTGCCTCCCAGGACAGATGTCTTTGTTCTATCCCTCTGCCCCAGGAAATCACTTGGATATGGTCTCCTGCATGTCTCATCTGTCCACACTTCTGCATTGGTTGGAAGTCAAGAGTTAGAAAATGCAGGTATGGCATTCATACCATGTTTCCAGTTGCTGAAACCAGAAACGATGCTTTGGAATTTAGCTCTACCATTAGATAGCTTTTACATTTGAGAGTTAAGCTCTTTTAAAATTAACTTTTAATTGCAGGATAATTGCTTTACAATGTTGCATTGGTTTCTGCCATACAGCAACAGGAATCAGCCATAAATGCACATATGCCCCCTCCCTCTTGAACCTCCCTTCCCACTCCCTACCCCATCCTACCCCTCTAGGTTGTCACAGAGTACCATACTGAGCTCCTGGTGTTATTCAGTAGCTTCCCATTATCCCTCTCTTTTGCATATGGTCAGTGCTGCTTTCTCACCTTGCCCCACTCTCTCCTTCCCTTGCTGTGTCCACAAGCCTGTTCTCTATGTCTGTGTCACTATTCTGGCCTGCAAATAGCTTCATCAGTACCATTTTTCTAGATTGTGTGTGTGTGTGTATGCATTAATATGCAACATTTGGTTTTTTTTTTTTCCCTTTCTGACTATTCTTTTTCATGGCTGAGTAATATTCCATTGTATATATGTACCATGACTTCTTTATCCATTCATCTATTGGTGGGCATCTAGCTTGGTTCTATACCCTGGCTATTGTAAATAGTGCTGCAATAAACACTGGGTATCCCCCTCTGTTAAAAATTATTCCAGAATGCTATGAAAACTCTCTCCCCAAACAGAGTTTTCTGAATTGTGTGATATAAAATACAAATCTATTCTTCAAATTTCTCATACAAAACCTACTTCATTAAAAATACAGAATGGTGGTGTATAATGGAAGCAAAAAGCATAGGCTTAAGGGGGATTCAGAATTTGACTATTGACTCTGAAGGTTAGGAATTCTATTTGTATTCTTTGAATAAATTTTTTTTTTTTTCCAAACAAGTCTGTTTCCTTATGTAATAAGGGTGTAGGGCTTCCCTAGTGGTTCAGACGGTAAAGAGTCTGCCTGCAGTACGGGAGACCTGGGTTCAATCCCTGGGTGGGGAAGATCCCCTGGAGGAGGGCATGGCAACCTTCTCTGGTGTTCTTGCCTGGAGAATCCCCATGGGCAGAGAAGCCTGGCGGGCTGCAGTCCACGGGGTCGCAGAGAGAGACGTGATGGAGGGGCTAAGCACAGCACAGCACAGTGAGGACACAGGAGACTTCAGTCTCCTTATGTGAGAGGCTAAAAGGTTTCCATGTCTCAGAGCTGTTGCGAGGCTTCAGTTAGATAAGGTATTAAAGTCCCTTCCATGGTGCCTAGGGTACAGAGAATATCAGCAAATGCACAGTAGGTATGGTAAGTGAGATTCAAACCAAAGTAAAATTTCAGAAAACACTATTTCTCATGCCCTTCAGTGAGGTTTATTTAAACCATCTTTAGGTAGAGCTTCTAATTCCAAAGATGTGTGTGAAGAAATGTCTTAATGAATTTATGTTTGAGAGTATGAACTATTACCAGCCTGTAAGCGAGGTTCATTTACTCTTCCTACTTTAAAGTTCTCTCCTGCCATATACTTTGATTGTCTATCAATTTTGTATTTCCTCTCTTTTTAACCCATAAAAAGAAAATTGCTACGCTTCAATGGCAGTAGATATAGTCTTTAAATTCACAAAATTGACATTCACAGAGGGAACTAGTAAGAGGGTGGTAAGATCCGACAGAGAACAGGAAAGAGAAATATTCTGGGTACCCCAAATATGAGTCAAAGCTGTATAAATACTTGAGCGAAGACTTGAGCATAAGCCTGCAATGAAACTGGTGGATGGTGGCTTGCAGATTCCAGAAACGTCTGCACAATGAGTGGATTATCCAAAGCAAAACATTCACTATTTCTTTTCCCCCGTAGTGCCTAAAACTTTCAAGAGAGTGGGAGGAAAAAAAAAAAAAAATCCACCTATAGAGCACCAGCTCTGTGTCAGGCTCCACACCAGGGTTTTTACAATCACCATCACCATCTCATTAAATCACTATAAATAGTCAGTTAGATATTTTGAAGCCCATTTTCCAGATGAGAAGACTAGAGCTCAGAAAAGGGAAAATAACTGTTTTCAGAGTCTCATAGCTTGAAAATATTAATATACCTTAAGCTTGAAATGGTTCTACTAAGATTTGAAATCACAGTTTTTGTTTTACTTAACCAGAAATCTGTTATTGAAGCTTTTGAGCCACCAAGACCTATAATTAGAGATTGACCTTACTGTCCATTTTGCTGTTGTGATGTCTGACATGCACCCATGCTCACATCCCTGCTGTTGCTAACCCTTGAACCATGCTCAAGTCTTTGTTTAAATGCCATCTTCTCATTAAGACCTACATTGTCCACCACATGAAGCTTGTAACACCTCTGTCAGCTTGCACAGCCCACAAACCCTGGCTACACTGTCTTGGTTTTCCATAGCTCTTTTCAATGGCTGAAAAGCGATGCATTTTATTATTTTTTTATATTTACTATTCCTTATGTCTTCCTCTAGAAATCAGCAGCAGAAGAGCAGAGTCTCATGTCTGCTTTTGTTTACCAGTCTTTTCCACTCATTTACAACAATGATTAAAACTTAGAAAGAGTTTGGCAATATTTCTGGTGTGAATTCCTAATTAAGCATGTCATTCTATCCATTCATTTTTTAATTTTCATTGGCGTGTAATTGCTTTACAGTGTTGTATTAATTTCTCCTGTACAGCAAGGTAAACCAGCTCTGCATAAAGCATCCCGCTCCTCTTTGGATTTCCTTCCCACTTAGGTCACCATTCTTATCATACGTGGCTTCCAAATCCTTTCAACAGCCCGGCTGTTAGCCACTACCATTGGATCTGAATTGTAACTTTAACTAAACTTAAAGTAGTGTGCCATTGTTTCTTTTTATGTAAAGTGAAAATGGAGGTGGTACCATCAACCATAAGCTGTCCGGAGGACTAAGTGAGTTAACGCACCCAATGTGCTTAGCACACTGCGTGGTCTGCAGTGCCTGGCACTCAGTTCTTTCTCACTGTCATTTACTGGCTTTCATTTATCCGGCTTATAGCACATGAATCTACACAGTTCTAGTTAAATCACATGTCAGAATCTGTATTTTCAGAATCATCTTGATTTTCCTCATCATTCTGACATACAAAACCTTAGGGCAACCCCAGTTAAAAAAACCATCCTTAATCTTCCAAGGCAAAAAGTCATTTGTTTATTCATTTTCATAAGCATTAGGTCTAGTATCAACGAGCTTTTATGTCTTGTTTCCTGTAATCATTTACTGCTTTATCTACAAGATGTGAATTCTTCCAGGACAGGGTCTGTACCTTGTTACTTTCTTTACTTCATTTCCTCAGGTGGCGTCTGATTTATAGTATATATTTAGTACCTACTTATTACATGGTTGTCTTCTTTGCATCTGTTTCTTGCCCAGATTACAGCCAGAATCCTGCATGTACTGGATCCTCATTACATGTTTGCTACCTTAAGCTGCATCTAGTAGACCCACCCACCTAGCGTGGGCAACTCTACTCCTTGCTTAATTATGCAGTGATTGCCTGACTTCAGCTTTCATACATCCAGTAACAGTACTTACTGCCTCCAAAGAGGCATTGTGGGGTGACTAATTGCAGTGACTTGAACTGAGAAATGTCTCATGATAACTTTAACCTACTGGCCAGAGTTTTCTTGTCTGGACCACAAAGCACATTACATCCCCCGCCTTTCAGATGACCATCTGATATTTGGAAATGGTGACCGCTGGCTTCCTCCTACCTCTCCCACCATGCACAGGCCCACAGAAGTCTTCATCTCCAGGCAAAATGCCCTTCTGGCTTAAGCTATTTTCAATGGGTAGTAAACCAAAAATGTTTGGTCCCTTTCTTTTCTTTGATGGCAAAATCACTTTGATTTACCATAAAGGATTGTTTGGGGGCTCCCAAAATGAAAGGGTGAGTCGACTGATAACAAGCAGATCATTCAATGGTGCCTTTTAGAGACAGCCTCATTTCACATCATTTAAGTGGTATGTGGGAAGGAAAAAGGAAACGGCATTTATGGAATGCCTATTATGTTTTGGTCGCATTGCATTGATTGCGTTCTGGGATCTTCACAGCAATCCTTTGAAGTCCATATTATTATACCCAATCTCATAGGTGAGAAAACTGAGACTCAGCGGTTTTGAGTAATTTGTTCTAAACCAAACATCAAGAGAGTGGTAGAGCTGGAATTTGAACCCAAGCCTGTAGAATTCCTCAGGTTGTTCTCCTGGCATCCTGCCCAGCTGTCTCCTGTCTCAGGGTCCACAACTGTGGTTGAAACTAAGCTTTTTTAACTTGCTGTGAATGCCTCCCACGTATCATAAACAATGTGGTCTTCCAGTAATTCTGACATAGATTTTCTAAAAGGGTCACAGCTGGCCAGTTGAATGATGCATCTTGCCCAGTGGTCTGCATCTAAATATGTTCCCAAAGGGCAGAACCATGTGATGACTGATATTCTGTACAGAAGCATAAGAGGAACCCATAACTGAATGACTTACTCACTGAGTGACCTTATGCAGGCTTCCTGTCTATTAATGAGTTGATCATTGTCTTGCCACTGTCATCTTTAACTACGCATCTTCCACACATCTAAACCCTCACTATTGATTCTGCCTGCAAAAGACTTCTCATATTTGCAGTCTTAATCTCTATTGCAAGTGTCCTTATTAAAACTGTTCTCCACATTCCATATGTTACTATACCGCCTTCTACTTGGTCAGCCTAGCTGCAGGCGTATATACTCCAGTCCACCCTCCGAATCACGTCAAGAGATATTTCAGACAAAGACCCGAGTGTACCACCTCCTTCTTCAAGAAGTCTTAGGTGCTGTTAATGGGGAACAGGCACCATACTGTCTTTCTTAGGAGACTTTACTAAAGTAACACATTTTGTCATTGACCCTAATTTTACTGTCTCCTCATAAAGGGAAAGCTAGCAAACCACAGATAGAGGTTGGCCTACATTTCTTAACTGGGTGGAGCTAGTTTATTGAAAGACTATGAACATTTAGAATTTGTTCTTTCTTACTTTTCTGCCACAGACTAGGTAGATACTTAGGGTCACTGTGACTTAGGTCATTCTAAGGTAAGAATGTGTACTTTGTAGACTAGCTGCTCCTGCTGCTGCTAAGTCGCTTCGGTCGTGTCCGACTCTGTGCGACCCCATAGGCGGCAAGAGCTGTCTCTTATTCTGTGAGTTTCAGTCTCAGCAAGGGTACGTTTTGCTGCAGTGCTGAAAGACCCCTAGATTTTAGTGACTTAAAACCACTAATGGTGAATGTTCATCGCAGGAAAGCAATATCACAGCTTCATGTTATCATTCCAGAACCCAGGCTGCTTCCATTTGGACCATTATTGAGTCATCAGGGCAGAAGGAGAGAAAACACAGATACAGTGAACCGTTCAATGGTTCTCATATACTCCTCTCAGATGTATCACTTCCATTTACCTCACTAGGCAACCAAATCTTTTGACCTCTCCTGAATTAAAAAGAGTGGGGTGTTATATCCTGTCACAGCTAGGGGTACCACAGAGAAAAGCACGGAATGAGAGTGAATGGTAACACAATATCACACCTGGTTAATAGGAGGGCATTAGCAAGCCCAGTTGGTCCCATTTGCCAAGTCATCTAACTTAGTATTTAGTTATTACAAAGAAAATATTGGTATTTTGAGCTGATGCTCAGAGAGGCAAAGTTACTTGCCTCACTCTGCCAAACCTGTGAAATTCAGAGTAAGGACAAGAAGCTAAGTCTCTTTCCATTAAAGCAGATTGTCTCTCAAGCTTCATTGCCCATGTCTGGCACAAAGTAGGTGGCTGGTACACGTCTGTAGAATTGAATCAAATTTATATGACCCACTGGTCAACATCTCCCTGAAATTCATTTTTTTTTCTGTTCAATAAACACAGCTTCCACCTGTGTTATATGGTCTAGGAAACTCCACTGCACGCTTAACACAGAACTTTCACAGCGAGTAAATCCCCTACCCTTCATCCAGCCCATCCAGACACACATTTTGATTTCTATATTGGTGTCATATCACCAAACACCATAAACAATAAATGAAAACCAGACAAGTGTCTTAGGAACAGGAAAAACCTCCACGTGCCACCCCTCATTCTTGGTTTAATGTTAATCCCAATTCCTTGCTTCTGGGCCAACAACCTTCTCCCTCAAGCCCCGATCCCTTTCCTTTCTGGAAGAAAGACTAGGTACTTCTTGAATTCATTTAGTTTGTTTTTCCTTCTCTTCAGTCGTCTTCCCTAGTAACGTCTTCCATATGTCTGTGAGCCATTGTGCGGACGAACTCTGCCCAAAGTCCTTATTTATTCTGAGTGGATTGGAATGGCAGCCTTAAGTCTGGTATTTCCTCACGTTTGACAGCTTGAATTACAGACTTTGGGTACATTTAATGTAATCCATTCATGTGGAATGGCTGTTGTTCCTCTCATAGTAGTTTGAAAATATAAATATTTACAAACCCCTAAGACAAAAGCTCTTACTGACAAGGCCTCTAAAGCATAGCTTTGTGGACAAGAACCTTTCCACTTAGAGTTTTCCACTGACAGTCTCGATTCTCCTGGGTCATGTGCCCTCCATTTAATGCTAATGGAATCATAGTGAAATCACAGGATCTTATCTCCCTGTGTGTCCAAAGAGGAAAGGGAACAGAACACAAATATGGGAGACAGGTTTTCTCAGCAGATACAGTTATTTAGCTCCTTCAAAGCTAACTGGAAATGAAGTCCCTGGATTTGAAGATAGTGTCTGACTCTCTGGGAATTCCCACTGCTTGGTGTCTTCTCTATTCCAGGCACACATGCTGCAATTTATTGATAACTCATAATCCATTGCATTGATGTAGAAAGAAATCTGTAAGGGATAAGTGAGTTCATCTGATGTCAAACACCTAGCAAGTAGAGATTCCAGGAATTCGATTGTAGGCTTTATCCTTTAAGGTAAAACTGGAAGGACTAGAGGGTATTATATGCAAGTTATCTAAATACAAAGATAATAGGTAACACTGGAATAATCTACATTTCTGAAAAGATTTCTCTTGGCTCGATACAATAGCCACATTCTCTATACATGCCAATTTTCTTTAGTTTATCAGTGTATAACTCTCTCTATCCATTCTTTTTAAAGAGATATATCCATCTATATCAATTGGCATTGATTTCAGTTGTATATAAGGGAAATAAAGAATAATATCTTAAAATAAGGCAAGTTTAGGTGTCCTGTATTTGGAAGTGTATTATGGGTTGGAGATCTGAATTTGGTATGGTGGCTCTATTGATGTCAGAGAACACAATCCTTATACCTCTCTTCTCCAGCACCCTTTGAGTGTGCACCTCCGTCACATCACCAAATTGGCTGCTACAGTGGTACCCTTTGAAACTGTGCACTAAGAACCAGGAAGGACAGAAAGAAGGACACGTAACTTCTCGTTTAAGAAAACTTCCCAGAACAACCTTCTACACACTAGTTTACATATCTTTAGCCAGAACTTCATCCCATGGTGGCAACTAATTATATAAGAGAAAATTGGAATGGAAATGTAATCTTATAGGTGGATGGTAATATGCTCAGCTGATTGCTGTGACTCAAAGCTACTGGGAGTATGAAAACTGGTCCAGGAGACAGATATTGGGACCAAAAGTAGAAAGCCTAACATTTACCATAGAATTTTTTTCTTGGCTTCCCGGGTGGTGCTAGTGGTAAAGAACCCACCTACCAATGCAGGAGAAATAAGTGATGAGGGTTCCATCCCTGGGTTTGCAAGGTCCCCTGGAGGGGGGGCAAGGCAACCCTCTTCAGTATTTTTGCCTGGAGAATCCCATGGACAGAGGAGCCTGGAGGTCTACAGTCCATAGGGTTGCAAAAAGTGGACACAACTGAGGTGATTTAGCATGCATACTAGAAATATTGAAGGCAAAAGGAGAAGGGGGTGGCAGAGGATAAGATGGTTGGAAAGCATCACCAAATCAATGGACGTGAATTTGACCAAATCCTGGGACACAGTGAAGGAGGAGCCTGCTGTGCCGCAGTCTGTGGGGCCACAAAGAGTCAGACAAGACTTAGCAACTCAACAACAATAGCAACAAATTTTGTATCTCAAGTACCCCTACAGGGAGAGGGTAAGAATCCTGGCTTCAACACCAAGCAAACTTGGGCTTCATCCCTTTTCTCTCTATGTGGATGGTTTAGATGGGAATAAAGATATAATTGGGTTACTTGAAGAGTGGATCCAGATATGAAACTTGGCTCCATTTCCATCCTATGACAATACATGGTAGGTAATAAGAGAGCAACATTTATGATTTATGTATGTATATATGTATCTGTGTATGTGTGTGCACATATATGCATGTACATATGTATGCATGCAGATGTTGGTAATCTAAGTGAATCAAAGGGCATAACTGGTGCAATGTGTCAGAGTGTTAGAGGTCAGGATCCTAAAGAACCAAAATTTTAGTGCACAAGACCCCAAAGAATGTAAAAATACTAGAGCCAAGGCTAAGTTAGTGTTTGCCCTGCTCTAGACTCAGGATGTTATCTTGAAGCAGAAGATGATGAGGACCTTGAAAATAAGGCCTTCATCTAGGGAAGATAGAAAAGAAAGTGGAGTTCATTAGGGCTTTGTGCTTTTAAAGTGTTCACATGAAAACAAGGCACAGAACTGGCCCAATCTGGGAATATGAACAATTGTCCAGTCTCTAGGTCTGGAGGCCAAAGCCGGGCAAAGAGACCAGCTCTGAGTCCTGGCAATAGAAGGTCTAGAGGGGCCCAGACAGGACTGGAGTGGACAGCAGACAACTGAGGAACCAAGGTTTGGCCACATCCTGGAGCGTCTATGGTCAGCAATGCATTAACCAGCCTTCATCTCCCAAAGTTCTAGATGGAGTCCTTTCCCATGAATGTGGCTGAGAAAACTCAAAGAAAAGAAGAGGACAGAAAGCATGAGAAACCCAAATCACCCAGTAGATTCCTGCGTGAGAGCAGAACGAAAGCCCATTGGATTTTATCACTTCATCTATTTGGATTCTGGTGTCAGAATTTGATTCATATCCTGGCATCCCTCCTTACTAACTGCAGACACTTGGGTAACTTTACCATGTCTCTGATCCTTATTCCAGGAATATTTTAAAAAGGATACTTGCCTCACAGGGTGGTTGTGTGCATTATAAGAGATGAGTTATCTGAAAGATCTCTGCAAGTTACAAAACACAATATTCATTTGAGCATCTCATGTAGTTCCATATAGCATTCCTTCTTATTCTGATGATTCTGTAACCAATAACTTTCTATACCTTGCCCTTATTCCAGTATGGCCCAGTTATATCTCATGGTTTTGGTGGTTTCATAACACTAACAAATTCTTTCCAGTTAGCATAAGTCAAATCATGAAGCCTCATAGCTTAACACCTTATCTGTTGAACAGCTTGTAAGGAATGGGGTTGTGAAAATTGGTCAAGGTGACAACCAGGCTTCACAAGGTGACAATGAGTCAAAAATTATAAATACTAACAATTATTCTACATTTTCTGTCTTAGAGAAAAGGAGTTTAGGAGAATCTGCCAAACTTAACAATAACATGCAACAGATTATTTCTACATTACTACTGCACAATTTGGGCTTCCTGGGTAGCTCAAATGGTAAAGAATCTGCCTGCAATGTGGGACACCTGGGTTCAATCTCTAGGTTTGGAAGATCCCCTGGAGAAGGGCATGGCAACTCATCTCAGTATTCTTGCCTGGAGAATTTCATAGACAGAGGAATTGGTGGGCCACAGTCCATGGGGTTTCAGAGTCAGACACGGTTGAGCAACTAATACACACACACACACATAATTTACTAATGATAAAGAATGAGAACTCAGAAATCCTAATCCTGATTAAATTTGATTTGGAATCAATAAGCCTTCCCTATTTTAAGGGAATATGTTAATGTGTTAATGATTTTATGACATTAATGAATGTGGTAAAAAATCAAAAAGCATGCTAAATTTCATAATGAAACTGGAAATTATATTTGAAAATGAATATGCCACTGAGTCAAATATCTTATTTACATCAAGTTCTTTCAATAATTTCCTAAAACGTAGCATGGGTACATACCAAATCTAGTGATTTGTGATTTATCTGATATTCATCTCCTTTTCTCTGTCACTCAACTCTAGCCCAGAAAGAGAATGGTGACAATGTATTTGAAGATAGTATAGAATGGAAAGCTTTGAAGTGAAGAGACTGAGTATATGGGGAAAATACTATGGGAACTACAGGATAAAAGCAATAGTGGAGCTAAGTGTTTGGGGGGTGGAGAGGGTGGGATTTGGCCACACCATCATGTGGAACTTCTCCAACCAGATCAAGCCCTTACCCCTTGCAGTGGAAAGTGAAGTCGCTCAGTCGTGTCCGACTCTTTGCAACCCATGGACTGTAGCCCACCAAGCTCCTCTGTCCATGGGATTCTCCAGGCAAGAATACTGGAGTGGGTTGCCATTTCCTTCTCCAGGGGATCTTCCCGACCCAGGGACCAAACCCAGGTCTCCCACATTGCAGGCAGACGCTTTAACGTCTGCACCACCAGGGAAGCCCTTAAATACAAGAATCAAAGATTTCAAGGGAGGAAAGGAAGTCAGGTTGAAAGAAGAAGGGGGAGGAGGCGGGAGAGGGGGTGCGAAAGGGGTGGCCTTACAGACGTCTCCTGCCACCTACAGATACCCAGGCATATGGGACTTTTCCCTGGGCCTCCAGAGAAGGGAGGACTGGAACTCAGCCCTACCAGAAATCAGACCAGACCAGAACCAGTATTCAAGTTCTCTGCCAAGAGGAGGTGATCAGTCTCCTCAGCTCAGGCTGAGGGCCCTTCGACCAGATTCCTGCATCCAGGACCAGGGGACTAGAAACACAGGGAAAGATTGGAAGGGTTAAGGAGAGGAAAGAGAGAGAAAGGGAAGGGGAGAGAGGTCAGTAAAGTCTCTTATTCCTTACCGGTCGGGGCACTCTGGCCAGTTGTCCGCGTCAGGAGGAAACCAGGGACAAAAGGGTCCCAGTTGTGTCCGCTGGGTCTGGTCCATTGGCAGGCAAGCTGGCCCCTGAGTACCCTGAGTGGTCAGGATGTCAGTCTCAGTGAAGAAGAATCCCCACCAGAGTCGCCGTTTGTTGCAGGAAGGGGGACCCCTTCCAGGGCCCAAAACTGGGCTCTTGTCTAACACTCAGAAATGAATGTCCGAGGAGACACATGTGCTGACAAAGCAAGAGGTTTTATTGGGAAAGGGCACCCGGGTGGAGAGCAGAGTGGAAGCACAGTCTTAACCACTAGACCACCAGGGAAGTCCTGAGTTAAGGTTTAAGTCTAAGCTCTTTTATTAATTAGCTGTGTATCCTTGAGAAATGCATATATCCTCTGTTAGTCTTACTTTTATGTAAAAACTAGTATTCACAATCGCTAGTTATCAGTGCTATTAGGAAGCATAAAAATGATAAGACATACCAAGAGCATACTGCCTCCCTTTTCCCTTTGGTTCTCTCCTCGGCCATATGTGACCTTGGGAAAATTCTTCACATTTCCGTACCTCAATTTTTTCATCTATAAAATGGCAAAAATATTAGCATCCATATATTTGAATGGTGTATTAAGTATGTTCATACATATCAATTCTTAGTATCTGTGTGAGTGTGTGTGTGTGTGTGTGTGTGTGTGTGTGTGTGTGTGCATGCGCATGCTCAGTTGTATCTGACTCTTTGCAACCCCATGGACTATAGCCCACCAGGCTCCTCTGTCCATGAAATTTTCCAGGCATGCAAACTGGAGTAGGTTACCATTTCTTACTCCAGCCTGGTACCTATTAAGAGTTCAGTAAATGATAATAACTAATGTCTGTAATACAATACCTGGCATATATTAAGGGTACAGTCAATTGTAAATATTGTATTAATTCAAGAATATTTCCTTTTAGAGTCATAACACAAAATTGAATAATTAAGCCCATTTCATAGATGAAAGACTAAGGTTTAGCAACTGGGATCTATTGGAATCCCACCAATACCCGGGATCATAACCTAACCTTTTTTAAATTCCAAGGTTAAATATTATTTCATATAAAATGTTTCAGAAGTCAGGCAGATCCTCTTGTTTCTCTAAGAACATATTATTTCCATTAGAGCTTTCTCACCCCAAATTTCAGTCCTCAAATTCGAAAGGCAAGTTACTCTTATAAACTGACAGTTTGGAATTCATTCCACTTGTCTGAGTTCTTGAGTTTCATATATATGTATATGGAAGTTAAATATATTTTCTTGAATGTGATTTATGAGGACTTTCTGACTAAGTTCAAGAGGATCACTCATAATATACCTCTAGACTGCATGCCATAATCTAAACACTGGAAGGAAAGTTTAGGAAAGCAATTCCCCAAACAGCCCCACCATCAGTGAAATCACAGTATCTTGTACTTGAAGCATTGGCCTCAGTGATTCAGCTTGCCTGAGAATTGAAATTGACTAAAGTTTTTATAAGTTTGTGGCTTATCTGGTTTACATTAAATACCCAAAGAGAAATGAATACATCTATGGCGTCAGTGGAAGAGAGAAAAATGGTGTCAGGCTCCAAGCCCAGGGGAGATGGCTGGTCTCAAGGAAAGACTTAAGTAGAATTATTTCCTTTCCTCTTCTGGGGGACAGAGACAGAAGTCAAATGACTAGACAGGGAAAGAGAGAAAAAAAGTATAAGACAAATCTCAGCTTAAAACACTGGCTGACTTTCTCGGCTTCTCTTTTAGACTCCCTTCATTTCACGGTGTTTTGCATTGTCCACTATTAGAAGGGTTTCCTTTCCAGATTATGACACTCTTGGGGCTACAGATTTCAGTAGATCCTTACTGCCTACCAAAACCTTAATGTGCCTTCCAAGGATTCTGTATCAAGATACTTTGAGTGGCAAATAATAGCACACTCAAGTCAAACCGGTTTAAGCCATAAAGGGAATTTATCGGCTCATGTAACACAAAAGTCCAGAAATAGTACTGCTCTCATGTGAAGCTTAATCCATTAACTCAAAAAACGTTAGGACACAGTTTTTCTCTGTCTTCATTTTTTAGCCTTGTTTTCTCAGTGCCAGATTTATTTTTAATTTTTTTAAATTTATTTTTCCTCTGGTCCCAAGATGGCTGTCAGGAGTTATCAAAGCTTTAGGTTTCCTTGTCACATCCAGGGGGGAAAAAAGAACATTATCTTATAACACACACTGAAGCAAAAGAGATTTTCTTGCATAAAACCAACAGAGCAATGTATATGTGTGTGTGTGTGTCTGTGTGTATATACAGGCTTTTTCCAAATTGAGAAAGGAGTACATCAAGACTTGATATTGTCACTCTGCTCATTTAACTTATATGCAGAGTACATCATGAGAAATACTGGGCTGGATGAAGCACAAGCTGGAATCAAGATTGCTGGGAGAAATATCAATAACCTCAGATATGCAGATAATACCACCCTATGGGAAAAAGTGAAGAAGAACTAAAGAGACTCTTGACAAAAGTGAAAGATGAAAGTGAAGAAGTTGGCTTAAAGCTCAACATTCAGAAAACTAAGATCATGGCAACTGGTCCCATCACTTCATGGCAAATAGATGGGGAAAAAATGGAAATAGTGAAAGACATTATTTTCTTGGGCTCCAAAATCATTGCACGTGGTGACTGCAGCCATGAAATTAAAAGACACTTGCTTTTTGGAAGAAAAGTTATGACCAATCTAGACAGCATATTAAAAAAGCAGAGACATTACTTTACCAACAAAGATCCATCTAATCAAAGCTATGGGTTTTCCAGTAGTCATATATGGATGAGAGAGTTGGAATATAAAGAAAGCTGAGCGCCAAAGAATTGATGCTTTTGAACTGTGGTGTTGGAGAAGACTCTTGAGAGTCCCTTGGACTGCAAGGAGACACAACCAGTCCATCCTAAAAGAAATCAGTCCTGAATATTCATTGGAAGGACTGATGCTGAAGTTCAGAAACTCTAATACTTTGGCCACCTGATGCGAAGAACTGACTCATTGGAAAAGACCCTGATGCTAGGAAGGATTGAAGGCAGAAGGAGAAGGGGATGGCAAAGGATGAGATGGTTGGATGGCATCACTGACTCAATGGACATGAGTTTGAGCAATCTTGGGAGTTGGTGATGGGTAGGGAAGCCCGGTGTGCTGCAGTCATGGGGTTGCAGAGTCGGACACAACTGAGTGACTGAACTGAACTGATACACATATAAATACATACATATCTGGGCTTCCCTGATGGCGCAGGAGGTAAAGAACGCAATGCAGGAGCCACAGGAGACCTGGGTTCAAGATCCCCTGGAGAAGGGAATGGCAATGCACTCCAGTATTCCTGCCTGGAGAATTCTGCGGGCAGAGGAAACTGGTGGGCTGTATAGTCTATGAGGTTGCGAAGAGCTGGACACAGCTGAGCAACTAACACTTTCTTCCAAAACAGAACCTACCCCCATCAACTGGGAGTGAAACTAATCCCATCAAATTTTCAAGGCTCAGAAATATGGAGGTCAGTGGATTGGATACTCTAGTATCAGCCTGTTTCTTAAACTTCTGAATCAACCAATTTTTCCATCCTTACCTCCCGCTTTGGATTTTACTTTCTCTATGTGCATGCATACTGAACTATTTCCAGTTTCACAAACACAACTTGATCTTTCAGCCTCTGCTCCATTCTTCTTCCTCCTGAACTGTCCCTCTCATCATATTTTCAAAATCAAACCCATCTTTTGAGTCCTATTCAAACACTCCCTCCTCCATGAAGCTCTTCCATAATATTCTCAGCTGGAAGTTCTCTATCATCATTTTTCCAATAGCAATGTTTATTTCCTGGCATTCTGAGTTGGGTAACTTCCAATCTATTCTCCTACTGATACTGTGTATGGGTCTCTTCTAGATGATGCAAGTTCTCTGAGAAACAAGACTGTGCCTCCCTTCTCCTTGATTTGCCTTAGAGTACCAAGTACCTGCCCTGAATATTGTAGATCAGCCAATGGGTTTGGGGTCATGTTTCTGGAGACACATATCCTGTATATCTGTTGTTTTTCAGTGGCTAAGTCATGTCCTACTCTTTGCGGTCCTATGGACTGCAGCACCAGGCTTCCCTGTCCTTCACCATCCCCAGGAGTTTGCTCAGTCTCATGTCCATTGAGTCAGTGATGTCTAACCATCTCATCCTCTTCCACCCCCTTCTCTTCTTTCCCTCAATCTTTCCCAGCATCAAAGTTTTTTCCAATGAGTTGGCTCTTCACAACAGGTGACCAAAATATTGGAGCTTCATAACCCTACTCCTGTTTCTTTGAGAAGGTTTAGCATTTTGGCAATTTACTTATCTAGTAGCTAGTTCTTCATTCTTCATAATAAGCTTGTCAGCTGATAGCAGAAAAGCAAAAACCAGGGGCTTAGCAAGTATTTGTTTTTCTACTTTTCAAACTCTGTAATACAACAGACTTGGACCAGAAGTCCATGATTCATGGATCAGAGTAAATCAACACTTCCTTTCTTTGTCATTTTCTTATTATTCTTAGTATCATTGTATTTAGATGACATATATCTGAGAAAGAAACATAATGAGTATTGCATATTTTCAAAACCGAATTCCAGGCTAAAAATCAAGGTCCTTATGCAAGAGGTAAATTGAAGCCATAGACAGGCTTAAGGTAACAAATGAATTGATCACATTTTTGTTCACCTTGTTGAGAGTTACCACACAGCACAGGGTTCCTTTTCCCTCTGAAATTGTGCTAATATTATGTGTGACTATATCATTCTCAGATATCTCAAGCATAGCATGTTTAAAATAAGACTGTGGCTTTCCCTCCAGAAACATGGTTCTCCCTCGGGTCTTCTTTATATTAACAAAGGGTCCCACCATTTACCTTGTTTCTCAAACAAAATACCTGGAGAAACATCCATGTCTTTGGGGCTACATACAGGTCCACGAGTGTAGTGCTGTAAACTCTACCTCCACATATATCCCTGGATCCACTCATCTCTCTCTCTCTCTCCCATCCTCTCTCTCTCTCTCTGATGGCCAGTGTCCTAGTCCAGAAGCCCAGAGTGACTGTGATAGTCATCCCTTTGTGATTTCTAGGTACATTATTGTTCACTTGTTAATGTGTGTGTGTGTGTGTGTGTGTGTGTATATATATATATATATATTTGCCTGTGTCAGGGCTTAGCTATAGCACACAAGATCTTTGATCTTTACTTGTGGCAAGTAGGATCTAGTCCCCTGAGCAGGGATTGAACCTGGACCCTCTGCATTGGGAGCACAGACTCTTAGCCACTGGACCATGAGGGCAGTCTCCTTTATTACTCACCTTCAACCCATTGTCCACACAGCAATAGTCTGCTCCCTGACTTCCTCCCCCTTCCATCCTCTGAACTCTTCTCCTGGTTCTTGCAGGTCCTAAAGCTCATCCGGTTCTTCCCTCCTTCAGAGCCTCTGGTCATGCCATTCCCTTTACTTGAATTGTTCTTCCTTCTGCCTCTTCATGAGGTTTTACTTTTTTCTCTTTTAGTGCTTGGCTAAAACAGTGTCTCTGCAGAATGGCTTTTGCTTCCTACCCTATCTAAGAGGTGAGCCCCTGTTAGTCTCCACTTTAATTCCTTATTCACAGTCTTTATCTCATACTCAATATGTGTTTGTTTTTTGCCTTTATGTTTTTGTTTGTTTCTCCCATCAGAATGTAAATTCACAAGGTAAGGGTGATGTCAGGCTTATTCTCCATTTTACCTCAGTCCCTAACACTGTTGCATGTTCAGGTCTGGATTCCATTCATACTGAATGGAAGGAATTTCTGTTAAATTCTGCCCATCTATTGTATTTCATGGGATGTTTATTGAGTCTAAGCACCCCCTGAATATAAAAACAGTGGTAGTTTAAACTAATTTACTATCTAAATAACCAAAGTTTTGGGTTTTTTTTTTTTTAAAGAATTCGTAAGAACATTGTGAGATTTATGATTCCCTCGCCACCGGGAAACATCCTTGATGAAACTGATGAATGCATTTGAAGCATATCTTGAGAAACAGAAGGTTGGAATCTCTGAAAAATGACAGCTTGTACCCTTATATGGCAAACTCTACTTTGCCAAACAAAGTTTCTGTAACCCACAGAGCCCTTGTGGTCTGAGATATGCCACTGCAATTCACTCAAAACACTGGACAGTGTTTTCCAAAGGATGAAAGCGTCAGCCTCCAGCTGCTTTTCCAGATCCTCTTCCTCCTAATCCTTTTCCCTAACAGGGATTTGCAAGGTCTTGTCTGTACCCCTTTCACTTTTATTATAATTCTGTCCTCTGTTTCTATGAGAGAAATTACCCTCCTTCTCCTGTTTTCCAGTTATCAACTTTCTATTGACACATCTTAAACCCATGTTTCTAATCTCAGTCACACCTCTGATCAGGTCTGTTTCTCCATCAGCCTGCATCATGGATTCCTAATGCTGCCTGCAGATTGAGTTCAAATCTGAGCCTGACAAAACTAGATCTACCATACCCTTCTCTGTGTACAGTCCTCAGTCACTGCAACTGTGTCCGGCCCTTTGTGACTCTATGGACTATAGCCCACCAGGTTCCTCTGTTCAAGGGATTCTCCAGGCCAGAACACTGGAGTGAGTTGCCAAGCCCTCCTCCAGGGTATCTTCCTGACCCAAGAATCGACGTCTCCTGAGTCTCCTGCATTGCAGGCAGATTCCTTACCCCTGATCCAGGGAAGCCCTTACCCCTCCCTAAACCTCAGCTATACGGTTTGTTACTTTCTCTCATCGATATTTTCTTACAGCCCGTGGCCTTGTATTTTCACCTTCTTCATCTCTGTTGTTCATATACAAACACGTGAATGTGGGGAATGCTTGCTTCTCAATCACGTTTGCTACCACTGTAAAGTCTGCGCACAGCACAGCTCTAGAGGGCGCCATTTACCCCGCTGTCTAGGTGAAGGGGGGCTTCCCTGGTGGCTCAGATGGTAAAGAATCTACCTGCAATGTGGAACCCCTGGGTTCGATCCCTGGGTGGGGAAGATCCCCTGGAGGAGGGTACGGCAACAGACGCCAGTATTCTTGCCTGGAGAATCTCCATGGACAGAGGAGCCTGGTGGGCTACAGTCCACGGAGTCACAACGAGCTGGACATGACTGAGCGACTAAGCACACTATGCGAAGGGAAGTATTTCTGACTCCTCTACATTTTCCATCTGCTGTTCCAAATGCAAGTCTCTCTACGTTTTGGCCACCAAGAAAATGCTGTTGACACACTGTTTTGGCCAATGATGAGGAATTAAACATGTCAGAGAGTGTCAGGTCCACACCCTAAAGCTTCTTTACTGGACTGTATAAGACATTTGCCGTAACTCTCTCCCCATGCAGCTTGCCCCATTCTGAAAAGAACGTGTTTACATGATGTGCCCTCAGTTTATCTCTCACTTCCTTGTATAATCCTCCTTTTGTGAGGGTATCAAGCTTAACAGAGGAATGTGAAGCCAAAGAGCAGTTATTTCCTGATGGCTCTGCCCAGAGATTGGTCACGGTGCTTATGCAGTCATAAGACTGGAACATGGGTTCTCTATGCTGAGCACCTAAATCATACATTTATGGTGCTGATAGGCAGAGGGCCCTCATTCAGAGTCACCCAAAAGGTAACTCAGAACCCTGTTGCCTAGCTCAGGGCCTGGCATTGGTAGGGACCCTCCAAGCACATGCTGAGTGAATGAGCTGGAGTTAACTTTGCTATGGTGAGATTGTCCCTATGTAATTATCCCAAATCCAGTGTAAGTCAGTAGTGGAAGTCTAGCTGGGACACTGACAATGGGCAAGCCCTATAATTTTTAAGGGCTTCAGGACTCTTTCATTAACAATTATACCCACTTAGATTTTACACTTTAGATTTGTGCTTTTGTAGGATTCGGGTTTTATAAATCTATGTTTACAGCATTTAAGGGTATCTGTTGTAAAAATAATGATGATAATAGATTTGAGCACTCATTAGAACCAGTTTTTGAAGTAATTTGCATATGTACATGAATCATTGATATTTGCATATTAAGCAAATTGTTAAAAGAATGAGTATAGAAACTGTTTTAAAGTTATTTACTTATTATTATTGTCATTATTATGATTTTTTTTTGTACACAGATATCCCCTCCCTTTTGAACCTCCCTCTCATCTCCCTCCCCATCTCGCCCCTCTAGTTTCATACAAAGCCCCTGTTTGAATTTCCCGAGCCATACAGCAATTCCCATTGGCTATCTATTTTAATATAAGTTTCCATGTTACTGTTTCCATGCATCTCACCCTCTCCTCCCCTCTCCCCATGTCCATAAGTCTATTCTCTATGTCTGTTTCTTCATTGCTTCCCTGTAAATAAATTCTTCAGTACCATTTTCCTAGATTCTGTATATGTACATTAGAATATGATATTTATCTTTCTCTTTCTGACTCACTTCACTCTGTATAATAGGTTCTGGGCTCATCCACCTCCTAAGAACTGACTGAAAGGCATTCCTTTTTATGGTTGAGTAATAGTCCATTGTGTATATGTACCACAACTTCTTTATCCATTCATCTGTCGATGGACAGCTAGGTTGCTTCCATGTTCTAGCTATTGTAAATAGTGCTGCAATGAACAATGGGATACACGTGTCTTTTTTCAGTTTTGGTTTCCTCAGTATATGCCTAGGAGTGGGATACCTGGGTCGTATGGTGGTTTTATTCCTAGTTTTTTAAGGACTCTCCATATTGTCTTCCATAGTGGCTGTATCAATTTACATTACCACCGACAGTGCAAGAGCATTCCCTTTTCTCCACACCCTCTCCAGCATTTATTGTTTGTAGACTTTTTGATGATGGCCATTATGACCAGTGTGAGGTGATATCTCATTGTGGTTTTGACTTGCATTTCTCTAATAATGAGCGATGTTGAGCATCTTTTCATGTGTTTGTTAGCCATCTGTATATCTTCTTTGGAGAAATGTCTGTTTAGGACTTTTTCTCAATTTTTGATTGGGTTGTTTGTTTTTCTTGCTTTGAGTTATATGAGCTGCTTGTATATTTTGGAAATTAATCCTTCGTCAGTTGTTTCATTTGCTATTATTTTCTCCCATTCTGAGGGTTGTCTTTCTAGAAACAAATGACAATGAAAACACGACAACTCAAAATCTATAGGATGCAGGAAAAGCAGTTCTAAGAGTGAAGTTTATAGCAATACAACCCTACCTCAAGAAAAAGAAAAACATNTCCTAAAACAGCTGGAAAAAGAAGGAAAACAAAAACAAAAAAGCAAAATTAGTAGAAGGAAAGAAATCAAAAGATCCAAGCAGGAATAAATAAAAAAGAAACAAAAGAAACAATAGTAAAGCTTAATAAAACTGAAAGTTGGTTCTTTGAGAAGAAAAACAAAATTGGCAAACCTTTAGCCAGACTCATCAAGAACAAAAGAGAGAGGAATCAAATCAACAAAATTAGAAATGAAAAAGGAGAGGTTACAACAGACAATGCAGAAATACAAAGGGTTATAAGAGATTACTATGAAAAACTATATAGCAATAAAATGGATAACCTGGAATAAATGGACAGATTCTTAGGGAAGTTCAATCTTCCAAGACTGAACCAGGAAGAAATAGAAATTATGAACAACCAATTACAAGCACTGAAATTGAAGCTGTGATAAAAAAAAAAAATCTCCCCAAAAAACAAAAGCCCAGGACCAGATGGCTTCACAGGAGAATATTATCAAACATTTAGAGAAGAGCTAATGCCTATCCTTCTAAAACTCAAAAAATTGCAGATGAAGGAACACTTCCAAACTCATTCTATGAGGCAACCATCACTGTGATACCAAGACCAGACAAAGACAACACACAAAAAAGAAAACTACAGGCCTGAATCACTGATGAACATAGATGCAAAAATCCTGAACAAAATTTAGCAAACAGAATTCAGCAACACATCAAAAAGCTTGATCAAGTTGGGTTTATTCCAGGGATGAAAGGATTCTTCAATATATGCAAATCAATCAATGTGATACACCATATTAACAAATTGAAAGATAAAAACCATATGATAATCTCAATAGATGCAGAAAAAGCCTTTGACAAAATTTAGCACCCATTTATAATTAAAAGTCTCCAAAAATGGGCTTACTTCTTTGAAGAAAACTTATGACCAACCTAGATAGTATATTTAAAAGCAGAGACATTACTTTGCCAACAAAGGTCCATCTAGTCAAGGCTATGGTTTTTCCATTGGTCATGTATGGATGTGAGAGTTGGACTGTGAAGAAAGCTGAGGGCTGAAGAATTGATGCTTTTGAACTGTGGTGCTGGAGAAGACTCTTGAGAGTCCCTTGGACTGCAAGGAGATCCAACCAGTCCATTCTGAAGGAGATCAATCCTTGGATTTCTTTGGAGGGAATGATGCTGAAGCTGAAACTCCAATACTTTGGCCACCTCATGCAAAGAGTTGACTCATTGGAAAAGACTCTGATGCTGGGAGGTATTGGGGCCAGGAGGAGAAGGGGACAACCGAGGATGAGATGGCTGGATGGCATCACAGACTCGATGGACGTGAGTTTGAGTGAACTCCGGGAGTTGGTGATGGACAGGGAGGCCTGGCGTGCTGCAATTCATGGGATCGCAAAGAGTCGGACCCAACTGAGTGACTGAACTGAACTGAAAAATGGGTACAGAAGGAACCTACTTAAACATAGTAAAGGCTATATATGGTAAGCTTACAGCAAACATTATTCTCAATGATGAAAAACTGAAAGCATTCCCCCTAATATCAGGAATAAGACAAGGGTGTCCACTTTCCCCACTATTATTCAACATAGTTCTGAAAGTCCTAGCTACAGCAATCAGAGAAGAAAAAGAAATAACAGGAATTCAGATCAGAAATGAGGTGAAGCTCTCACTGTTTGCAGATGACATGATACTGTACATAGAAAACCCTAAAGAAACCCTGAAGATAGTATCAGAAAATTACTAGAGCTAATCAGTGAATTTAGCAAAGTTGCAGGATCCAAAATCAATACACATAAATCACTTGCATTTCTATATACTAACAATGAAAAATCAGAAAGAGAATTTAAGGAATCAACCCCATTCACCATTGCAACAAAAAGAATTCAATATCTAGGAATAAACTCACCTAAGTTGGCAAAAGAACTGTACACCGAAAATTATAAGACGCTAATGAAAGAAATCAAAGACAATATAAACAGATGGAGAGATATTCCATGTTCCTGGGTAGGAAGAATCAATATTGCAAAAATGACTATACTACCAAATGCAATCTACAGATTTGATGCAATCCCTGTCAAATTACCAATGACATTTTTCACAGAACTAGAACAAAAAATCATATGGAAACACAAAAGACCCCGAAAGCCAAAGCAGTCTTGAGGAAGAAGAATGGAGCTGGACTTCAGATTATACTATAAAGCTACAGTCATCAAGATAGTATGGTACTGGCACAAAAACAGAAATATAGACCAATGGAACAAGATAGAAAGCCCAGAAATAAACCCATGCACCTGTGGGTACCTTATTTTTGACAAGAGAGGCAAGAGTATACAAAGGGGGAAAGACAGCCTCTTCAATAAATGGTGCTGGAAAACTGAACAGGTACATGTAAAAGAATGAAATTAGAACACTTCCTAACACCATGCACAAAGATAAACTTGAAATGGATTAAAGACCTAAATGTAAGACCAGAAACTATAAAACAGAGGAAAACATAGGCAGAACATTTGATGACATAAGTCAAAGCAAGATCCTCTATGACCCACCTTCTAGAGTAATGGGAATAAAAACAAAAGTAAAGAAGTGGGACCTGATTAAACTTAAAAGCTTTTGCACAGCAAAGGAAACTATAATCAAGGTGAAAAATGTCATTATTATTTACATTTTTATCTTCTTTAATACTCCTGGTAAAGATCTTGACCCATGTTAGATAGCCAATAACTTCACGAGTTAATGAATGAATCAGCAAATAAAAATTGCATGTCCCATGACTGGTCAGAGCTCTTTGAGGCATTATGTACAGCGCTCACAGAGCCTAGGATAGTTTCTGAGACATCGTAGCAGTTTTGGATGTGTTGACAGAAAGGGGAGATATGAATACAACTGGACTCGGATAGGTAAGTGTTATTGCAATTGTGGACCAAATTAAGCTCTGAACTTACTAAAGGTCAAAGCAGAGGGTGCACAATGGATTAAGTGGATCTCATTGTCTGCTTAAAACACACACACACACACACACACACACACACACACACAAGATTGTGTGTGAGAGGTCACATGGACAGATCAAGGCAAGACATTCACACTGGGGCATCGCCAAGATCTCTTGGAGCAGGAACTCCCTAGACTACCCCACTTTATGGAACGTGTCTCTGTCTGTAATGAGACCAACTTGAAGCAGCTCTGTGATGCAGAATGTGTCATTTTAACTGCTGCCTTCAGTTTTCCCAGACAGTCACCTCCCATTCTCTTAGAAACTCTCGGGAGTTTTCAATGTTGGTCAACTGACTGTCTGCCTTTTATTATACTCCCACACTGGTCTCTTCTCAACCCATTTTTTCCCCCACCCCAAATCTTTTTCCTTCCAGGGTCCCTTGATTTCTTTCTCCTTCTCCAACCTGTTCACCAACATCAGTTGAACATCAACTATGCATTGGTTCCACATCAGGCAAGATGTCATGCATCTGAAAGTTAATAAGGCATCCCTCTTCCCCCAAGGTGTTCCCCAGCCTTTCACACTTCCTGCTAAAATATTCATGCGCTAGGCTTCACCTCCCAGGTGTGAGCTGCATGAAAATAGGACAGTGGCTATGTGTTAACAGCTGTATCTCCATTACCCACATCAAGTTCCTCTTTACTGAACAAAGGAATCTAAGCTAATTCTTAATCCAGTGCTTCCCCAGTTATTCTGTGGAACACTAACCTGTAAATATACTGTTTAATCTAATGGGTTTGAGCAACACGACTTCCTCCATCCCCTGCCAAAAGAGTCATGAATTTATTAAAGACTCTGAGAAGCCTTGTAGGAATCAAATATAAACTGAGCTCAACTTATACTGTTTATTTGACTTCAGAAATGTATGTGTTTAGTATAACATCATGTAGAACTTGCAATCTATGGAAAACGTCATCAGAGTTAGGGAAGCACACCCAGTTAGGAACGATGATGGTGGGCAGATCTGAGAACAGAAAGCCCTGTGCCCGATCAAAGCCATTCCAGCAGGGACCAAGAAACCAGAAGCTGAAAAAGAAGCCTCCAGAAAAGAAACCTACCACAGAGGAAAAGAAGGCTGCTGCATAAGCTTAAACTTGTTTATTCCATAAATGCCAAATCATTTTGGACAGCTAATTTTGAATAATGACCTGAACAAAGAGGCAATGAGAAAAAGAAAAAAAAAAAAAAANAAAAAAAAAAAAAAAAAAAAACATTCCAGGAGCTCCCCTTGACCTTTTCAAACTCAAATACGGTCTTGTCAATAAATATGGATTTTGGACTGAAATCAATATTTTATTTTTATTAGATCCCAGCTGTCTTGTATCCTCCACAATTCTAAGACAATACCCTTCACAAAGTATTACTAAAAATTGGGTAATTGTACCAAATTATGACTGTCAGCCAGTTTGGAAGCTGACCTAAACCGTCTCCCAGGTTATTTACTATGTGTGTATATTTTAGTCTGTGTGTGTATATCAATGTGGCATTTTAAAATATGTTATTATTCTGGTCTTATTTATTACTTTGCAAATGGTAGGAAAAGTATGTACCAGCCATCCATTTCATTTAGCATCGAGGTGCTTCCAAAATAAAAAAGGCACTTTCCCTTACTGATTTCTGAGTTGATGGTTTAACGTTACTATTTGAATACATAATTTATAAGGAGAAGCTATCCAAGGAGGGTACGAGACACACCCATTTCAAGTTAAAAATCTTCACAGATTAAAAAAATGGCTTTTGTAATTTATAACTTTGTGTTATTTGTTTATTGTAATTGTTTTTCTAACTTTGAAAGGGGGGATATTTAAAATAGTCAAAAGCTCAAGTCTGCATAAACTGATTCCAACAAGAGACATTTTGGAGAAAGTTCATTGTAAAGTTAACTTTGAAAATGTCTTAGAAGAAAATTATGTCTCATAAAGAGTATGAATAGTCTTTGAGTTTTTTAGCTCATGATCTCAGAAGGATTTTGGAACAAGAGGACACTTTTTTTTTTTTCCAGTTTTAGAGAAAAAGGCATATTCGTTTCTACTAAGTCTTTATTTTCCATTAGTGCTTTAAAGTTTACAAACTGTTCTCGTTTGATCCTCCCAGGAGCCTGTGTGGTTGGCACAGAAGTAAAAATAGCTACCATTTACAAGAGGTGCTGTTAGCGGAGATTTACCTCACAGATGCTCAGGCAGTCCTAGGAGGTGAGTACTACCGCTGCCGTTGCAGACGGGGGGAGAGAGGCATGCGGAGGGGAGGCGACTTTCTTAAGGCCACAAGCCGAGTCTGGAGGTCGAGGTGAGACACAAACCCAGGCCGTCTGGCCCCACAGGCTGCGCTCTTAACCGCTGCACTGGATTTTCTCCCGAGACCAGAGTGGTGCTCCCTCTTCACAGCTCACATACAGGAAGATGACAAGTGGAAGCATCAGTGTGACAGCAGGGCCTCTCGGGGGCAGAGAGCAGTGGAGACGACTCATCTCTAGCAGTTCAGAGCCCTGGGGGGCCTCTTAACCTGGCCAGGCGGGGCCTCCACTGTGGACATAGCTCGCCACGCTATACGTCTTCTAGAGGCGTCACTGCGCCTGTGCCTCTAGGGGACTGGCATATACCCACTCCTGCATATAAAGTAGATAACTGACGAGGGCCTACTGTATGGAACAGGGAACACTGCTCAATATTATGGAGTGGCCTAGATGGGAAAGTAACCTAGAAGGAGTGGACACACGTATGTGTACTACAGATTCGCGTTGCTGCACGGCTGACACTAACACAACACAGAAAATCAACTGCACTCCAGTAACAGATATTCATCCCAGGGCTATTCATCAGGGCTTAAAAAAGAAACATTCCCCCACATCCAAAAATATAAGAATGGTCGGATGATTCAACATTTGAATACCACACACACACACACACACACACACACACACACTCACACAAGATAAACAGGAAATAAAAGACTGGAAAACCAAATGACTTATGCAAGACCACTGAGCTCCTAGATGGAACAGATGGGGCTGGAAAGTCAGCTGTAGATCTTTGAGTTGAGTGTACTCCCACCCCTTTCAATGGCTTCCTCTTCCAGCGATTACCTAGGGCTGTATAGCTCTAAGTCCTCTCCCTCTGCCTCCGCTAGGCTTTGGTTGTTCAGAAGTCTCTAAGTCATGTGTGATTCTTTGCAAACCTATGAAATGCAGCATGCCAGCCTTCCTGTCCTCACTGTCTTCTGGAGTTTTCTCAAACTCATGTCCGTTGAGTTGGTGATGCCATTGAATCATCTCATCCTCTGTCACCCCCTTATCCTCCTGCCCTCAATCTTTCCCGGCATCAGGGTCTTTTCCAATGAGTCACCTCTTTGCATCAGGCTAGACTTGATCCCTGCCCAACTCACAGTTTTCTCATCAGAAAGATGAGGAGAATCAAGCCTACTGTACTGAGTGGATTCTGAGAATTAATCATGTGGAAAGAAAATTGTAAAACAGTGCTATGAAAATGTTCACAGAGCATCACATTTTCCAGAATCGTGAGAGCATGCTGTATGCCACAGAATTATATTTTCCATGTTACAAGCCTATTCATCAGATATAAAATAGATACAATCTCCCAACATTCCATAAACTTTTTCTCTCAAAATCTTTCTGAACCATATCTTTATGTTCTTAAGAGAAGCAAATACTAAAACACACATTTTCTACCTTCAGGAGGTTTGTAGTAGAGTAGAGGCTGCTGCTGCTGCTAAGTCGCTTCAGTCGTGTCCGACTCTGTGCGACCCTATAGACAGCAGCCCACCAGGCTCCTCCGTCCCTGGGATTCTCCAGGCAAGACCACTGGAGTGGGTTACCATTTCCTTCTCCAATGTATGACAGTGAAAAGTGAAAGGGAAGTCGCCCAGTCATGTCTGACTCTTAGCGACCCCATGGACTGCAGCCCACCAAGCTCCTCCATCCATGGGATTTTCCAGGCAGGAGTACTGGAGCAGGGTGCCATTGCGACCAGAGGCAACTGCCTACAAATGTAATCTCAGGCAAATTACTACCAGAATAACTGAAAATTGGGGGAGGGTTTCAGGAAAGAGGTAGCACTTACATAATCATGAGAGAGAGAATTTCAGCAGGCTGAAATGAGGGCAGAGTGCATTCATTCCTGGTGGACAGGCTATGTGGACAAACGAAGGGAATAACTATTTAATGAAAAGATACTCAGGGTTGCTAGACTGTCCAGTGGAAATGAAGTCAGAAGCCAGAACTTAGAAGGACTGGACTGTTGCTCACAGGAATTGAGGACAGAGGGTTCTGCTCAGCAGGGCACCGTAAAAGCAGAGCAGGAAAGGCTCTGTAGGAGGCAGTAGTCTGTCCAGACTTGGGCAGGGAGACCAGATGCCTAAGATGGTTTACTCACTAAATGTGCCTGACTCTTCTGCGACTCTTCTGCTATTCCATGGATGGTAGCCCACCAGTCTCATCTGTCCATGGGATAACCCAGGCAAGAATCCTGGAATGGGTTGCCATTTCCTCCTCTAGTGCATAAAATTACCTGCATATAAACGTAGACAAGATTCATGTAAGGGCGGTGGGCTTGAGAATGAGGGAAGAGCAGAAGGGGTCTGACTTTCAGGACACTCTGGATGGATGAATAATAGTATCTCTTATCTGTGAAGGGGGTCAGTAAAGGGACGTGTGTGTGTGTGTGTGTGTGTGTGTGTGCGTGCACGTGTGCGTGTGCATGTGTGTGTGTGTGTGTGTGTGTAAGGGGAAAGAGAGAGGGGAAAGATCACTTGCCATTCATTGTGGCATAACTACCACTTCATGGGAAAGATCTGGATGCTTCAGAGTGTCATCAATTATTCACCTGGCTTCTGGCAACCTTTCAAAACATCTTTTAGGTTTGTATATTATTTACTCCTTTGCCTTAATGCATTTCCCCTCCTCTGTTAACCCTACCTCAACCCTGAAATGAAACAAAACTGTAATTAATTTTATAGCATGTAGAAAAATAAAGTCCAGGGAAACGTTCCTCATTTCCTGGAGGGCAGTGACTCTCAACTGCCTGAAGAAATGGAAAATGATTTTTACCATCTCAGGGAGAAGAAAAACAGCCATTTCCAATTAAGCTGTTTGCTTTCTGGGTTCAGAGGGAGGAGGGGACTGGCTTGGGCCTCCTTCTATGACACAGAATTCACGCTGCGAGACAAGGTAAGAGCGCCGAAAGGACACGACGCCAAGTGCAGAGCGGCATGGGGGCGCACGTAAAGGGGGCGCATGTAAAGTGGCCGCACGGCGCAGCGCATGCCGCTGGTTTTCTGCGTTTCATCACCCAAAGGTTCTGAATATGGATTTGTGGGTTTGGGGACTCTGAGCAGGTCAGACAGAGAATCCCATTGAATTATAGGAACAACAAAATACGCCCTCAGATGCTGGCAACAGATCACATGACCATTTTCTTCTAACTTCAGGGGCCTGGATGCATGAGTGAAGTACCTTCTTTTTATTATTTGAAAAATAAAAAATTTGGTGTTCAAAAAAGTTGAAAAAAATAGGACAAAATGTTCCTGTATACCTGTCCCCAGATTTCCCCAGATGTTAACATCTTATATAATGGTGCAGTTATGGAATTATAAAATTATGGTTGCAACCCTATAAACTACAGACCTTATATGAAGCTTTCTACTTGTACCACAGATGTCCTTTTCTGGCCCAGGGTTCACTGCTGGATTAAATGTTACTTTTAGTTGTCATGTCCCCTTAGTTTCTCCCAATCTGGGGCAATTCCTCAGTGGTTTTTTTTTTCCCCCCTCTCTTATTTTAAATGATTGTGACACTTTGGAAGAATACAGGACACAAGTCAGTCTTTTGGTAGAAGGTCTATTATCTTCTGTTTCCTCATATTAATATTTAAATTCAGAAAATACATTTCCCTATGAATCCCTAGTCCATTAATTTCCATTTCTATTGAAGAACCTTGCCTGAAACAGTTAGTGTCCTGGTGTTCACTAAGCGATAATGTCCAGCATCGCTTCTTCATTTAAAAATTGGGATTTTACTAAGGAAAGAGCTTTTCAGACTGCTCATGGAGTTCTCAAGCCAAGAATGCTTGAGGGGTTTGCTATTCCCTCCTCCTGTGGACCACGTTTCACGGGACTCAACAACAAATGGACAGCAACAACACAAACTTGAGAAGACAGCCGAGCAACAACTAAAGGAAAGGGCTTCGTTTTTCTTTCATTTTTGGTGCTGTTCAGTCGCTCATTCATGTCTGACTCTTTGTCACTCCATGGACTGCAGCACACCAGGCTTCCCTGTCCATCCCGGAGTTCACCCAAACCCATGTCGATTGAGTCGGTGATGCCATCCAACCATCTCATCCTCTGTCACCCCCTCCTCCTGCCTTCAATCTTTCCCAGCATCAGGGGCTTTTCTAATGAGTCAGCTCTTGGCATCAGGTGGAGTCAGCTCTTTGCATCAAAGAATTGGAGATTCAGCTTCAACACCTGTGAATATTCAGGACTGGTTTCCTTTATGATGGACTGGTTTGATCTTCTTGCAGTCAACAAGGAACTCTTTAGAGTCTCCAACACCACAGTTCAAAAACATCAATTCTTCAGCATTCAGCCTTCTTTATGGTCCAACTCTCACATCCATACATGAGTACTGGAAAAACCATAGCTTTGACTATATGGACCTTCGCTGACAAAGCAATGTCTCTGCTTTTTAATATGTTGCCTAGGTTTGTCATAGCTTTTCTTCCAAGGAGCAAACATCTTTTAATTTCATGGCTGCAGTCACCATCTGCAGTGATTTGGGAGCCCAGGAAAATAAAGTCTGTCAATGTTTCCATTGTTTCCCTAGCTATTTGCCATTAAGTGATGGGACCAGATGCCATGATCTTCAATTTTTAAATGTTGAGTTTTAATCCAGGTTTTTTACTCTCCTCTTCCGCCTTCATCAAGAGGCTCTAAATTTAGTTCCTCTTCCCTTTCTGTCATAAGGGTGGTGTCATCTGCATACCTCAGGTTATTGATATTCCTCCCAACAATCAAGATTCCATCTTGTGCTTCATCTAGCCCAGCATTTCACGTGTTGTACTCTGTATATAAGTTAAATAAGCAAGGTGACAATATAGAACCTTGACATACTCCTTTCCCAATTTGGAACCAGTCCCTTTTTCTATGTTTAGTTCTAACAGTTGCTTCTTGACCTGCATACAGATTTCTTGGGAGGCAGGTATGGTGGTCTGGTATTCCCGTTCCTTGAAGAATTTCCCACAGTTTGTTGTGATCCACACAGTCAAAGGCTTTAGCATAATCAATGAAGCAGAAGTAGATGTTTTTCTGGAATTCTTTTGCTTTTTCTATGATCCAATGAATGTTGGAAATTCAGTCTCTGGTTCCTCTGCCTTTTCTGAATCCAGTTTGAACAGTTGGAAGTTCTTGGTTCACATATTGCTGAAGCCTGGCTTGGAGAATTTTGAGCATTAGTTTACTAGCATGTGAGATGAGTGCAATTGTGTGGTAGTTTGAGCATTCTTTGGCATTGCCCTTCTTTGGGATTGGAATGAAAACTGACCTCTTCCAGTCCTTTGACCACTGCTGAGTTTTCCAAATTTGCTGGCATATTGAGTGCAGCACTTTAATCGCATCGCCTTTTACAATTTGAAATAACTCAGCTGGAATTCCATCAGCTCCACTGACTTCATTTGTAGTGATGCTACCTAAGGCCCACTTGACTTTGCACCAAGATGTCTGACTCTAGGTGAGTGATCACACCATCATCATTTGACTATTTATAGCTGTAAGCTTACACACAAAGAATACTTTGTAAAGTATTTTTGAGGCATTATGTTACCAGGCACTCCATTTTCCTGAGAGGTAGCTGGTAGAGGTTTTCTCTTCTCCAGCTTACATATAAAGTTCCTGAAGTTCAGCGAGGTGCACAGTTGTCCACCATCTCCAACAGAGATGATGAAGTCCTGGAAAGCAGTGCACCGGATCTCGTTTATTCACTTCCGTGATGCCTAGAAGACCCACCTAGTGCAAATGAAGTGAAAAGAAAATATTAATTGGGTAAGATTCAATGGTAAATCCAAGACAAATAGCCAGAATTCACTGTCAGTAAAGAGAGATGAATAAACATGCCATTAGGGTGTGATGAACATGCTATGGCATACATGATTGTGGTATTCAGAATGTACTTTTGAATAAGTAATGTTTGGGGGATATGGAGCAACTGAGCATGGAAGACAGATACCGTCTGGTATGAAACTCTTCCTGGGTCCTGGTGTGTTTCACTCTGTCCCTCTTGCCCACTGTATTTCCCCTATTCTCACCTGTGTAAGTCATTCTTAGTCTTTCATTCTCACCGTAGACTCTGTTTCCATCTTGAGGATGCTCCCGATTCTGTTTAAGTTTGAGGATACTTATTTGGAGTTTGCCATCATCCTGTATTTTCTACACCCAAGTATGCTTTACATCACGTTGTGTTGGAGGTAAAAGGTTGCATGCAGCCCCATCTTCTTGGAACGCTGTCTGGTGGAGAAGACATTACTAAACCTCGGTTTTCCTGATAAGACAGAATGGGCTAGTCCTTAGGAGATCTCAGGTCAACTGGCTTGTTTGGAATCTGTTCCCTGTTTCTCTCCAACCATACGATTTCCGACAAATTGCTTTAAGTGCTCTAAGTGTCATTTTCTCTTTTCTGGAATTTAAGAATAAAAGTGATACTCCAAGGTTTGTGGTTAGAATTAATTTGAATATAATAATATATGTGAAGTGCTTATAAATAAGTCTCTTATTTTCAGAAAATGCCTGTTAGTTAAGAAAACACTTATCATTATTCTGTCCTTTAACTAGTGACTAGACTATAAATCACTGAGATGTCTCATCTATCCAACACTCCATAAGATGTAAACCAGCAGGCAGGAAGAACACTCCAAGCACTGCTCCTTTTGACATATGAATATTTCACCTGACTGCTTCCAGTTCCGCTTCTAGATTATAATTCAGTGTCTGTCTTCCACCTCTCCCCAGGAAGTTTGTTTTCATATTTTGTTTAAGCTTTCTCTATTCCATTATCCTAGCCATGAGGCCACTGAAAGTGTAGATCCAATGACGTTAGAGCTCACTTTGGATTTTGATTACAAGTCTCTATTCCAAAAGGAACACAAATACCAATCCATACATCTCAGATCCCCAGAATATCAGAGTGGGAAGAAGTCTTCCCAGAAGATTTCACTTTACAGATGGAAAAAGCTGAGGTCATAAAGCAAATTAGTAATATTACCAAGATTAGAACTCAATCTGCTCTCTCCAAATATTGAATTCTTTCCAACCCATAAATAGGTACATGAAAAAAACAAAACCAGATCACTGAACTTACCCATTTCAGGCAAATTAGTCCAAATTTTCCTTTAGTTTATAGATATGGAAATCCTTGGGAAATCTAAGCCGAGTTTGATTTCTCTTTGGGGACTTATCTCTGAGGACAGAGAAATTAAAGAAAATTTTGGAAACCCCAGTGCTATGAACTGAACTGTTCCCCTCTCCTCTCTACCAAAATTCATGTGCTGAAGCCCCAGCTCTCAGTGTGATTGTATTTGGAGAGAAGGTCCTTTCAGTGGTTGTGCACGTATTCTAAATCACTTCAGACATGTCAGACTCTTCGCAACACCATGGACTGAGGCCTGCCAGCCAGGCTACTCTGTCCATGGGATTGTCCAGGCAAGAATACTGGAGTGGGTTGCTATGCCCTTCTCCAGGGAATCTTCCCAACCCAGGGATTGAACCCACATCTCCTGCATTGCAGGTGGGTTCTTTACCACTGAGCCCCGGGGAAAGCCCCCTTTTAGGAGTTATTAAGGTTAAAGAAGATTGTAAGGATGGAGCTCTAATGTGATGTGACTGTGGCCTTGTAAGTAAAGGATGAGAGCTCTTTCTTTTGGTCTGTGTGTATGCTTTCACCAGAACTGTTCACACTGGCACCCTAGTCTTCAGTTTCCAACACACACAGGTGTGAGAACATAGATTTAAATTGTATGGCATTTTGTTATGACAACCCAAGTCAGCTAATATACCCAGGATTGTATCCCACATGTGAAGAATATAATCAGTCTGATCTCAGTATTGACTATCTCATGGTGTCCATGTTTAGAGTCATCTCTTGTATTGTTGGAAGAGGGTGTTTTCTATGACTGATGTGTTTTCTTGACAAAACTCTGTTAGCCTTTGCCCTGTTTCATTTTCTACTCCGAGGCCAAGCTTGCCTGTTGCTCCAGGTATCTCTTGACTTCCTATTTTTGCATTCCAGTCCCCTATGATGAAAAGGACATCTTCTTTTGGTGTTAGTTCTAGAAGATCTTGTGGGTCTTCATAGAACAGTTCAACTTCAGCTTCTTCAGCATTAGTGGTTGGGGGATAGACTTGGATTACTGTGATATTAAATGATTTGCCTTGGAAATGAACAGTGATCATTCTGTCATTTTTGAGACTGCATCCAAGTACTGCATTTGGGTATAAGGAGATCAAACCAGTCAATCCTAAAGGAAATCAATCATAAACATTCATTGGAGGGACTGATGCTGAGGCTGAAACTCCAATACTTTGGCAACTTGATGTGAAGAGCTGACTCATTAGAAAAGACCCTGATGGTAGGAAAGATTGAAGGCAGGAGGAGAAGGGGATGACAGGGGATGAGATGTTTGGATGGCATCATTGACTTGATGGACATAAGTTTGAGCGAGTTCCAGGAGATGGTAAAGGACAGGGAAGCCTGGCATGCTGCAGTCCATGGGGTAGCAAAGAGTAAGACAAGACTGAGAGACTGAACAACAATATATCCCATGTGCAGTGTGAGTATATTTTAAGTCTTAACCAAATGTAACCTGTGGTTGACTTCTTAGAGATTGAAAATAGGATATGAACTTGCAATTACTTTTATTTTCCCCCGATAAGAGCCCTTCATTTCAGTTAGAATTAGTATCCATGAATTCCTAACTGTAATGTGAGGTGATAGGTGGAAGAGGGGAGGGGGAGCTCAGGAATAATATTATATCCTGTTTTCATTGAGAGGGTTAGTGCTCAAAATAATCAGAACTGGGGAAACTTGTGAGACACGGATGGAGAACCCTTCTTGTATTCCAGCAGCAAATGGGTAGGTCTCTCTCCCACCCTCCCACCGGTACAGAGCTGCTCCCAGTGGGACACTGGGATTCCTCACTGTGGTCTAATTTTAAGTGAATCAAATGAGGTGGCACTCTGCCACATCCCTCTGGAAACTATTCGAAAATCGAGCAGATCTCATCCTTTGAAAATGTTCCTTGAGTAATGGAAACATGAGGAAGGGGAATACACTGCAGACCCCGGATGCATCCTTCAACCACAGTGGAATGCAATCTGCCAGACTCACTCTTGCAGTGGTCAAGATGGACGTGGGAAAGATCTGGGGGAAGAGAATGATGAGGTCTGCTTGTTGTCTTAAATCACTTTCATCACTAGATGCTCTCAAGGATTAAATGACACAGTGCTAGGCACATTGGGAGGTACTCAATTCCATTTCAATGGAAGACCTGTAGACACTGTTACATGGTAGCTACCAGGCAGGTAAAAGATTAGAGTTTTCTGTTTTTCATATAGATATTACACTGTGTTGGAAAGGTTCTAAGAGTCCATTTAGTTCTAAGTTAATTTATTCATTTAAAAAATGAGAAAACTAAGCCTGATTAGGAGTCTAGGGTATGTCCATCCCAGTAGAGAGTGCCAAAACCCACCTACTCAGTAGGTGTAGCAGAGGAGAATCTGCTACATCTAACCCCCCACCCAGCTCCCTCCTTACCACATCTGTGCTTATTCTTTCCTAAGGAAAAAAAAAAAATCTAATAGTGCATTGCTTCTTCAGGGTAAAATTTTGCTTTTTGTTTCTATAAGTATATACTGAAGGGACTGAAACTTTAAGTGAAAATCTAAAGCTTTTAGAATCAATATTTCATATTTCTGTTAGTTTTGGGCAGCAGTTTATGCTTGTCTCTTTTTGACATCTCTGAGTTAGACTTAAGATTGCGGGACTGTGAATCAGGAAGGACATGCACCTTTGATCCCAAGCAAGTAATTCACAGCATCATGGGAGCACCAGCTTGAAAAGCATTAGAAATGCTAACACACCACTCACTGCACCCCCTCCATGCACAGGGTGGTAACATCATGCCCTCTGAAATATCTGTCAAGTACCTGTCCCATTTTCTGAGGACCCATCATATACTAAAATCATCATTTCCATGTTACTGATTTAACTCCAGTGACCACCCTATGAGGTAATTGCTATTTTCTATATAGGGCTTCCCTGGTGGCTCAGCTGGTAAAGAATCCTCCTGCAATGCAGGAGACCTGAGTTCAACCCCTGGTTAGGAAGATCCCCTGGAGAAGGGACCAGCTACCCACTCCAGTATTCTGGCCTGGAGAATTCCAAGAGAAGAAAAAAAAAAAAAAGGAAGGAAGGAAGGAAAAGAGTATCAAACTCTGAAAGATTTCATGAAAATTTAGTTTGCCTTTGTGAAGTGTCTTCCATGGTACTTAACATGGTAACTGTTCAGCAAATTTTATGTGCTATCAGTAATATTATGTCAACCTATTTTTCTGGGCCACGGTTTATCCATTTATGAATGCCCATATCTGGACTAGAATTCTCCACAGTTTTTCCAGCTCTTATCATCAATGGCTGTGTGCAATTCTCAGTAGCTGTGTTGATACACCTCTCAAACCTACATCTAAAGTGATGATGTGCATGGTTTGTTTAGCATCTTCAGCCTTCATTTACTTTGGAAACTCATGATAGGTGTTTTGTTTTGTTTTGTTAATTTTTATAACCATTCCCTCATGGCAACATAGACAAAATCCATTACTATGCTGCCATAGAATCAGCCAACATTATGAAAACAGACTGGCTTTGGGGTATTCAACTATTCATGATTCTTTCCACTCCTGTCTTGGTAGGATCCATATTCCTAATCAGATTGAGTGACAGACAGATCACTTCCACTCAGTGGGTGAGAAAAGAGAGTTCCATCTTGTGCATTTCATTCTTTCACTGCCAAGAAGAAAATCCCAGTCCAAAGTTAAAGCAATTCCGTCCCTGTGTGTGTGTGCTCAGTTGCATCCAGCTCTTTGTGACCCCTATGGACTGTAGCCTACCAGATCCTCTGCCTATGGGATTCCAGGAAAGAATAATGGAGGGGGTTGCTATTTATCTACTCCAGGGGCTCTTTCTGACTCAGGGATCAAACCCACATCTCCTGTGTTAGCAGGCAAGTTCTTTACCATTGCGCCAACTATGAAGTCTAGATTCTGCTTTTAGCTGTATCTAATCACTCAGCAGCAGAAAGGTGCGTGATGGAGGTGCCTTCTCAGTGTCCAAAACCAGAGCAGATGTTTCCAATTGCTCCCTCCTTTGTAATTCTACCCTGGAAACAAGAATTTAAAACCTAGGAAATAATAAGAATACATGAGCCTCACAAAGGGACATACACAGCAGAAGAAGATGAACAGCATGGGATAAAAGCATGGCTGTGTTGCGAGTCATGGCATGGGAGTATTTAAGGATTATTTTTCCAATCAGATTGGTACCAAGGGACACAACTGCACTTCTAAATACCTTTCACTTGAGAGAAAAATATGACAAGTTCTATTAAATGTGTTCTCTTATAATGGAAAATAAGCTGGATTTCTTTATGATGCTGGGTTTGAACTCTGAGCCAATACTTGTCTGGGAAGCTCTGATATTCTAACAGATTTGGTTTGCAGGAAGAAAGTATCAGTTAATCCCAAATACTATAGGGGTTTAGCAATAGTAGCCTACATCAAAAGTTAGTAGAATTCTGAAAGACTTCTGAAGATAACTTGGAATCACTGTCACCAAATGTAAGAGCTGGAATCTGAAAATTTGAGTGCTCAGGTAAATCCAACATACCCATTCTACAGATGGAGGAGCTAAGACATGGAGAAGTTCACTTGCCTAAGATTAGCGAATGAGTCAAAGACAAAATAGGTACTTACCTGGTGGCTCAGTTGTAAAGAACCCACCTGCAATGCAGGAGATGCAGGTTCGATCCCTGGGTGGGGAAGATCCCCTGGAGAAGGAAACGGCAATCCACTCCAGTATCCTTGTCTGGGAAATCCCATGGATAGAAAAGCCTGGTGGGCCACAGCGCATGGGGTTGCAAAGAGCCAGACATGACTGAGGAACTGAGCAGAAATGCAAAAACAAAATGCTACCCATACCATCACATTTAGGAAAACCTGAAATATGTGGGTAAATAATCATATTTGTTTGTATCCTGTATAGTTGAGTACAATACTTTGAAGTGTGATCAAAGCCCTTCTGATACCAATTTTAAAGCTTATATGATCAGTTCACCAATGAAAAAGAATTCCTGAGTGTGGCACCATCTTTTATGTACTTCAGTCTTGCTCTGGCATAATATTAAGAAAACAATCAGAATAAATCTCATAAAATAAGTCTTACATCAGATAGGAATGAGCACATTTGGGGGAAAAAATGCCAACAGAGAAAAGGAAAACGTTAGGTAAAATGAATAAATGAATTTGCTTCTTTTTCGTAGTTAATTGCTCTTTAATATATAATGTATGAAAAGACCAGTTATCATCCAGTGATTTTTCTGTTTGCAAAGCATTTATCAATTATTAATGTAATCAATGATGATCAAGCCTGAAGACGATCCCCTGTATTTCACTGATCACCTGATCTCAGAATTTTAAGGATATCTCAGAGATCACCACATCCAACTTTTCATCTGAGCTCAGGCTCTCTTCACGCCCTTCTGTTAGAGTTACTGGATTCTTCCACTGTTTCCCTTTCCCTGATCCTTCTATGATGCAAGGAAACATTAGCTCCAGTGTCACCCTACCTCTGCTTATCCCATGAGCAATAGAGAGAGATTGATTTTTTTTTTTTTTTTTGATCAAGAGCTTACACAGGATCTGAAAGACTTAGCTCAATCTGGCACTCCATTTTGTGCCTGCTTCATTTGAGGACTCCTCCTTCCAGCTAGTGGTTAAACTACTATGCATGTTGTTGCTGTTGCTGCTGTTGCTGCTGCTAAGTCGCTTCAGTCGTGTCCGACTCTGTGTGACCCCATAGACGGCAGTCCACCAGGCTCCCCCGTCCCTGCGATTCTCCAGGCAAGAACACTGGAGTGGGTTGCCATTTCCTTCTCCAATGCGTGAAAGTGAAGTTGCTCAGTCGTGTCCAATTCTTAGTGACCCCGTGGACTGCAGCCCACCAGGCTCCTCCGTCCATGGGATTTTCCAGGCAAGAGTACTGGAGTGGGGTGCCATTGCCTTCTCCGCTAGTATGCATGAGTCAAGGGCAAATGGAAGATGGGTGGTTTTGCTGTGCAGAAAACTAACTGTGTTGAACAGCAGACAACCTACAAGTCATGCTTGCATCTTTATTTCAGAGGCAGGTAGCAGGTACTATGAAAAGAATAAATGATTTTACATTAAGCTATTAATGAATTGCTTCTTTTCAAGAAGCAATCTGGCATCATAAGAGGAAAGTAGCACACAGGGTAATGAAATAAATTTGAAATTTACTCGCAATGATTTGGAGTATCTATTTAACATCACAGAATCTCATAGCTTAGGAAGACCTTCGATGCTGCTTTAGGGGCTTCCCATCTGATGCTGCATCCCATCTGAGCACAGCATTCATGGAGTGCAACAGCTCCACTTTATGCTGAAGACCTCCATTGAATCAAAACATTTAGTTTCCAACACATGTCACTGATCATATCTTCTTCTTTATTTTTAGCTAGAGTTGGCCTCTTGGAAGCTGTACTTCTTGGTCATTATTGGGTCTTCAGTGACTCCTAAAAGCAAGTCCTCCTCAACAACTGCCTTTCTGCCGGTGCAGATCAGAGGTCATGTGCTCCCTCAGTCATTTCATTTCCAAACCACCATCCAGTCCTTCCCACTTGGAAATCCTCTATTGCTTTTGGTGCGGTGATGGTTAATTTTACGTGTGAACTCGAATAGACTATGGCATCCATTTGTTTTGTCAACACTAGTCTGGATATAATATGAATACCTGTGAAAGTATATTTTAGATATGATGAACATTTAAATCACTAGGTTTTCAAGAAAGTAAAATTTTCTCCATCACATGGGTGGACCTTATCCAGTCAGTTGAAGGCCTTAAGAGCAAAGGCTAAGTTTCTCCAAAGTGAAAGGCATTCTCAAGACTGGAAGATAGAAATCTTACTTGAGTTTCCAACTTGCTACCCTGCAGAATTTGGACTCAAGACTGCAGTAGCAACATCAGCTCTTACCTGAATTTCCAGCCTGCCAACTTGCCCTATGTATTTCGGACAAAAAGGACTCCACATTCACATAACCCAGTCCCTTATGGTAACCTTCTCTCTCTCTCTCCCTGCCTTTTTTTTCCCCTCCTCTCTCTCTCTGCAACACAAGATCTTTTCATAATCTTATTTCTAGCTTGTTGCTCCGACTGTGGATAAGACAGTGTTGGAAATGGTATTAGCTTGAAAGATGAATGGAGGGTGTTTCATTTCCCTCTAGTGCTAAAGATGGCAAAAATAAAAAGATTCCACATGCTTCAGGATTTAGTGTTTATAAACTACTCTCACCAATGGGTTCTCAGGGGAGCTAGACGTGGATCCTGTCTTACAGTTGAAACATGATGGTCTGGGGATATAAAATGATTTATCCAAGACCTCTAAGTCCATGAGTGGTAGAACTCCAAGTCTGATATTCTCCCTGCCACCCCTTTCCTCTCAATAAGCAGAAAGAGGAACTACAGAGGCAATTCTTCTGGGGCTATGCTGCACACCCCTGGGAATCTGACCCAAGGCGGCCAGGAAAAGCAAAAGGAAAGACCTCTGCCAAGGTCAGACCATGCATTGCCTGAGGTTATTATTCACCATTCCAGCCTCAAGAACTCTAAGAGATCAATGGAAACATACACTGAGAAATAAAAGAGGCATGAGAAAATTTTACAGATTGGCTAGTTTTTGTTTCCTGTTGGCTTTTCCAGCACATTCTTGGCACCAGATGAGAGTAATGTGGTAATGCGGTAAAATGTCTCTGTGAGATGCTATCCATTTAGAGACAGGGGGGCACTGAGATACCCTAGCCCTTGATGCCCTAAGGGCTCCTCTGGACAGCCTGAGGTTTTCCTAGTAACCAATGTGGTCAACTTTTTGTCATATCAAATAGGTTTGTTTTAGAAAATCTCAAGGCATCAAGGTTATGGTACTATGTACATTTCCCCTGCTGGCTCTGAATCAGAAATGTCAATAAACGGGGCTTGCTACATGCTTACTTGATGTCTAAAGAGAATGTGCAAGCTCAATCTTGTCTTTTCCTAACTGGCAGAACTGCCCATCATAATATGCTTTTCACAGGATTAGAATCAGTACCAAGGAGTCACACTGTGCCTGATTTTAAAGAAAACAAGTATCCAGACCCTGAACTTGGAAGAGAAACTCAACAAGGGAGTTGACCCTCACATTTGAGGAGTCTCATGTTATGATGTCATAGCAGCAACTCTGATTTATTGAACATCTACTATGGGGCCAGGTAGTTTATAGACATTATTTACAATTCTCAATTCTCATAACAACCCTTGAAGGCATGTATGAGAAAATTGATACTTGGTGAAAGGAAGTAACTAGCTAAAGGTCAGAGAGCTAGAAAGTATCTAACTTGTCTGGCAAATGTTTTTGCTACTATAGTGAAGCATTTCTCTTCAGATCCTATGAAAAATCATATTGACAATTTGCAAGGGAGAAATCTCTCTGTCTCTCTCTCTCACATACACACACATACATACTCTACACATCCACAGAAATTCTTCCTATATAATATAAATGAAATCCTGATTTAAAAAACAGCGTTGTTTTTTTTTTTTTAAATCAAACCAAGTTTATTCATCCTTCAGGACTCAGAAAGTAGGTACAATTATGTTTTGTGTTCAGTTGATATTTGTGAAATTAAAAATACACTCTTTATTACTGTTGACACAAAACATTTCATCCAAGACCTTCTCTCTCTCTACCACTTCATCAGATCTATTTCTAAAAGAGAAATCACTAATTCTTTCAACAAACATGCAAGAGCATATATATTCTAGTTGGAGATATCGTTCTAGAAACTGGGATACAGATTTATAAGAATAGGAATGCTAGCTTCTAGAGAGGCGACTGTCTTCTAGGACAGACAGGCTTATGGACAGACAGGCCTATAGGCTGACAGGCTTGAACACAGGCTTGCAGACTGACAGTGTCATTAGTGCTGGGCACGTGCAAATAGGGTTGGGACGGGATTGCAGAGGACTCTATAGATAACCGTAGAAAGAGATGGAAGCACAAACTGCTCTAGTGTGTGGCCAAGTGTAGGGTTTCCTTGTTCTCTCAGGCTGATTCTCATTCAAAAAGGCCTTTAATTATGTGTGATTCTAGGTTTTCTTCTTAGAACCATAGGGCCATGGGATTTGGCAAATTTGTAGATCCTTTAAAAATAGATGTCTGGTTTGGGCCATAGAATGGGCTAGGGAGTTGGAAAGTTCCACTTCCTATGACACTTGGAACCCTAGATATTATGTAAGAAGTTCTTTCAAATGCACAGCTGAATGTACAATAAAATAGAATTTTACAAGCACACACACAACCACATACACACACACACACAAATGAGGAAGGAATTGAGATCCAGAAAATGATCAAGTACAAGGATGCGGTAGCTGTCCTACTATAGTAACGGAAACTACGGAGGGCTGTTCTTGGGGTCCCGGTGATGTAAGGATGGGGGAAGGAGAATTTGGGCCCGCTCATGCATAATAGTTGAAATTCAGACATCATTATCATCATCAAGTCAGGCCTCTCAGTATTCTACACCTCAATTAATGGTGAAGTGAACTTGAATTTGCCCTTCTCAGCAAAGGTATATTTCACAGCACTCCATCCCTTCGGAGTCTGGAAATTTACAACCCAGTCTAAAGAGTGCAGTTATCTCTTTTGTATGTAAATACCTCTACATGTTCTGTATCATTTCCCATTAAAGGAAGTTCTCTTTCCGGCCCTTGGCTCTTGGTTGAAAATAATATAATGAGAGATTTCATAATGATATGAAGTGCTTCTTGATAAACTTGTCCAAATGCTCATTAGAACGGTTTGTTGCAGTTTGCACATTCCTAACTGTGTCTGACGAAGCCCTTTGGTGTTTCTTCTTACTAACTTCTGGGTGTGCTGCAAAGGTCATCTTTGCCAATGTGATAGAATAACGTATCTTTTAAAATTCAAGGTGCATGAAATTGTTTTTCTGTGAAGTCCGAACATCCCTTCATATGTGTTTCAACTGTGTCAGTTGTGAATTATTATTACATGTCTGTGTGTCAATTTCCAGTTTTCAGCCTGGGCGCATTTTTGTTCATTTGTTTTTCTTGCATGCTCAGTCACTGAGTTGTGTCTGACTCTGCGACCCTATAGACTAGCCGGACAGGCTCCTCTGTCCATCGGATTCTCTAGGTAAGAATACTGGTGTGGGTTGCCATGCCCTTTTCTAGGGGATCTTCCCGCCCCAGGGATCAAACCCATGTTTCTTATGTCTCCTCCACTGGCTGTTGCTGCTGTTACTTTAGTCGTGTCCAACTCTGTGCGACCCTGGGGACTACAGCCACCCAGGTTCCTCCATCCATGGGATTTTCCAGGCAAGAGTGGCAGGCAGTCTCTTTACCACTAGAGCCTTTTTCTTATTGATAGTTAATTATACTTAATATTTATAAGGCATTTATGTCTTGGCATCAAGCACCAATTTCTATGCTTGACTTGCTATTATTCATTTATTCCTGATAATAAATCCTATAGGATAGGTACTATTGTCTCCAAGGGTACAAAGGACATCTTGGAACAATTCACGTAAATGATATCATACAATATGTGTTTTTTTGTGACTATATTCTTTCACTTATAAAAATATTTTTATACTGTTTTCTCAGCATGAAGATTAATGGACAAAGTTAGTTATATAAATTAAATCCTCAAATCCACATAATGCTCAAGTTGATATTTTATGGAGTCTGGGGTTGTTAGAAATTCCAGTTTCTTATATTGAGTAGAAGGCTATTGCTCAGCCAAATCTCCAAGATGGGAGGCAGTCAGAGGACATAAAATCCCATAAAAATGGAAAAGGGATAATCTTCATTCTAAGAATTGTTATCATTCATAGCAATTTTTCCTGTGGGGTTGGAGCCTGGAAAGTTACACCCTGGTCTAGGATATACTGTGTTATCTCCTTCTTTCATTATATATCTTTGTATGTTTCTGTATCATTTTTCATTAAAATAACTTTACATTCTCTGGGTCCACTGGTGTTTTTCCAGTGATTAAAGCTCTATCATATATGTGACAAGCCCAATGAGAGAATACAAAATATTTGATGATATAGTTAGAAGATTGATCTAATCATGGATACAAATCTCCTTCAGCAATTGGTGGATATCCGTTTGTTCACCATTCATTCCTTTGTTAGATATTTATTTAGCTCCTTCTGCTAGCCACCTGACATGAAGAGCTGACTCATTGGAAAAGACCCTGATGCTAGGAAAGATTGAAGGCAGGAGGAGACGGGGGTGGCAGGGGATGAGATGGTTGGATAGTATCATGGACTCAGTGGACATGAGTTTGCACAAACTCTGAGAGACAAACAGGGAAGCCTGACATGCTGACATCCATGGGGTCTCAACAAATGGGACATGACTTGGTGACTAAACAAAACTATTAGTCTGCCTTGTAAGAGTATTAGCTATGTGACTGAATAAAGTCAAGACTCCTGGCCCAAGAAACTTAAGTTCTACTGGGAGGAACTTAGCTTTTTCTTCCAATTTCATGTGGAGCAATTATACAAATTGAAGTGGTAGAATCTGGCTGACCAATTTAAAGACAGGAAGATAAAATAGAAATGTGAAATGTCATACCTAGAAACACAGATTGCTCCAACCAGGTCTGTTTAGGTCTGTCTTACCCCTGACCTCTACTCAGTGCAATCAGAGTCAGAAGTATAACACATAACTAACAAGCACCTGGGCTTCCCTGGTAGGTCAGAGGTTACAGTGTCTGCCTGCAATGCGGGAGACCTGGGTTTGATCCCTGGATGGGGAAGATCCCCTGGAGAAGGAAATGGCAACCCACTTCAGTGTTCTTGCCTGGAGAATCCCATGGACGGAGGAGTCTGGTGGGCTACAGTCCACGGGGTCGCAAAGAATCGGACACGACTGAGCTACTTCACTTTCAATAAGCACCTACTGTAAAGCACAAGGAACTCCACTCAATGCTCGGTAATGGCCTATATGGGAAAAGATCTAAAAAGAGAGTGGGTATATACACATAACTGATTCACTTTGTTGTTCAGCAGAAACTACCACAACGTTGTAAATCAACCGTGCTCCAGTAAAAATGAAAATATAAAAGAAGGCAATTCAAAAAAAATACATAGGTGTTCACAGCCTTCTCAGGCAGCTCTTATCAATGGTACACAGGGATGGCAGTGTGCAGATCCAGCTCTTTTGCCCTGAATCAGGGCAAAACATGTTACTGAGGAGTAACATGTTCCAGGGCAGGATCCGACTGAGGTGGGAACCCACTTGGAATCACACCCCTGCTTGATTTCATCCTATCTCTCTCCTACTTCTCGCTTGCCATTCTCTCCTAGGACCATTCCCTTAACAAATAACACATGCATAAATCTACATTCCAAACATTGCTTTTGGAAAAGCTAACCTAAGATGCTAAAGCCTTTGACTGTGTGGATCACAGCAAACTGTGGAAAATTCTTCAAGAGATGGGAACACTAGACCCCCTTACCTGCCTCCTGAGAAATCTATATGCAAGTCAAGAAGCAACAGTTAGAACCAAGCATGGAACAATGGACAATGGTTCCAAATTGGGAAAGGAGTATGTCAAGGCTGTATATTGTTACATTGCTTATTTAACTTATATACAGAGTACCTCATGAGAAATGCCAGACTGGATGAAGCATAAATTGAAGTCAAGATTGCCAGAAGAAATATCAATAACCGCATATATGCAGATGACACCACTCTTATGGCAGAAAGTGAAGAGGAAAAAAAGAGCCTCCTGATGAAGGTGAAAGAGGAGAGTGAAAATCAACATTCAAAAAACTAAGATCATGGCATCCAGTCCCATCACTTCATGGCAAATAGATGGGGAAACAATGGAAACAGTGACAGACTTTATTTTCTTGGGCTCCAAAATCACGGCAGATGGTGACTGAAGCCATGACATTAAAAGACGGTTAGTCCTTGGAAGAAAAGCTATGACCAGCCTATAAAGCATATTAAAAAGCTGAGACATTACTTTGCAGACAAAGGTCCATCTAGTCAAAGCTATGGTTTTTCTAGTAGTCATGTATGGATGTGTGAGTTGGACTATAAAGAAAGCTGAGCACCAAAGAATTGATGCTTTTAACCTGTGGTGTTGGAGAAGACTCTTGAGAGTCCCTTGAACAACAAAGAAATCAAACCAGCCAATCCTAAAGGAAATCAACCCTAAATATTCATTGGAAGGACTGATGCTGAAGCTGACGTTCCTATACTTTGGCCGCCTGATGCAAAGAACTGACTCCTTAGGAAAAGGCCTTGATCCTGGGAAAGACTGAAGGTAGGAAGAGAAGGATACGACAGAGGATAATATGGTTGGATGGCATCACCGACTTGATGGGCATGAGTTTGAGTAAGCCCCAGGAGTTGATGATGGACAGGGAAGCCTAGTGTACTATCGTCCATGGGGTAACAAAGAGTTGGACACAACTGAGCAACTGAACTGAGTATAGTGAATACTGTATAGTGAAGCCGCTCAGTCGTGTCCGACTCTTTGCGACCCCGTGGACTGTAGCCTACCAGGCTTCTCCGTCCATGGGATTCTCCAGGCAAGAATACTGGAGTGGTTTACCATTTCCTTCTCCAGGGGATCTTCCCAACCCAGGGATCGATCTTGGGTCTCCCACATTGCAGGCAGACGCTTTAACCTCTGAGCCACTATAAAACAGATAAATCAACAAGGACCTGCTGCATACACAGGGAACTATAGTCGATAGTCTGTAATAGCCCATATGGGAAAAGACTCTAAAAAATGAACCCATGCTTGTATATGTGCAAATAACTCACCCGTGTACACCGGAAACTAGCGCAACATTGTCAATCAACTATAATCTAGAATTTTTAAAAAGTTATCGGAGGGAAGTAAATGTATATCAGTGAGCTGCAAAGACTCACAATCTCCCAATCAGAATTGTATTTATCCTCTGAGTCTCATTATCTCCATCTATGGCATTAGGATGTTGCCGTTTACGTCAATATATTTGTTTGTTTAATCAAATTGAATAACATGTGAAAAGTGCTTGGCGTACTTCTTAACACACAGCTAGATGCCCAGAGTATCTTGTTCTTCCTTGAAGAGCCAGCATAACGAAAAAGTAACCAAATAAGGACTCTAGTAGTCAAAACTGTTTTAACCAACCACAGGGTTTTCTTGAAGCGAAGCCTCTATTTCTGGAAAAGAACAGAAAAATAACAAATAATCTTGTCAGTTCCCCATACAAAATGGACTGCATCAATGTCTCCATAGACATGATGGATAAATAAAGGAGCTCATACGTTCAGAAGTCTTCTTAATAAAGTCCAGCCCCTTCTCAAAGAAGAAAAGCCACGGAAGACAGGCATGCCACATTAAAACTGCAGTGACCCCACCAGCCCTTCCTAACTGCTAACTAGGCAATTCTCAGGAGCCTAGGAAGGAAATCCAGAAGTATATAAACATGAAATGAACCAAGCGTGCAATTGATTTTCTGTTCTCTTTTCTTCCCTTCTGTTTTGTTTTGGGTGTGTGTGTGTGTATGTGTGTGATATTTATTTATTTTTATCATCATCAGGACATTAGCACTCAGAGGGAGGAAAATGCCTCTTGAATGAGATGTTTGTAGGGAAAATTACAAGGGAGAGGATGCTGACTTTGACCGAGCAATGCCCTCTGAGGATTGGGCTGGATCAGAATGGCTTCTCATGTTTTTTCTGCTCCCCTAATGGAAGTAAAATAACAACGTGAAATAGAGGGGATGGAACAGTCAGCAGGAGGATAAATACCAAGGAAGCGATATAAACACAGCCCCCAATTTCCCCAGCGAGTAAGAGAATGAGGAATGTGTTATTTATCTCTCTTTGCAATCTCTAAGGCAGAATAAGGAGCTGCCCTCCTTTGGGAATATCTTCTATAAATAATCAAAGAATTGCAGGATGGGGGTTTGAAGGAAGTGAAAGGAACCCAGGAGACCGAGAGTTTCTCCAGGTTCCATATCTCCCTGCATCTCTTCTAGGAAGCCCCTCTTGATCCTCCCAGATTATAAAAGAACAGGAAGAAGTGGCCCTTTAAAACAGAGGTGCTGAGCTGTCATGTACTGGGTCTGCTCCCCTTGTTATTTTAGGTTAGAAAAATTGATGCAGACTGTAGCTACACTGCTTATTAAGCTTGCTCTGAACTTGCAAGTGAACATGTAGTATTGAGTTCTAGAATAAAACCACCCAGGGTAAATTCTGCCTTTATTACTTGTTAAGTGTGTTACTTTGAGAAAGTTACTTAATTTCCCAAGCTTCAGTTTCCTTATCTGTAAAAACTGGAGTAAAACTCATCATAATTTCTGTTGAATCAGATTAACATGGTAATATACATGAAACTCTTAGCACAATGCTTAGAATATATGAAGAGCTCCAAAAGCCTGGAGATTAGTCTTGTTGTAATTGTTGCTGGTTTAGTCATTAAAAACTAAAAGTAGAATCTATATTCGTGTCTACCATCTTCAAATTCACCTTTTGTTCTCCACTTTGTTATTTCTAATCTTTTGATGAAGAGTTTACATTTTTTCCAGCAAAGTTCATTATGCCAATATAAAATACCTGGTGATAAATCTACCTATCACCTACCTATCTATCTGCCCCTCTCTCTCTCTCATACATATCTACAAAGCAATTAGGTAATATATTGCTTATAGAACTTCTTATACCAGGCTTCAGCTCATATAAATCCAATATGCTTTAAATAAATGAAATAAGCATAACCAAGTTCATCCACATAAAGGATACTGATGAATTTGCCTTGGCAAACAGAGTTAAACATCTCTCTTAAAGTATTTGCTGAATATGAATTGAAATGATGAAAATCTATTTTTGGAGGGAAGACTGGATCCTTTTTTTTTTTTTTTTTAAGGACAGAGTTAAGATGATAAGGAAAGAAGTGTGGCCTTTGTACTGGGACTTGAAGAACATGTGGGCTTAGATGAAGGAAGAAACAGGAGAGGGCATTCTAGGTGGAGAGAGAGAGAGGACTAGCAGAACTTGCCCATAAGAATATTCTTCAATCTTTAGGCTTCCTCTTAAAAGTCACTCAGTCAGAAATGCTTTCCTCAATGCCCCAGTTCAATAGCATCCACCTTTTATTTTCCTCCTTCATAGCATCTTGCCATTTTCCTGTGAAGCATGTTATTATTTAAATCTGAAAATCTATCCATGTGTGTTGAGCACAGGAGGGTGACATTCACATGTTTTCAGTTAGCAGCAGTCTCCTTTGTTTGCTCTATGAGAATAGACATTAGGACTATTTTAATGTATGGTTGTCCTTGGTAGCATAACTATCTGACACACTGTGTTATGAGACATTTCTTCACTGAATGAATAATTGAGCAAATGTACCAATGGGACCATCAGGAGACTCACCTCCACAGAGGGAGCTGCTATGATCTAGAGAAATAGAAATGGATGAGGATCAAGACAGATAACTCTGCCCCTGCGCCCACAAGGGCCATAAGTAAATCTGTAGTCTTCTCTGAGTCTCCAGGGTCCTTTATGTAAAGTCAGAGTTGGAGCCTAGACCAATGCATGGGTTGTTTTAGGTTTTCATGATTCTCTAATTCTTTGCTTAGAAGCTTTGTATTTAATAGCTAAGTACTCATGGGTGAGAACACATATATGAGAGTGCTTTCTAATACACAGAGAAAGGGCAATGGATAGTTTATTTCTTTCTCAATTATACAAGTATCCATTGAGCAATTACTGTGTACAAGGCCTAAGGAGAGGCAGAGTTGAGTTAAACACAGCCCCTGACTTCAGGAGCAGAGACAGAGAACCAAAGAGGAAGAAAAGCATGAGGATTAAAAAGGACAAAGAGGGACTTCTCTGGTGGTCCAGCAATTAAGATGCTGACTTCCAATGCAAGGGATGCAGGTTCCAATCCTGGTCAGGAAGCTAAGACCCCATATGCTTTGTGGCAAAAAAAATAAAGTAAAATAAAACAGAAGCAATATTGTAACAAGTTCAATACTGACTTTAAAAATGGTCCATATTTTAAAAATTCTTTAAAAAAAAAAGGACAGAGAAAGAGGAGGCACAAAAGAAGGAAAAGATGAATAAGGAGGGGGAAGAGAAAAGGGCATTTTATTAAGCATGGTGCCAAGTATTTTACCCATCTTATCTCATTTTACAAATGTTGAAACCTTGGTTTCAGCAGGTAAACTATGAAGCTGTTGAGGGGCCTGGATTAACACCAAACCTGACTGCTCATTCCTTGGCATTGAGGTCCAGACACTCTCGTATCTGGTGCAAACACAAGCAGGCAAAGAGGCAGCTACAGTGGTTTGATGGGAACCTTGATGGAGAGCTGTACTCTCTGTGTTTTCAGTCTGAGACCAAGGCCCTGCTCTCTTATTCCTCAGGCTTCTCTCGTTCAATGCCTCAGCTTGCTCACCCCTCTTCTGCACTTGCCCTTAGAGAAAAGACCTTCTCAGGGCCAACAGCAGGGATAAACACTTCCCTCCCTCCCACCTCTTCCCAGAAAGGTACAGAAAGAGAGGAAGCTTGCAGAGGCTTGGGCCCAAGACTGGGTGGGGAGATGGCAAGAGAGGATGCAAACAGAGCCTGAAGCATTTTGGCTCCTCTTCTCAATTTTTCCTTCTCTTCCTTTGCAGCTTTTCAATTTCATTCACTATTTCAATGGGATTTGGGGATTGCATTGAAATGATGGTAATAGAGGTGCCTGTGGCAAACTAGCTGTGACTTTTCAGCTTCCAAGGAAAACAATTATCCTAATCTGGTCTACCCTCCCAGCTTCTCCCCTATCAGTGAAACTTCACTGGGTTTAGAGAGCATTTTCGTAGAAGAGATGAGACACATTGCTTCGCGTGACTACATCTTGCCTGAAATTCTCCTTTCTCCCATTCATTTGATTCCCCTCTGGTTTGTCAAGCATCTACCATGCTTCATCCAGCTACCATTCACTGAGCCCTTGCTAAGTGCTTAATCAAGAGCCTTAGTACAGTGTTTCCTTTCATCTGCACAGTGACCCACAAGCAATGTATGATCATAGTGCTCATCAGTCCCAGAGTGAAGTAACCTGCTCAAAGTCACAGCTATGAAGAAGAGGAGACAAGATTTGAACTTAGGTGTTTAATTTCAGAGCCTTAAGCGCTTAACATGTTAGTATTATACAGCCTCTCCACTACAAACCCTGTGTGTTGGTTACCATTCTGTCATTTTTTAAAAGTCCTGAAACCAAGGCACAGAGAGCTGAAGGTTTGCCCCAGATCGTGGGTGTTGTTGCTGTTCAGGCTCTAAGTTGTGTCCAACTCTTTGTGACACCATGGACTGCAGCACTCCAGGCTTCTCCGTCTTTCACTGTCTCCCAGAGTTTGCTCAAATACATGTTCATTGAGTCATGAGTGATGCCATCCAACCATCTCATCCTCTGTCACCCTCTTCTCCACTTGCCCTCAATCCTTCCCAGCACCAGGGTCTGTTCCAGTGAGTCGGCTCTTTGCATCAGGTGATCAGAATATTGGAGCTTCAGTCCCAATTCAGCTTTGAATTCTAGCCCATCCAATCCTAGGGTACATACTGTTCCCACCATACCAAACTCCATATGAGCGGTGCTGTGCCAGGGTAGAGGGTTGCCACGGAGGTTTGTCTTTTAAAAAGACCATCCTGGCTGGCACATGGAGCACTGCCCAGTGTGAACAGCTTGGATACCAGGAAGCCAGTCCTCCTCATATCCACACCAGCGCAGGGCTGTAAGCTTCTCTTTTCTGATTTCTCCTCCCTTTCAGGATTCTCCCACATGATTTTTTCAGTCTGATTTCAGTTGGGGATAAGAAGATGAATAGGTGTGATTTGCCTTAAACACCGAATTTCCCTAGAGATCACCCTAGTGCTTTTAGAGGTCCTTGCATTTTTGTAATTTCAGGAACCTACAGTTATAAGGGTTCTGAAAAGAAATCAGATAATCAGGTATAGACCTTCTTCAAAGTTGCTACCATGTCAACATTTGACATACCAGGGAGGTCATTTTCTCTTTCTGGGTTTTAGTTTCTCAGGACCATTAGGTGAGGGGATTAGATCACATTTGAACAACATTCCTCAACATTCCCACCTGGTATGTGGCAGATGTGAATGTTTTCAGGATAGATTCCTGCAACCCCAATTCAGACCTATTGATCAGAATTTTAAGGGCCGGAGTATAAAAACTTGCATTTGAAATAACCAGTTCAAGTGAAGCCCACTGAAGTTGAACTAAAGAACTTAAAGAGTCATGTGCTAAGTCACTTCAGTCGTGTCTGACTCTTTGCACCCCTATGGACCGTAGCCCGCCAGGCTCCTCTGTCCATGGGATTCTCCAGGCAAGAATACTGGAGTGGGTTGCCATGCCCTTCTCCAGGGGATCATCCCAACCCAGGGATGGAACCCACATCTCTAATGTCTCCTGCATTGGCAGGTGGGTTCTTTATCACTAGTGCCACCTGGGAAGCCCTAAAGATTTATAGACCTTCACTGATTAATAAAAAGGAAGCAAGAAAAGAAGGAAGGGGTCAAGGAAGGCAGGAATGTATTAAAGCCTTCAGGAAAATCCAAATGAACTGGGTTTGGAGGGCTTCCAGGTTGGTGAGCAAGTGGAGATGTGGGGAGAGTAGTATGCTATGAGGACAAGGAAGCTTATGCTCTTTTCCCATAACTTGCCCTGCCCATCATTTCCGTCTGGCAACTCCTGAGTCATATTCTTTTATAATAAACTGGTAACCCAGTTATTGAAATGTTTCTCTGAATTCTGCGAGCCTCTCTAGCAAATTAATAGAATCCTAGGAGGTGTCTCGGGAGTCTCCTGTTTGTATTAATAGCCAGTTGGTCAGAAATAAAAGTAAGATCCTGGCCTTGCAATTGACTTTGAAGCCCAAGGAGAAATTCATGGCGATCTCCAATCTATAGCCAGTTGATCAGGAACTTGGGGTTGGGGGAGCAGTCTTGTGGGCTGGGCCATCAACCTGTGAAACTGGTGTCAGAATTTAATTGAATTATAGGACACCCAGCTGGTGTCCTTCTCCCTGGTGGTCAGATAGTAAAGCATCTGCCTGCAACACAGGAGACCCGGGTTCGATCCCTGGGTTGGGAAGATACCCTGGAAAAGGAAATAGCAATCCACTCCAGTACTCTTGCCTGGAAAATCCCATGGATGGAAGAGCCTGGTAGGCTATAGTCCATGGGATCACAAAAAGCTGGACACGATTGAGCAACTTTCTTTCTTTTCTTTCAGTTGGTGTTGGAGCACTGAATGTATAGGGAAGCCAGCCTATCCACGTTAGATATTAAGTCTAGGAAACTCCCCCCAACCCCGCAAATAAAAGACCACCATAACAAAAGCACTCTGATTTCTTTATATGTGTATATATATATTTTAAAATAGCATGGCTTATTTATCTTTTCCTTCTGAAAATTGAACAAAGTATAGAACATTGATCAAGTGTAAAGAAGAGTATAAAAATCACCCATAATCTCACAGGAGAACTGTTAACATGTTAGAATATGTTTTAAAAAAAATAGTATTTGCATATACTATTGTATTAGACTTACTCCAGAGATTTATTAACATTAAGTTAATAAGCCCCTGATGCTATTAATTCTGGAATATGTAACACAGTGTTGACCAAATTAGAAGCAGCTGTATCCTGAGTCTACTTTGTAACGCAGAGCATCCTCCCTTGTGACTTATTTTTTCTTTCTTTTTTTTTTTTAACTACTCTTTGTTTGGTTTTTCCCCCTTTGGCCATGCGACTGGCTTAGGAGATCTCAATTCCCTGACCAGGGACTGAACCCTTGCCCTCAGGAGTGAAATCATGGAGTCCTAACCACTGGACTACCTGGAAATTCCCTCCCTTGGGGCTTCTAAAAAATAATTATGTGGCACTCACTATGAGCCAGCCCTGTTCTCAGCATTTTAAAAATATTGACTTATTTAACGCTAATAAACAATTGCACGAAACAGGTACTATTATTTGATAGATGAAGAAACTGTGGGCTGAGTGGGGTTAAGTCACTTGTTGAAGTTCACACTTTAAAGCACTCATATTTGTTGCCATTTTTCATTTTCTCTATCCATGACCTCCTGTTAAGGATGATGTGGCAGGTAGAATAATAGAACCCTATCAAAGAGGTCCATGTTCTCACCCCCAGTACCTACAAAAACATTACCTTACATGGCAAGACAGACCAGATGTAATTAATGAGGATCTTGAGATGGGAAATTCACCCTGGCGTATCTTAAGTCCCATGAGATCATAGTAGTCCTTATAACAGGGAGGCTAGACTGTCTAAGTTAGAGGAAACAGAAGCAGAGTGTGTAGTGATGTATCAGGAGCCAAGTCATGTAGACAGCCTCTAGGAACTCAAAAGCCAAGAAAATAGATTCTTTCCTGGAGCCTCCAGAAGGACTCATGCCTCTATTGATACCTTGAGTTTAGCCTTATAAAACTCCTTTTTCAGATTCTTGACCTCCAGAATGTTAGTATAATAAATCTGTGCTTTTAAGTCACAGTGTTGGAGGTAATTTGTTAAAGCAGCAATAGGAAACTAATACAGGTGGTACCTAGAATTTATATCCTATGTCTTTGTGGTGAGGCAGGGACTCTAAGTGACTTTCACAAGTGCTAAATAAAGTATACTTTAAATGAAAAAATCTTAAATATCTTCTCTACCTCATCCAATTCTATAGCGATAGATAGACACATACGCACACAATATGCACACACACACACACATATATATATACACACACACTCATTCAAGTTTATATGTTTACCCATCCTTCCATTTATTATTTCTTGAGAATTTACTCATGTCACTAAAGATTATGTGTCAAGATATTCCCTTATCTCTTCAAGTCTCAGCAGATGCTCCAAAGGTCCAGATTCTCAGCTGCCACCTGTTGATCCAGGACGGCTGTGGAAATGGTTTGCCACTTGGTTTATCCTCCAGGTGTGGGTGCAGAGGAGATGCTAGGAGATTTATTCAGATGGGGGAGACTCCTGAAAATTATGTAAATACCCCTGACTATGGAGACAAGGATTTGATTAATTCTTGAAAAGGCCTAACAGGAAGACGCTTTCTGAAGGAGTCTTGGACAGCTGGGTTGAGGGGGTGGCTGTGGAGCTCCACTTCCCAGTATGGTGGGGGAAGGGTATATGTGTCCTCTGGTGCGGATGAGGCAGTAAGGCTCCAGATGTCTTGAAACGGACTCTATTCAGAGACCACCTGCAAGCAGAGGAGATCCAACAGAGATGGTCTGTGTGGGGTGGAGGTACAGGTTGCAGGACTGAAGTACAATCAGAAATATTCAGCCACTGGAATCAGAGATCGTCAAATGGGACAGATCTAGAGTGGGAGTGGAGGTGAAATTGTTAGCCGTTCAGTCATGTCTGACTCTTCACAACCCCATGGACTATTAGCCCACCAGGCTTCTCTGTCCATGGAATTGTCCAGGCAAGAATACTGGAGTGGGTGGCCACGTCCTCCTTCAGGGGATCTTCCCAACCCAGATTGAGCCCAGGTTGAACCCAGGTTTCCTGCACTGCAAGCAGATTCTTTACCATCTGAGCCACCAGGAGAAAGCCTAGTAATTTCCAGAGCAAAGGGAAGAACCAGTCTTTGAACACCTGCCACGTTTAGTCAAGCATCAGCTTTAAATTGTACTGGTCAACAGGACTACCTCTGTCCCTATGTACCATGTGAAAATTTTATAAAAGACATAGCCTCCTTTTGGAGGCAGCACAGAATTAGGTGATAAAACAAGGTGACAATTTACAAAAATGTTTCCTTCCCTCAAATGGATGCAGCTCCACATCAGAGTAACTTGGTAAGTTTAGCTTCACAAGCAAAGTGAACTAGATTCCACGTTCTCTTGCCTGGGTACCGTTGCACAGTATGCAACCTCCACAGCTGTATGTGGCAACCCTGTTGGGCAAGTAAGACATTCAGTGCCTATTTCTTCTGTCGCCATCACCCTAAAGAAAGTGAAAGTGAAAGTGAAGTCGCTCAGTCGTGTCCAACTCTTTGCACCCCGGTGGACTATAGCCCACCAGGCTCCTCCATCCATGGGATTCTCCAGGCAAGAATACTGGAGTGGGCTGCCATTTCCTTTTCCAGGGGATCTTCCCGACCCAGGGATCGAACCCAGGTCTCCTGCATTGCAGGCAGATGCTTTAACCTCTGAGCCCCCAGGGAAGCCATCACCCTAATACCCTCTCTAATCAGGAGAATGCATAGGAGTCATAATAAGTGAGGGGAGTGACAGAGAAGAGCATGGTGGGGAAATGGAGAAGAGGTGGATAACAAGTCTCTTCTCTGTACATTTTCCAACTGTGTGGAGCAGTGCTTAGGAAAGGAGAAATCTTCCCCTTTCCCTGAGATTAGCTTTAGTTCTACAATGAGCTGGGAGACAGGATTATTTATTAACACCTAAGAAGGACCAGAAAAACTATAGAATCCCCCTGAGATACAAGCCAGGAGTATGAGAAATATCAATCTATAAGTTCAAAGAGGTAATGATTAAAGGAATGACTTCCTACTTGTATTTACAGATCAGTACATTCAATAAAGCAGTTACAAATATCACAAAACAGATCCTTTTATGTATATTATGAAGAGCTATCAGAAACTAATGTTAATGGATATGTCTCCAGGTCTGCTGTTCCCACTTCAGCCACTGCAGGTCTCCTATTATCAGTTTTATTTATTGAATTTCATTTAAATGAAGTTTCACAGTTGAAAGTATTTGAACATCATTGGCTTAAGACATAATATTTTAACAGCTGCGTGTGATTAAACATGCCTTTTATTGTAGCTGACTATATACACATTTAACTGTCCTGTCTGGACAGTAAGAATCTTTTAAGAGTAGAGATTTTATTTTGTTATCTTTGTATTTGCAAGAATGTCTAGAACATAGGAGGTCTCTATAGACTCACTGAGTGATTGAACAATCTGCTCTGACCTGCCCCATTTTTGGAGTTACAAATGCAATGACTATTTTCCGTCTTTGGGTGGTGAACATATTTCAGCTTGATAAGAAGATGGGCTGGATTTTAATCCTTATATTTAATCACATGAAAATAGAGTCTTGATCCATATTCTCTCTAGATACAGGACCTGATCACACAAAGGCAGGCAGTCCAGGCGACGATAGCACATAACGACTCCAAGTGCTTCCCAGTACTAAGTGTCACTTGTAGCAGGAAATGGGTGATTTTCGGTTGACATGAAGTGGAAAATTATTTCATGTGAATTGATGCTGGATGGCTCCATTTTTACTAAGCTAATGCAAAATGGCTCGGTGCACAGGAAGCATTTAGCGCTAAGTGAGCTGACATCGATTGGGCTGTAGGGCAGAGGTTCACAGCGGAATGTGGAAACTGAAAATGCCGGGGAAGACCAAAGTTGTCACATCAGATGAATCCAGCATGCCTGCCTTTCAGCCTCTAATTCCTGTGGGAAACCCTGGTGGAAGGAAATTGAGGCTCAGCCTCTGGGCTGGTTGAGGAATGTTGTCGAAAGCAGGTGTGGAATTTCGTTCTTGTAATTACTCTCCCTCCGAATTCTCATGCCATTGTGTAATCTGGCTTGGGGTTTGCCACTAACCCACTGTATGACCTCGCGCAATTGCTTCTCCTCTCTGGGTCTGTTTTCTCATTGACGAAGTATAGGAACTCAATTTGGCTCTTTCGGTGATTTAAAAAAACATATAAACCCTGTGCTAAGTGCTCAAGAAATAGCTTATTAAATGCTCCCTAAAACCCTGCTACATGGGTCCTCTCCTTTCAATTTATAGATGAGAAAACTGTGGCTCAGATATGCAACCTGAATTGCTCAATGTCAAGCGGCGAGTGCATGACTTCCCTGGTGGCTCAGATAGCAAAGAACCTGCCCACAGTGCAGGAGCCCGGGGTTCGACCCCTGGATCAGGAAGATCTCCTGGAGAAGCGAATGGCAACCCACTCCAGTAGTCTTGCCTGGAGAATTCCATCGACAGAGGAGCCTGGTGGGCTACAGTCCATGGGGATGCAAAGAGTCGGATGTGACTGAGAGACTGACACTTTCACTTTCACACAAATGGCTAGTGAGTGGAGGAATAAGCTTCTAAACACGTGTGTCTTATCTTAGAGGTTGTATGAGTCCCGAACCATCATTCAGCTCTTAGGAGAGACCTGAATTCACACTTAAGCTGCATATATTTTTATATATTGGAAAGAATTCTAAGTTAGAAATCTCATGTGCTCAGTCAACTTCAGTTGTGTCCAGCTCTTTGCAACCCTCATGGACTGTAGCCCACCAGGCTCTTCTGTCCATGGGATTTCCCTAGCAAGAATACTGAAGAAGTTTGCCATTTCCTCCCCCAGAGGATCTTCCCCACATCTCCTATAGCTCCTGCATTGGCAGATGGATTCTTTACCGCTTACCTGGGAAGCCCCTAGAAATCTCACACCTGGATTCAAATTTAAACTGCAATTTACTGATTATGAGCAAGGCATGCTGACCTTTGGAGCCTCAGTTGTTTCAACTGTGGTAGGCAGATTAATGTCTCCCAGAGATGTCCAGCCCCTACTCAGAACATCTGAATATGCTGCAAGGTGACATGGCAAAAGAGACTTTACTAATGTGATTAAAGTTAAAAGACCTTAAAGTGGGGAGATTCTTCTAGATAAGTCATGGGGAATAAAGGAAGAAGGCAGAAGAGTGGGCAAGAGTGATACAAGGTGAGAAAGATTTGAGTCCTTGGTGCTTTTTCTGAGCCTAAGAGAGATCTCCAGCAAGGAGACAGTGATCTAAGTTCTGTTACCACGTAAGACAGTTGATTATCCCTTACGCTATCCACAAAGGAACAACGGCTTTCAACATCTTGATTTGAGTCCTGGGAGAATCAAACCAAATGCCTAAACTGTGGACTGTGAGATGATACATTTTGGTTGTTTTAAGACACTAAGGTTATAGTAACATGTTACAACAGCGACGGAAAAGTGATGCATCACCCCTAAAGTGAAAATGTCAAGCTAGGCCACGTCAGAGTCTTCTAGATGGCTAGGCCAAGCATGAGAGGAGGATTAAGAAAGAGAGCCGATGAACTCAGGAGAGAGTGGCAAAGCCAGAGAGAACAAAGAGAGTGACAACTCTGCTTATAGAAGAAGAGGCTTGTGGGAACACCCTGAAATAATAAAACCTAAAGCAACATGGGCTAGAGGTTTCCTGGATGTTTATGTTGTAAGAACATTTTCCACTGGGCAGAGTCTAAAAGATGGACATCACAGCTTATTTTTGGAACTGATTTGAAAGGGAAAAGTTCAGAAATAAACTCAAACTCTCTAAATTGCTTCTAATCTATCCTGCTCTCTCAGGTAGTGACGCTGAAGTCTGAACTGAATTATGCTGGATGAGGCTGCTAGACTTGGGAGAAGACAAACACTAACGAATTCAGTGGTATTAAAAAAAAAAGAAAAAGAGAAAGACTTTTTATTTAATTTGAGGAAAAATGAAATAAACTGTAGGCTCTCTCATTATCCTTAAGCAAACTGCTCTTAGCTGCAATTTTTTGTTTATTTTTAGTTGAAATATAGTTAATTTACAAAGTTTACTAGTTTCTGGTGTATAGAAAAGTGGTTCTATATACATATATATTCTTTTTCATAGTCTTTTCCAGTATGGTTTATCACAGGATGTTGAATATAGTTCCATGTGCTATACCATAGGACCTTGTTGTTTATCCATTCTATGTATAATAGTTTGTATCTGTTAATCCCAAACTCCCAATTCATCCCTCTCCTTCTCCCCCATCCCCTAGGCAACCACAGGTCTGTTTTCTCTGTGAGTCTGTTTCTGTTTCATAGATAAGTTCACTGTCATATTTTAGATTCCACATATAAGTAACATCATATGGTATTTATTTCTTTTTAACATTTCATTTAGTGTGATAATCTCTACGTCCAACCATGTTGCTGCAAATGGCATTACTTCATTTTTTTAATGGCTTTTTTTTTGCAATAGTAGCGTCAAAGAGCACAAATGACTGATCATCACTGATCACAAATGACTACAATGAATATAATAATAATGAAAAAGTTTGAAATATTGCAAGAATTGCCAGAAATGTGATACAAAGACACGAAGTGAGCAAACAGGAAAGTGGCAGCCATAGAATTGTTTGATGCAGGGTCACACAGACTTTCAATTTGTAAAAAGCACAGTTTCTTAACTTATTTTTACAAAGCACAGTGGAGTGAAGTACAATAAAACAAGGTATCCCTATATGTGATTAGTGTCCTCAGTGCCCCTTCCACTTCCTCTAACGCCCCCTATGATCCATGGCCTGCACAGAAGCCAGGAGAATCCGTAACATTTTAATCAGGTTAGTTCATCTTCCCCATAAAGTATTTTCCTAGATGAATGAACCAACCAAGCAGAATTCAGTGATTCCTCCTCTGTTTATCCTACAGAGCTTTACCGTTCATCTAGCAACTGGGTAGAAAGCTGACTCTTTGCCATTCCCTCACCAATTGTATATCCCTTAGCCCCTCCACCAAGACTTTCTAAGTTGATAGATCTAGCTTAGTGAAAACAAGACTCGGGTGGGGAGGGCTTACAGTATGGATAAGGAGTCGCACCAAGTTGGTGGAAAGGGCTGTATGCAGGGTCAGACAGAAAGCTAGCAGCTACACAGGAGGGCCCGCCGACTCCCAGTCCAGTGCTCTGTCCACCACGCCTCACTAATCCCTGGTCATAATGGCATCATGCAACAGAGTCTTCACCTTCGTGAGTGACATCACCCCTTAGTTCTCAGAGGGCCACATGTCATTTCCTTCACCAAACACCCAATTCTGTGCTAGTTTCCATTCCAATTAGACACTGTCTGGAAAACATGAAAGAGTGGAATGTTTTCACATAAGACCAGAACTCCAAGTTGGTCAAGGAGAATGTATCCAAAGCACTTAGGTTGTCTGGAAAACAAACGTAGGTACTCAAAAGCGTGTGTTTCCATGGAGAAGGATGGAGGTTTTGGAAGTTGATTTAGTACAGTGGAAGTTTTCCCCAAAAGTATGTGGAAGATGATAATCTATGAAGTATCAGAATGAGCTCCAGAGAGAAATTTGTCTTAGAAGACCTTTGATAATAAAAGAGTACTGATTTTGTGTATTTCTTAATAATGGCACAATGACATTTCCAACCATGGGGAAATCTGTTACTGAAGTTCTGACAGGATGCCCCCCAATGCCTGGTGTATATCAACTCAGTCTGAGCCTACCTTTCTGTTGTTCCATAGTTGCGGAGTCTTTCAGAATAGATTAGGGGTAGAGAGAATAAATAAAGAGGACTCAAGGAACTTAAAGTAGCAGGGAAAAAAATATATATATATAATCCTGCGCTATGTGTTGTTGAAAGATAAATTGAGCTATATAACAATTTTTAAGAGTCTATTTGAGCAAAAAGCAATTCAAATCAAACCAGAAGTGGTTAGGAACACTTACAGAGAAAAGGTGGAAGCAAAGTAAAGCAAATATCAGCTGGCTATAACTCGAACCCAGCTGGCTGTGAATGGTTGTCCCTAGTGTTTTGACTTCTTATTGACCCATTTACTTGCTTAGGTTTTAGTTTGGTTACATATGTCATCACAGCACTAAGCCATATCATTCTAATGCCCCCCTTGTTTACTTAAGCTAACTGTTCCCCTCTTTGGGTCGTCCTCTTATACATGAGATATTGACCCAAAATTTGGTGTTAGTGCCGCTTTGTCACTATCAGAGTCGAGTTGCTAGTATCTCAAGGTGAACTTCATAGGTTACAATGTCAGATCACTGGAAGAGCTTCTGCTGTTATGAACCATTCTGTTTCGGTTTCTCCGTGCACAGCGAGATCACTGGGTACTGGTGTGGCTGTGATCATACATTTAATACACTCGAGATAATGGAGCACACCAGGGAGACTGCAGTGGTGACTATTAGCAGGGTAATACCCCAAGATGGAGGTATACTCCTTAGCCAGGGACTACAGTAATCAAACCGGTTGGTGTCAAACAAAGGATATACCTGAAGTCCCATCATCTTGTATTACCTGAGTAGATTATTAATTTCTTGTATTTGCTAGGATACCACAGATGCTGATCTAGGTGCAGCAGAAAGTATTTGCTATGCCTCACACTCCTCCTTGTTCAGCCAATAAAAATAAACTAAAGCAATTCTATTATCTAAGACTGCCTCAGCCAAAAAATTTAGGGACTTTTACTGTACAGCAATGACCTTAGCAGTAGATTCAGCTGTAAATGCCAAAGTTAAAAAGCATCGTCTTCTTGTGCACTGACAGAAAGAAAAAGCAAGTGGCAAAGAGGCAAAAGGAATAAAGTTTTCATGTTCGAGATAAAGATATTGACCCACAATCCTGGGAGAGCTGTCCACTACAAGATGATAAAAACTTTGGGGAAAGAACCTCCTTAGTCAACTTTAATTTTAATGTCCAGCTTGTGGGCTGTTCTAAGAGTCTAGAGGAGCCCTTTTTAATTGGGGGATGTGTACTCAGTTATAAAATTTCTGGAGTTTGGATTCCATCTCGGTAGTGAGAAGGATCTGGTATAATCCATTCCAAGTAGGTTCAAAAGAAGTTTGCTTTTAGTAGTTCCAAATCAGAACGTTTGGGGGAAATTGGAAACATTAGTTTGGAGAGTTGTAGCTAGATGTTTGAGGAAACTAGAATAATTCAGGATTCATTTTGGTTTACAGACATATGTACAAAGCCTCAAAGGCAATGATCAGAACTATAATCTGATATCCACAAGATTGTATCATAATTTTCTACTGAAATGTATTTTTTTCTCTACAATCACTCTCATTTCTATCAAAAATAATCACAGTGAGTAATTTTTTAGCAAGAAAAAAACTCTAGTTTCATTAAATTTGGCCTGATTTTTTACGTAAGTGAAACAAGAATAGTGATTAACATTACAGGCTCTTTTAAAATTTGCTTTGCTGGAACATTTTATAAGTTAAAGATTATGAACTTATCATAATCTTAAATTAGATTTTAAAAGCCTCTGCAGACTAGAAACCAAGCCAAGAATGTGCCATCAGAGTTTGCCTGGAATCTCTATAGAGTTGGGTAAAATCCTCTCTTCTTGAGGTTCCCAGGATTTCCTGAGGTTCCAGGCATGCCAGAAAGTGACCTTCCTTACTCACCTGGTAAACTACTGAGAACGATGTAAAGAAGATACATGGCCAGTGTTTCCAAGGGACTTTTATTGGCTTTATAAAGTCAATCTTAGTTCCTTAAGACTGGTCTTATATGATCTTATACATATTCTCAAGTATGATATCACAGTCCTGCTGCTGCTGCTAGGTCGCTCCAGTCGTGTCTGACTCTGTGCGACCCCATAGATGGCCTCCCACCAGGCTCCCCTGTCCCTGGGATCCTCCAGGCAAGAACACTGGAGTGGGTTGCCATTGCCTTCTCCAATATCCCAGTCCAATATAACCAGTGATTCCAACTGTGTCTTATTATATATTTCTATTGAACTTATGTGAATAACTATATTGTCATGAAATAAGAATACTTAATAAATTTCTGAATTCTAGAAGGATCAGGTAGGGAGAATAAGTAAATATTTCAATTATATTTATGGACTATATATACTCTACAAAATTTATTATAAATTATAGATAGCTGAAGAGAAAAAGCTTTCCTTAAATCTGGAAAAATAAAACCTTAAGGAATCAGCAACATTTCAAAAAAAAAGTTGTGAAAAATTTAGCATCATCCTCATAAATTTATTCAACCCCCCAATTTTTAAATTTAACTCATTTTTAATTCTTATTCTGCTTCAATCCAGTTTTTTCATTACTTCTGGAAATTACTAGGCAGTTGAGCTGTGTGATCTTAAAGTTGTCAGACCTATATTTTAGGGTACTTGTCAGAGTCCTTTCCATGAATCTCTCTGAAGATGAAGCACCTTGGAAAAAGTATCAGAGTGAAATAGTAACTGTCTATAAAAGACTTTAAAAAGGTCATGGTTAAAGATCTGATGAGAGTACATTTGATAAGAAAATATACTTATTTTCATGAAAATTTAGGGTAATAATTGGACAATGGTAGTATTGACAAATTTCTAGAAGCTTGAAACAATTTCTGGAATACCTATATTAGTAACATACGTCTATGCACATATAACTCAAGAAAATTAATGATCATTTCTTATTTAACAGTGTTTCTCATAATTTTAGCATTCCTAATAAACCTAATTATTTAATATCTCTCTTCTATAAAGTGAGAGACAAAACATTTGAGATTTTCAGAAGCTCTCTGGGAAATCTGTTATTTTGATGTTAGAAAGAAATCTCCATTTACAAATCGATTTGGGGAAGTTGTCAAATGTTAAAAAGTTTGAACACTTGGATAACTAAAATCTCAGATAAATATGAAACAATATTTCAGTTCAGTTCAGTCACTCAGTCATATCCGACTCTTTGCAACCCCTGAATTGCAGCATGCCAGGCCTCCCTGTCCATCACCAATGGAGTTCACTCAGACTCACGTCCATCAAGTCAGTGATGTCATCCAGCCATTTCATTCTCTGTCATTCCCTTCTCCTCCTGCCCCAATCCCTCCCAGCATCAGAGTCTTTTCCAATGAGTCAACTCTTCTCATGAGGTGGCCAAAGTACTGGACTTTCAGCTTAGCGTCATTCCTTCCAATGAAATCCCAGGGCTGATCTCCTCAGAATGGACTGGTTGGATCTCCTTGCAGTCCCAGGGGCTCTCAAGAGTCTTCTCCAACACCACAGTTCAAAAGCATCAATTCTTCGGTGCTCAGCTTTCTTCACAGTCCAACTCTCACATCCCTACATGACCACTGGAAAAACCATAGCCTTGACTAGACAGAACTTTGTTGGCAAAGTAATGTCTCTGCTTTTGAATATGCTATCTAGGTTGGTCATAACTTTCCTTCTAAGGAATAAGCATCATTTAATTTCATGGGTGAAGTCACCATTTGCAGTGATTTTGGAGCCCTGAAAAATAAAATCTGACATGGTTTCCACTGTTTCCCCATCTATTTGCCATGAAGTGATTGGACCAGATGCCATGATCTTCGTTTTCTGAATGTTGAACTTTAAGCCAACTTTTTCACTCTCCTCTTTCACTTTCATCAAGAGGCTTTTTAGTTCCTCTTCACTTTCTGTCATACGGGTGGTGTCATCTCCATATCTGAGGTTATTGATATTTCTCCCAGCAATCTTGATTCCAGCTTGTGTTTCTTCCGGCTCAGCATTTCTCATGATGTACTCTGCATAGAAGTTAAATAACCAGGGTGACAATATACAGCCTTGACATACTCCTTTTCCTATTTGGAACGAGTCAGTTGTTCCATGTCCAGTTCTAACTGTTGCTTCCTGACCTGCATACAGATTTCTCAAAATGCAGGTCAGGTGGTCTGGTATTTTCATCTCTCTCAGAATCTTCCACAGTTTGTTGTGACCCACACAATCAAAGGCTTTGGCATAGTCAATAAAGCAGAAATAGATGTTTTTTCTGGAACTCTCTTGCTTTTTCCATGATCCTGTGGATGTTGGCAATTTGATCTCTGGTTCCTCTGCCTTTTCTAAAACCAGCTCGAACATCTGGAAGTTCATGGTTCACATATTGCTGAAGCCTGGCTTGGAGAATTTTGAACATTACTTTACTAGTGTGTGAGATGAGCACAATTGTGTGGTAGTTTGAGCATTCTTTGGCATTGCCTTTCTTTGGGATTAGAATGAAAACTGACCTTTTCCAGTCCTGTGGCCACTGCTGAGTTTTCCAAATTTGCTGGCATATTGAGTGCAGCACTTTGACAGCATCATCTTTCAGGATTTGAAATAGTGCAACTGGAATTCCATCGCCTCCACTAGCTTTGTTCATAGTGATGCTTTCTAAGGCCCACTTGACTTCACATTCCAGGATGTCTGGCTCTAGGTGAGTGATCACACCATCATGATTATCTGGGTCGTGAAGATCTTTTTTGTACAGTTCCTCTGTGTATTCTTGCCACCTCTTCTTAATATCTTCTGCTTCTGTTAGGTCCATACCATTTCTGTCCTTTTTTGAGCCCTTATTTGCATGAAATGTTCCCTTGGTATCTCTGATTTTCTTGAAGAGATCTCTAGTCTTTCACATTCTGTTCTTTTCCGCTATTTCTTTGCATTAATTGCTGAGGAAGGCTTTCTTAACTCTCCTTGCTATTCTTTGGAACTCTGCATTCAGATGCTTATATCTTTCTTTTTCTCCTTTGCTTTTCACTTCTCTTCTTTTCACAGCTATTTGTAAGGCTTCCCCAGACAGCCATTTTTCTTTTTTGCATTTCTTTTCCATGGGGATGGTC
>SJYQ01002804.1:303528-322777 GCA_006410935.1 Redunca redunca
AGCAGAGACATTACCTTGCTGACTAAGGTCCATCTAGTCAAGGCTGTGGTTTTTCCTGTGGTCATGTATGGATGTGAGAGTTGGACTGTGAAAAACGCTGAGCACCGAAGAATTGATGCGTTTGAACTGTGGTGTTGGAGAAGACTCTTGAGAGTCCCTTGGACTGCAAGGAGATCCAACCAGTCCATTCTGAAGGAGATCAGCCCTGGGATTTCTTTGGAAGGAATGATGCTGAAGCTGAAACTCCAGTACTTTGGCCACCTCATGCGAAGAGTTGATTCATTGGAAAAGACTCTGATGCTGGGAGGGATTGGGGGCAGGAGGAGAAGGGGACGACCCAGGATGAGATGGCTGGATGGCATCACGGACACGATGGACATGAGTCTGAGTGAACTCCAGGAGATGGTGATGGACAGGGAGGCCTGGCGTGCTGCTATTCATGGGGATGCAAAGAGTCGGACACGACTGAGCAACTGAACTGAACTGAACTGAAATCAGAAGTAGCCAGGAATGCACCACCAAGAAATGTAGGGGAGAGACATTTATAGAGAAGAGGCAGAAGTGAAGTAAAGCAATTATTAATTGGCTATAGCTTAGAATCTAGTTCACTATTTGTGACTATTATCCTTAGCATTTTATTTCCTAAACTTGAGGCATTTATAGCCTTAGGTTTTGGTTTGCTTATATAGACTCTCACAGCGTGAAAGCCACTTTAGCCTATGTAATGACCTCTTTTTTTAATTGATTTAATAGTTACCACATTTCAGCTCAAAGGAGAATAATAGAACTTTGGAATAAAAACTGAGAAATAACCCTCAAGTTCTGCTCCCATATACCTCAAGCAAGTGACTCAAATTCTCTGAGCCTCTGATCCCCCACTTTTAAAACAGGGAGCTCAAAATATGCCAGAATTCCACAGAGTACATCCCTCAGGACATCACTTTTCAAGATTAACTACAGAATCTGGTAAAATGAGTTCAGTAGATACTTTGACATACATAACACTATATGATTCATAATGTGTATTAACAATCAAAATCCCAATAAATCCTTTAGTAGTGAAACTCATTTTTCCATGGAACCACTTAAAAGCTTCCTATAGAAGCAAAGTCTTGCAGAATTCTTTGGGAAAGGCTGGATGAAGTATTTTCAAATATTTCTTTGGGATTTAATCTGTGACACCATGAAGCGTACACATGCCTTGTGACTTGAGGTTCCAGATAATCAACTGATTATCAGCAATGGCACTTTTCCAGAAGTTTTTCTTTGGTGACCTGACTTTAGACTCAGACTCAGCCAGCTGTACCATATATTCACTTCCTTTACATCTATCAGTCAAAATCCTTTTAGTCTCTAGTTATAGAAACCTAATTAAAACTATTTAAAATTTTCAAGTGAGATTATAATCTGCCATTTCTTTGACAATAACACAAAGGTAGAAATATATGTAATTTGTTGTTCAGTCACCAAATTGTGTCTGACTCTTTAGGATCCCACGGACTGCAGCTTGCCAGCTCCCCTGTCCTCTACTATCTCCCAGAGTTTGCTCAGATTCATGTCCATTGAGTTGGTGATGCTGTCTAACCATCTCATCCTCTGCTGATTCCTTCTCATTTTGCTTTCAATCTTTCCGAACATCAGGGTCTTTCCAGTGAGTTGTTTCTTCACATCAGGTGGCCAAAGTATTGGAATTTCAGCTTCAGCATCAGTCCTTCCAAAGAATATTCAGGACTGATTTCCTTTACAATTGACTGGTTTGATCTCCTGGCTGTCCAAGGGACTCTCAAGAGTCTTCTCCAGCACCGCAATTCAAAAGCATCAATTCCTCTGCATTCAGCCTTCTTTATGGTCCAACTCTCATATCCATACATGACTACTGGGGAGACTATAGCTTTGACTGTATGGACCTTTGTCAGCCAAGTGATGTCTCTGCTTTTTAATATAATGTCTAGGTTTGTCATACCTTTTCTTCCAAGGAGCAAGTGTCTTTTAATTTCATGGCTGTTGTCACCATCTGCACTGATTTTGGAGCCCAAGAAAATAAATCTGTCACTGTTTCTACTTTTTTCTATTTGCCATGAAGTGATGGGACTGGATGCCATGATCTTAATTTTTTGAATGTTGAGTTTTAAGCCAGCTTTTTCACTTACCTCTTTCACCCTCATCAAGAGGTTCTTTAGTTCCTCTTCACTTTCTGCCATTAGCATCGTGGTACCATCTGCATATCTAAAGTTGTTGATATTTCTCCCTGAAATCTTGATTTCAGTTTGTGACTCATTCAACCCAGCATTTTGCATGATAATAAGCAGGGTGACAATATACAGCCTTGCCGTGGGGTTCTCAGGGCAAGAATACTGGAGTGATTCGCCATTCCTCCTCCAGTGGATCACATTTTCTCAAAACTCTTCACTAAGACTGGTCCCTCTTGGGTGGCCCTGCAAGGCAAGGTTCATAGCTTTACTGAGTTATACAAGCCCATTTGCCCTGACAAGGCTGTGATCCCAAAATATGTAAATTTCTGGGCAAATACATAAATTGCACCAGAGGTGGGCATGGTGGAATATTTGAAAAATGTCTTATACCCTGAACATCCATCCATTTCTCCATTTATTCTTTTGGAGAATACTTATTAACAGAATTAAAATAAATACATTTTGTACTTAAATGTATTTAAAAAAATATTTTGCTGCACCTGGTCTTAGTTATGAAATCTTTAGTTACAGCATGCAAATTCTTAGTTGCACCATGTGAGACCTAGTACCCTGGCCAGGGATCGAACCTGGCCCCACCCCTCTATTGGGAGCATGGAATCTTAGCCCCTAGACCACCAGGGAAGTTCCTGTATTGTATTTAGAATGGCTTGGTTCAAACTCCAACTTTGGGATTTATAAACAGTTTGGTTTTGAGTAAATCAGTTATTTTATCTGATTCCAACATCATTTTCCTGAAAGTGAGAATAATTATACTTACTGTATAGAATTGCCATAAAGATGAAATGGGATCATATTTGTAAGGTACTGGTGCAAAGACAGAAACAAATTAAATAGTTTGAGCTTATCTGGGAAAATAGCTTCTCTTACCTTTGAGTACCATATATACCTGGGGTAGGCGAGAACCCCAGTCACTATGATGCTTTGTTCAGTTCAGTTCAGTCACTCAGTCATGTCTGACTCTTTGTAACCCCCATGGACTGCAGCATGCCAGGCCTCCCTGTCCATCACCACCTCCTGGAGTTTACCCAAACTCATGTCCATTGAGTCGGTGATGATGCTTTGTGGAGTCAAATAATTGGAAGGTCTGGGTTGCAGGAAGGCTAATTTCACTTTTTTTCAGAAGAAAGAGAAATGGGTGCTATTATAGTAAGAGATAGGGGGTGCATGTAAATTGCAACCTGCTTTTACCTATGGGGCTTCCCTTGTGGCTCAGATGGTAAAGAATGCCTTTGGAAGCATGGCTGCCAGTGAGCCATCACTATGATGCTATTAAGGTGTGTCAAGCAGTGAAAACAAAACCTCAAATGTGAAAAAGGGATTAAAAGATTGAGAGCCACTGAATTGAGGTGGAGCAGGAAGTGAACTAATGTACATCACTATTATATCTTCCTCTTCATTGACAGACAGGACTAGCAAATCACAGAGATTGTTTTTGAGCCCAGATGTAGCCTTCAATAACCAGTATCAAATGAATGTGGCATCTTAGAAGAAATATACCTTTTTAAAGCCTTTTGTTTTAGATAAAGATGGGGATGGTAAGTTACATTTCCATTTAGTAACCAACTCCAATTCAATGGTGGTGGCTACATTATGTTGTAGAGGAGGATTCTGGTTTTGCTCAGGCTTATAAGAAAGAGAATAATTAGCCTGTTCTAGTGTATTTTCAGAGGTCCTGGGAAAGCATTTTTGCCCCCAGTTTCCTCTCTCACAAAGCCTAACATCATATGATTCATTTATTCAAAATGACATGCACAGTGCTGAGTCAATAAACTGACAATTCTATCCAATTTAGCAAGAGCAACCATAAAAATAATTGCCATAAGAGAAACAGAGGGGTACCACAACTAGTTTAAAGAAAGAGAATGTGTCCCACCCAGCATGCTTCTAAGGGACTAACAAATGAACTGAGCCTTGGAGAAGGAAGAGAGTTTCACGAGATGAGAGGCAGGAGAGCATAATATTCTAGACAGAGAGATTGTCTGAGTGAAACCAGAAGCCAGAAATACCACAATGTATGAGAGATGCCAGGGAAAAGCAGTGTGTTTAAAGGGAAAGCAAGGAGTGATAGAAATAAAGCTGTAAGTAAGCAAGGGCCTGTATCAAAAAGGCTCTTGATGCTAAAGTGTTTACACTATTCAATAAAGATGGAAATCATGTAAATAATTAAGGACAGAAGTGACGTGATCAGAACTGTGTTAGGAAAAAGATATCATTGGTAACAACACACACCAAAGCAACAATTAGAGGAACTAATGGATTTGGTTGAAGCTTCTTGGCCACCTGATGCTAAGGAATGACTCACTGGAAAAGACCCTGATGCTAGGAAAGATAGAAGGCAAAGAAGAAGCGGGTGGAAGAGGATGAGATGGGTAAATAGCATCAGTGACTCAATGGACAGGAGTTTGAGCAAACTCTGGGAGGTAGTAAAGGACAGGGAAGCCTGGTGTGCTGCAGCCCATGGGGTTGCAGAGTCAGACGTGACTTAGCGACCGAACAACAGCAACAGCAATGGATTTGGAAATAGCAATCTGAATTTCTAAATCTTATCTGGGAACAAAATCTTTGCATGACATTGGGATCTCAGTCTTCTCCAGTAGAAAATGATTGAGCTGGACAAGGTGATTTCATTGGATTTTTACAGGTATATTATTAACATTTTATACCAATACTTTTGTAACTGGCTGGTATAATTATCTGTTCTTCAATTACATTATGTAAATAATAGAATCATTTCTGGATTTTCAACCATGTACAAAGAAAGTTCATCACGTAAACAAGGTCACAAATAATTTTGACAAATGAGAAAAAGCCAAGATGGTAAGTTATCAGTTTGTTTTCTAAATAGCTAGCTCATAGAAAATGAGGAAGCCTCAGAGTTAACATGACAAAAAGTGAGAAAGGAACTACGTCACCTTTTGCTCAGTTTAGAGGTCTGGACCCTCAGAGCCTCAAGAAATTTTGTAGTCCCTCTTTCTATTTTTCAGTTTCTGTTCCACCATAAGCTGGTAAAACTGTAGTTCTTTCTTCTTCTCCAATGAGAGAAATCCCAGTTTTACATATATTTTTCATACTGAATATCTTTCCTTCCTTCTTCTTGTCTGCCATGTGGAATATTCCCTTTCTAACTCTGTATTATTCTGAAAGAACTGGCAAGCATGCAGTCTTGCTTCTTTAGCTGCAGAGATGTGCCATTTCATTGGAATTTCTCAGAACATAAGAGACAGGGAGTAGGGGTGGGGGATGCAGATATGTTCTCCCTCCATCTCTCTTCTAGGACCATCTTGCTACCACACGTTGAAGTTCTGGCTGAGAATGAAGCCAAGTAGTTATAGGTATATTTCAGGTAGAGGAATGGATCTCTGATGACAGCTTTTGATCCCCGACCCAGTCATGTCTGGCATGCTTTGATTTTTTTTCCCCTCTTGTTTTACTTTTAAACTTGTTTGAATTCCATTTCTGCCACTTGTAATGTAAAAAGTTTTGAGATGTATTTATATATGGGTATTTCATGTATGACCTTATTTAAGGAAAGATTTTTTCCACTGTTTTTCTCTGACAAAATATAAATTTGGGAACTGCTGATCTCATCCAATGTAATTGCTTACAGAGGAGGTAACTGAAGGAAAATACAAGGTCATTTCCCCAATTTTACATAGCAAATGCATGGCATAGCTGATACCAGCATGCAAGGTCCATATTTGTTTTTATCTCCCATGGCATTTGGAACTGCTTGTATACTGATATTTCTGATACATGCATAATTCTACCACCCATCTCTATCAACCATCACTGTGACTCACCAAATATCAAGAAAGAATATTTCCACTATCCAATAGGGAAATATTTGGGGAAGAACGTTTATCTATCTCAACAGAGATGAAGCAAAGACTTCTCACGCTTGCCACACACAGAGTTGTGTTTAGCAATAGAGGAGGAAAATGTGTCTGATCAACCAGACAGTGTGGAAATGACCTTGCAGGATTCTTGGAAGCCCTTATCCCCAACAAGGGCAGTGCTACTTTGACATTGTTAGTGGTTGGATCATTGTGGTCCTGGAGCACCACCTCCTGGCTGTATCTGAGGTCTAGTTTGCCTTTACCAGTCAAAGAAGATCCAATATTTAACACTAGCAACTTGGGACCTTAGAACTAGAAGAACCTTTAGCAATGACCTAGTCTGTTATTTCTATTTTATGCACAAGGAGACAGACTCAGAGAGCAACAGTACCCTTCTCATGAATGTTACAGTCAGTGAAGCGCAGCCATAGGCAGAGAATCCACATGTATTGACTTCCTACTAGTACCCAATTCTCTTGCTGTAAAGGGATTTTAACTATAGGAAACTAAAACTAGTCCTGAAGTGGGGGTAGAAGTATACAGGGGCAATTTGTAAGACTTAGAGAACAATGGAACAATTGGATCAGAAACAAGGAACAACTGGGAATCTAGAAGGAATTGCAGGCTGTCTCTTTAGGATACCATCACAGCTCATTATAAATCAGTTTCAAATATTTCCCATTCTTATATTACTTCACTCAAGATTAAATCCCAAGGAGATCAAGACTGATTGCCCTAGCTTGATACACTTGCCAACACATGACAAGAAAATATGAGCCCCTGACGGATGGCTCCTTTAAGACATTTTAGGAAATACCTCTATAGGGAGAAGTATTTTCCCAAAGGAAAATTGCATGCTATTCCAAAAAAGAAAGGAGAAGGGAGACAAAAACAACAGATGTCCACTGCAGGAACAAAGCCAAGGATATGACTCAGGCATTTCCAAAGGAGAGCCATGAAGCATCTACTCAGAGACCACAGCATGAATCCTCACTGGGTGAGTTCCCTGTGCATTGCTGATGCCTTGCTCCAAAGCAAGGAAAGCCTGTGTGCCTCTAAGTCTCCGATGCACCTCTTCCTCGGTACTGTTTGCTCCACTGCTCTCCAAACAAAGACTATTTCTCCTCCAACTATGGCTGATGCTTGAACAACTCAGAGGGGAATGAAGAACCAACTCCTTGCCCAGTTGAAAAGCTGCTTGTAACTATACATTTGGCCTTCTGTACCCATACCTCCCATCTTTGGATTCAAGCAACCACTGACGGTGTAGTACTATAGTACATATTTATTATATATGTAGACGCACACAATTCAAATCCATGTTGTTCCAGAGTCAACTGAATTTTAGGACCCGGGGACCAGGTATTGTATACAAGACCATTTAATTAATACCCAAGCCTTGGTACTAATGGAAAATATGAAAGGCTTAATAGAAATGCTTCAAAATCACAGTATTCATTTTTGTCTTCTCTTCCAAAGAAGGGATGTATTTGGTATATATGAGAGCCCTTTATGGGCTTCCCTGGTAGCTCAGTGGTAAAAAATATCTGCCTTCCAATGCAAAAGACATGAGTTTGATCCCTGGGTTGGGAAGATCCCCTGGAGAAGGAAATGGAAACCTTCTACAGTATTCTTGCCTGGGAAAATCCCACAGACAGAGGAGCCTGGTGAACTACAGTCCATGGAGTCTCAAGAGTTGGACATGACTTAGTAACTAAATCAATAACATAAGATCCCTTTTAGATCAGGGCTTCTGTGCTTTGGCGCTGTTGACATTTGGGGCTGGTTAATTATTTATAATTATTTTGAAAGGCTGTTCTGGCATTGCTGGCAATTGAGCCACATCCTCCTCTTCCACCTGCCAGATGCCAGCAGCAACTCCTCAGTCCTGACAGCTAAAAATGTCTCTAAATTTTTTTTTTTTTTTACAAATTTTCCACTGGCAGGATGTTTTTTGAGGTGGAAGAGAGATTAGTTTTATTTGATAACTACTGATCTATATGTTTGGAGGTGACCACAGGGATTCATAGAATCAATTTAATTTCTACCTGAGAGGGAATATTTTATCAGTCAATACCACTCAATAATGGTAGAATGTGTCCTTGAAAGGAGAGAATTCACTCCATGTCTAGGGATATTAGGCAGAGAGTGAATAATACTAGTTAGAGATGCAATACGGAGAAAGGGATGTCAGGTAGGTGTGTCTTTTTGTTTGTATGTTTGGTTCCATTTTATTCATTAAATGAAAAAATTCAGAATTGTTCATTAGACCATTTTACTCTGTTTACTCAGTAGATAAGTGTTTCTGTTCAGTTATTTTGATTATAAAAAGCCAATGAGGCCCAGTTTAACTCTAGGTAAGGAATTCATATGTATAGGAAATGGGGGGGGATGACATTAAATATCAAGGTATTTTATAGGACTTAATACTCCCACCATGAACATTTCATGCAAAGAGGGGCTCAATAAAGGACAGAAATGGTATGGACCTAACAGAAGCAGAAGATANATTGCTGGGAGAAATATCAATAACCTCAGATATGCAGATGACACCACCCTTCTGGCAGAAAGTGAAGAGGAGCTAAAAAGCCTCTTGATGAAAGTGAAAGAGAAGAGTGAAAAAGTTGGCTTAAAGTTCAACATTCAGAAAACGAAGATCATGGCATCTGTTCCCATCACTTCATGGGAAATAGATGGGGGAACAGTGGAAACAGTGTCAGACTTTACTTTTTTGGGGCTCCAAAATCACTGCAGATGGTGATTGCAGCCATGAAATTAAGAGATGCTTACTCCTTGGAAGGAAAGTTATGACTAACCTAGATAGCATATTCAAAAGCAGAGACATTACTTTGCCAACAAAGGTCTGTCTAGTTGGTTTTTCCAGTGGTCGTGTATAGATGTGAGAGTTGGACAGTGAAGAAAGCTGAGTGCTGAAGTGTTGATCCTTTTGAACTGTGGTGTTGGAAAAGACTCTTGAGAGTCCCTTGGACTGCCAGGAGATCCAACCAGTCCATCCTAAAGGAGATCAACCCTGGGTGTTCATTGGAAGGACTGATGCTAAAGCTGAAACTCCAATACTTTGGCCACCTCATGCAAAGAGCTGACTCATTGGAAAAGACCCTGATGCTGGGAGGGATTGGGGGCAGGAGGAGAAGGGGATGAAAGAGGATGAGATGGCTGCATGGCATCACCAACTCGATGGACGTGAGTCTGAGTGAATTCCGCGAGTTGGTGATGGACAGGGAGGCCTGGCGTGCTGTGATTCATGGGGTTGCAAAGTGTCAGACACGACTGAACTGACTGAACTGAACTGAATACTCCCACCATCACTCTGTCCTTCTGGGGCTCACGGTCAGCCTTTTGATGTCTCTCTGAACTTTTGTGCTGTTGTCTTCTTTCCACCAGCTGGCTACCTTTGCTTACTTACAGTTATTACTTCCTTAAGAGTTGAGTTTGTTCATGACTCATTAAGGCAATTCTAAATTCTTTCTCTAATTAGTAATGTTAGGGATTTAGTTCCAAACTTACATTTTTCTTCTTTCAGTAATCACAAGTTCTAGTTTCCAAAAATATAAGAAAGGAATCTAAAAGGCCAGTTCCTCATTTTGCACTAGATAGCCACATAGATAATCACTCTGCCTATGACCTGGGGTTTGTATTCATTACTGTGCCTTTGGTTACCCATAACAGAAAACCCTGATTCAATTAGCTTAAACAACAAGGAAAGTCTGCCTTCTAGTTATGAGGTCCTACAGTAGGACTTCTCCTAGGTCCTTTAATTCAGCATCTCTTTGACGACCCAAGGATCTGGGTTCTTTATTTCAGTCTTCTTTGCTCCCTTCGGATGCTAGATCTGTTCTAAGGCTGAGTCTCCCCTCATGATCTTTGTAGTAGCTGAGTCTAAGCATCACAACCAAACATCGCAATATCCTGTACAGGACGACTTTTGCTTCTTAAGAATGAGGAAACTTTTCCCAGAAGTTCATCAGGAGAATTTCCCACATCAGCTTCACATTTCGTTTACTGGAACTATGACACATGCCCTGTCTAAAACAAATGCTATCAAAGGGAACGAGATTACTAAGATGGGTTTAAGTTTTCCTACTGAGCAGGAGATAAAGTCAACTTTCCTAAATGACTGATACTTGTACAAACATCAGATTGTGTTATTAAGAAGAAGATGGATTTAGATATTGGTGGTAATGGTATTTGATGCAGCTGACTTTGGATTGAGTGGCCACTTCCTATCCTTTTGTCCAAGACCAAGGCCAAGTAGGATGCCATGTGGGCACATCCTGGCTGTCTAGCTAACCTACGGATGTGTCTACTCTTAGATCTGGTACCCACTATAAATCCAGTAAATTGTGGTCAAGAGACCACGTGGTAGAAAATGTACATTTGTCTGTGACAGCAACTGTAAATGGAGTGTTTTTCTTCAGATGGGGTTTAAGGAGTTGTTAAAACCATGATCGTGTGCCTTCCTTACCCATTCACCTTCTATATGTCATCTTTCTCACTTATTCAATTATTCATTTATTAAGCCTCTGTTGAGTGCCTACTGTGTGCCAAGCACTTTGGACACAGGAATGAATTAGACATAAGGTAGGAAGAAAGAAATCCATGGTATTGGTGTGGATACAGAAATATACAGGGAGATTAATAAAGGGACCTTAGGGTGTGAGCATGGAAGTATGTCAAAGCACACATACAAAATTAAAGAGGGCCAATTTTATATAGGAAAGGAGCTTAAGTAGAGGATCAGGAGGAGGGCAAAGGCACCAAGACTCCTTAATTGAAAGAAGTCTTCTTTTTTGTGCCCACAACACACAGCTTGTGGGATCTTAGTTCCCAGACCAGGGATCAAACCCGGGGCCTCTGCAGTGAGAATGTGGAGCCCCACTGGACTCACAGGGAATTCCTTAGGAACTCTTAATGGAGGTTGCAATGATTAATAATAGCTTAGTGAAGCTAACTACTCCAAAGATGTGAACTTTTAGCTAAGAGTTTATGCTAGCAAGAAATGGCCAAACAATGGAATTCCTGGAAAAAGCAACACGTTGGTTTATGAAAGTCTTTCCTTTGCTTCAGCATTCAGGCTTTAATAATGCTAAATGTACTAATAGAATTATTTTGCATTCTGATACTGCCTCATCATGAACTTTCATATCTGTTAGCAAAATTCATCTTTGAGTTAACCCTATAGTCTAACAGCAGAACTCTCTTTATTCCCACTTAAGATGGTTCTAAAAAGAAGATTAAGCCCCATCTAAAGTATATTCAAGGAGACATAGCTCAAATAAACACAAGAACATTGACTTGAACTCAAGAACTTTGGTTTCTATACCCACTCTTTTTTCTATACCACATGCTGCTTAAAACCTTGTGTTTCTTGCTTGATAGAAACAAAGTCAGAGGTTATTAAATGGAACTAATTATGATACTCAAAGCCTGTCCAAGTTAGTATCAATATTTTAAAAGTATGATGATTATAAAGTCAATGCAAATTGACTTCTTTTAGAAACACACACATTGGGTCAAACTGAGCTAAGTGTCCTAGGTAGAAATCATCAGGGTCCTGCTACACACAATAGATAAAAATAATCTATAACTAGCATGTCATATCTGTATGTATAAATTGTGTCTTAAGGATATTGGGAGAAAGTTTGCTCTCTTAAAGAGGTTAAATATTGCTGCCTGCCATCCTGTTTACACTGTTAATTTGCTTTCCAAATCCTTTTAGCCAGATAAAGCAAAGGTAAACTTCAGAATAGGCCCTGTACAAATTATCACCAATTCTAAATTAATGAGCTTTTTGCTTTATCTGAGTTGCAGAAAGACTAAACAAATCTGCTGGAATCATATGTTTTCTTTCCATCTGAAGGGTTATATTCCCCTTTTAGCACTGTTTCCTCTCTTGGGGAATTCAAGAGGTCCACTGGTTTAAAGAAATCCAGTGTTTCTGCTTGAAATGGACAGCCCGTCCCACCCTCTGACTTCCTTTCTTCTACCTCCTGTCTTTCTTTGTCTCACCCAGTAGGTGACTAGGCCTCACTTACTGATTTAATCTAATTTTTCCATTTCCAAATTCACATTAGACAACATCAAGTACTAATGTAATTGTGTGCAAAGTCTTCTCTTTTTCTACAACCGTATGTGGAGAGGAAAAATTCTCAGTGGGAGTGCTGTCCTACATAGTTTAACTAAAATAACAAAAGTTTATTGTGTCCCACAGTCCATCATCTGGCCCAGTTGAGGCCAACTAAATCCCATTTGTATACTGTTCTTTATTCTCACTTGTGCTTGGAAGTTAGACCCACTCTTCCCAGTTTAGGAAATTTGTAATGAGAACATTGGATCCAGACAGATCCCTCTTTGATCCCTGCACTGCACCCTCAGGCATGTGACTTCCCCTCATTAGACTCAATTTCTCCACATGTAAAATGAGAGTGTTTAATGTGATTAGGATTACACAAAATATTCAACAAATATTTCATAAAATATTCAACATGTTTTACTTCCACCTCACTAAATTTTTGTCAGATTTAGTAGTCTTTAATTGCCCACATCATCACAACTACTCAAATATTGTTTGGGCATTTCTCAGAGCACTTTAGAAAGCATCAGGAAAGGTGGTTATCTGCTAAACTCCCGGCCACAGGCACAGAACCCAATCTATGATATTCTTTTGCAAAATATCTAATGGTATCCACAGTATAGAAAGTGAACATCGGTTTTGTGGCCAAAAGCAGAATAAGCCCTTCTACTTCGAAGCATTTGCCAGGAGAACAAAAATTAATTTTTGAAATTTATTCTTACCTTCCACCATGGCCAGACTGGATGTATATATTCATGACCCACATGTTTCTCCTGCCACAAAAATTTATTTTTTTTTTAACATCTACCATTTCACCTGTACTATATAGGAGATGACTTTAAAGCATGAGTAAACCTATAAATAAGCTTGAGTTATTTCTCTCTCCAAAGAAAACAAAAATAACAGAAACTGACAAAAGAGCAACAAGTTATAAGCAGATGCATTTTATAAACCCTATCTGCTCTCTCCTTTTTAGAATATTTTTCTCCAATAGCAGTAATAACCAAACAAGCAAATACCAAAATAATAATAATTATAAAATCTGATCAAACAAAGCAAATTCATTTTAATTTTTATTTTATTGCAGTACAGTTGATTTACAATGTTGTGTTTCTTTTAGGTATACAGCAGAATGATTCAGTTTTACTTACACATCTTTTTATTCCAAAAGCAAATTCTTAAAACCAATCAAATACCCAACCAACCACCAGCAAGACCACCAGAAAACACACGGTTTCGATCCCCACCTACTGCAAAGGATGTCTAACTCCATGGATCTGGGGCAGGTTGCTCTCCTCAGGGGCTTCACTCTTGTGTGCTTATGCTAAGTTCCTTGAGTCATGTCCAACTCTTGCAAGCCTATAGACTGTAGCCCGCCAAGCTCCTTGGTCCATGGGATTCTCCAGGCAAGAATACTGGAGTGGGTTGCCAGGTCCTCCTCCAAGGGATCTTCCCAACTTGTGTGGTTGGTGCCTCTCAAATATTTCTACCTGAATATCCCACAAGTACTCCTAACCAAAATGCTCAATATTTAATAATTTCTGTTCAAATCTCCTCCATTATCCTTGTTGGACTTATCTCAACGAGTGACAAAAGCAAGACAAAAATGTGGGGAGTTATTCTTGACTCCTCTTTCTGATGTACCTTTCACAAAGAGTCATTTCCCAAGTCTTTACACTCCTAACACCTAACATTCTCAAATACTTTTATTTTTCTTGCATCTCTGGTTGTCTATGTTACCACTATTATCTTTGCAACTGACTTCCTAATAACGCCATTCTTTGTGATCAGTGAGTTCTCCATATGGCAGCTTCAAACGGGAGTGGCATTTTGTTGCTTCTCTGTTTAAAACATTAGTGGCTCCAATTGCCCTCTAGATTAAATCCAACTCATTCACATGGCTTTCAGGTCTCAATGAAATCAGAACCCTGATGACTTTTTCAGCGATGAACCCTGATGAAGTTTTCAAATCACTTTTACTCTGCTCACTGCCCTCCTCCTAATCTTTAATTCAGTGTTCTCACACCTGATTATACCTTAAGATTACCTGGAATTGTGAAATCTAAAAAAAAAAAAAAAAAAAGTAGAAAAGAATCTGTATACAAAATAGAAGCAAAATTATAGATATAGTACACAAACTTATAGTTACCAGGGAATAAGAGGGGGAAGGATAAATTGGAAGATTGGGATTGACACAAACACACTACTATATGTAAAGTAAGTAACCAATAAGGAGATGCTCTCTACAGTCAGCAAAAGCAAGACCAGGAACTGACTGTGACTCAGATCATGAACTTCTTCTTGCAAAATTCAGAGTTAAACTGAAGAAAGTAGGGAAAACCACTAGATCATTCAGGTATGACCTAAATCAAATCCCTTAAAACTATACAGTGGAAGTGACAAATAGATCCAAGGGATTAGACCTGACACAGTGCCTGAAGAACTATGGATGGAAGTTAGTGACATTGTATAGGAGGTGGTGATCAAAACTGTCCCCAAGAAGAAGAAATGCAAAAAGGCAAAATGGCTGTCTGAGGAGGCCTTACGAATAGCTGAGAGAAGAAGAGAAGCAAAAGGCAAAGGAGAAAAGGAAAGATATATCCATCTGAATGCAGAATTCCAAAGAACAGCTAGGAGAGATAAGAAAGCCTTCCTCAGTGATCAATGTAAAGAAGTAGAGGAGCACAATAGAATGGGAAAGACTAGAGATCTCTTCAAGAAAATTAGAGATACCAAGGGAACATTTCATGCAAAGATGGGCTTGATAAAGGACAAAAATGGTATAGACCTAACAGAAGCAGAAGCTATTAAGAAGAGGTGGCAAGAATACACAGGAGAACTGTACAAAAAAAGAGCTTCATGACCCAGATAATCATAATGGTGTGATCACTCACCTAGAGCCAGACATCCTGGAATGCAAAGTCAGGTGGGCCTTAGGAAGCATCACTATGAACAAAGCTGGTGGAGGTGATGGAATTCCAGTTGAGCTATCTCAAATCCTGAAAGATGATGCTGTGAAAGTGCTGCACTCAATATGCCAGCAAATTTGGAAAAGTCAGCAGTGGCCACAGGACTGAAAAAGATCAATTTTCATTCAATCCCAAAGAAAGGCAATGCCAAAGAATGTTAAAACTACCACGTGATTGCATTCATCTCACATGCTAGTAAAGTAATGCTCCAAAGTCTCCAGGCTAGGCTTCAATAGTACATGATGTGAGGATTTCCAGATGTTCAAGCTGGATTTAGAAAAGACAGAGGAACAAGAGATCAAATTGCCAACATCCACTGGATCACAGAAAAAGCAAGAGGATTCCAGAAAAACTTCTGCTTCACTGAGTACACTAAAGCCTGTGACTCTGTTGGTCACAGAAAACTGTGGAAAATTCTTAAATTTTCCAGACCACCTTACCTGTCTCCAGAGAAATCTGTATGCAGGTCAAGAAGCAACAGTTCGAACAGGACATGGAACAACAGACTGGTTCCAAGTTGGGAAAGAAGTACATCGAGACTGTATACTGTCACCTTGCTTAGTTAACTTCTATACAGAGTACATCATGCAAAATGCAAGACTGTATGAAGCACAATCTGGAATCAAGATTGCTGGGAGAAATATCTATAATCTCAGATATGCAGATAACACCGCCCTAACGGCAGAAAGCAAAAAGGAACTAAAAAGTCAGTTGATAAAAGTGAAAGAGGAGAGTGAAAAAGCTGGCTTAAAACTCAACATTCAAAAAGCTAAGAACATGACATTTGGTCTCATAACTTCATGGCAAATAGATGGGGAAACAATGGAAATAGTGAGAGACTTTATTTTCTTGGGCTCCAAAATCACTATAGATGGTGACTGTAGCCATGAAATGAAAAGACACTTGCTCCTTGGAAGCAAAGCTATGACTAACCTAGATATATTCAAAAGCAGAGACATTACTTTGCTGACAAATGTCCATCTAGTCAAAGCTATGGTTTTTCCAGTAGTCATGTACGGATGTGAGAGTTGGACTATAAAGAAAGCTGAGGGCCAAGGAATTTATGCTTTTTAACTGTGCTGTTGGAGAAGACTCTTGAGAGTCCCTTGGACTGCAAGGAGATTCAACCAGTCAATGCTAAAGGAAATCAACCCTGAATACTCATTGGAAGGACTGGTGCTGAAGCAGAAACTCCAATACTTGGCCATCTTTGGCGAAGAGCTGACTCATTGGAAACGTCCCTGATGATGGGAAAGATCGAAGGCAGGAGGAGAAGGGGATGAGAGAGGATGAAATGGTTGGATGGCATCACTGACTCGGTGTACATGAGTTTGAGTAAGCTCTGGGAGTTGGTGATGGACAGGGAAGCCNGCGGATAACACCGCCCTAACGGCAGAAAGCAAAAAGGAACTAAAAAGTCAGTTGATAAAAGTGAAAGAGGAGAGTGAAAAAGCTGGCTTAAAACTCAACATTCAAAAAGCTAAGAACATGACATTTGGTCTCATAACTTCATGGCAAATAGATGGGGAAACAATGGAAATAGTGAGAGACTTTATTTTCTTGGGCTCCAAAATCACTATAGATGGTGACTGTAGCCATGAAATGAAAAGACACTTGCTCCTTGGAAGCAAAGCTATGACTAACCTAGATATATTCAAAAGCAGAGACATTACTTTGCTGACAAATGTCCATCTAGTCAAAGCTATGGTTTTTCCAGTAGTCATGTACGGATGTGAGAGTTGGACTATAAAGAAAGCTGAGGGCCAAGGAATTTATGCTTTTTAACTGTGCTGTTGGAGAAGACTCTTGAGAGTCCCTTGGACTGCAAGGAGATTCAACCAGTCAATGCTAAAGGAAATCAACCCTGAATACTCATTGGAAGGACTGGTGCTGAAGCAGAAACTCCAATACTTGGCCATCTTTGGCGAAGAGCTGACTCATTGGAAACGTCCCTGATGATGGGAAAGATCGAAGGCAGGAGGAGAAGGGGATGAGAGAGGATGAAATGGTTGGATGGCATCACTGACTCGGTGTACATGAGTTTGAGTAAGCTCTGGGAGTTGGTGATGGACAGGGAAGCCTGGCGTGCTGCAGTCCACGGGGTTGCAGTCAAACACGACTGAGTGACTGAAATGACTGAACTAAGAAGGACATACTGTATGGCACAGGTAACTCTACTCAATACACTTCTTGCCTATGTGGGGAAACAATTAAACAAGAGCAGATGTAAGTAAACCAGATTCACTGTACTGTACACTGGAATGTAACATATTGTAAATAAATTATACTCCAGTATTTTTTTTTAGAAAGTAGACAAATTCATCATTTTACTTAAAGATATTAATACTCATCTCTGTAATTAATGGAAGTAGTTGACAAAAAACAAGAGGAGATACAAAAGACTTGAACAAAACTATTAACCAACTTGACTTAACTGGCTTTTATAGTACACCACTCAACAACAAAATAGTAAACATTCAAGTGCAAATTTTTTTTTCACCTACATAGAATATGTTTTAGGCCATGAGACAAGTATCAATAAACTTTTGAAAGACTCAGTTCATACAAAGCATTGCCTTGATCAAGGTAGAATTAAATTAGAATTATCTCCAGAAAACCCAAAAACTTTGGGAAGTAAATAACTCACTTCTAGGTGACCATAGGACAAAGAGAAAATTAAAAATTAAATTGGAAAAAAATGAACTAATAAAAATAAAAACAACATATCAAAATATGTGAGTTACTGCTAATGCAGTTGTTTATGGGAAACTTGTAGCATTAATATCTTTATTAGGAAAGAAGAAAGATCCCAATACAATGATATCATGTCCACTTTTAAAAACTAGAAAAAGAAGAATAAACAAAATCTAAAGTAAGCTGGAGAAGGGACACATTAAAAATCAGTGCAGCAATCAATAAAGTAGAAAATAGAAGAATAATAGAGATAAATCATTGAACCCAATATCTGATTCTTTTACAATATCAATAAAATTAATAACTAGTACGGCTAATTGGAAGCCTTTAGGAAAGCCTGGTAAAAAAAAATCTGCCTGCAATGTGGGAGGCCTGGGTTCGATCCCTGGATTGGGAAGATCCCCTGGAGAAGGGAAAAGCTGCCCACTCCAGTGTTCTGGCCTGGGGAATTCCATGGACTTTGCAGTCCACGTGGTCACAGAGTCGGACATGGCTGAGCGATTTTCACTTCCAAACTTTTAAGACTAATTGAGAGCGATTGAGAGGCAGATGAAGACAGAGAGACCATGAGATGCTGAGAGAGAGGGGACACACATTATCATTTGTGAATCAGAGAATTGACATCATTATACATTCTGCAAATTTTAAAAGGTTAATCAGGAAATATTATAACAACTTAATGCTAAAAACGTCAACAATTAAATGAAATGGAAAAAAATCCCTGAAAGACAGAAAATTCCAAAGTTCATTCAAGAAGAAACAACTAAAGTAAATAATCTCTATCTATTAAATAAATTGACTTTGTATTTAAATATCCCACAGGGAAAATCCCAGTTTTCAATGCCTTCACTGATAATGCTACCAAACATTTATGGGAACAATATTCCATTCTACTTGACCTCTTCCAGAAAACTGTAGAGAGGGACTATTGCCCAACTCATTCTATGAGCCAAACAGTATTCTTATCCAAAAATAACAAAATAAAAGTACATTACAAATAAAAGGAAAGCATATTCCAGTATCTTTTCTGAATATGAATGCAAAATTCTAAATAAACTTTTAGTAAATCAAAATAATATGTGACATAGATAATGCACAATATTCAGGTAAGATTTATCCCAGGAATGCAAGGTTAGGTTAACATTTGAAAGTAAACTAATACAATTCTTCATATTAACAGACTAAATATGATGTACTTAGGAATGAATCTGACAAAGACCTGTAGGCTGCCAATTCCATAGCATTGCTGAGAAAATTAAATAAGAACTAAATAAATATAGAAGTATATTGTGTTGTGGGTCAAATACTCAATGTTATTAAAATGTCAATACTCCCAAACTGATCAGTAGACTCAATGAAATACTAATAAAATATATTAATGCAAAAATGTTTTATAAAAATGTATTTAAGTTTATATAAAATTGGCAAAGAGGAATTAATTTA
>SJYQ01002804.1:329264-351810 GCA_006410935.1 Redunca redunca
TGGCATCCAGTCCCATCACTTCATGGGAAATAGATGGGGAAACAGTGGAAACAGTGTCAGACTTTATTGTTTTGGGCTCCAAAATCACTGCAGAAGGTGACTGCAGCCATGAAATTAAAAGATGCTTACTCCTTGGAAGGAAAGTTATGACCAACCTAGATAGCATATTCAAAAGCAGAGACATTACTTTGTCAACAAAGGTCCGTCTAGTCAAGGCTATGGTTTTTCCAGTGGTCATGTATGGATGTGAGAGTTGGACTGTGAAGAAAGCTGAGTGCTGAAGAATTGATGCGTTTGAACTGTGGTGTTTGAGAAGACTCTTGAGAGTCCCTTGGACTGTAAGGAGATCCAACCAGTCTGTCCTAGAAGAGATCAGTCCTGGGTGTTCATTGATAAGACTAATGTTGAAGCTGAAACTCCAACACTTTGGCGACCTCACGTGAAGAGCTGACTCATTTGAAAAGACTCTGATGCTAGGAAAGATTGAGGGCAGGAGGGGAAGGGGATGACAGAGGATGATATGGCTGGATGGCATCACTGACTCAATGAACATGGGTTTGGGTGGACTCCAGGAGTTGGTGATGGACAGGTAGGCCTGGCATACTGCGGTTCATGGGGTCACAAAGAATGGGACATGACTGAGCGACTGAACTGAACTGAACAGTACATGCTTAGGTAATTTTGGTATAACAGAAAGTATGGTTTATTTTGGATTCATGAGCTCTTTGTCCCATGAGAAACAGCTCACCTAGAAATGGGAGGCCACACAGTGACCTTCAGGGAGCTCACAGTTGGCTAAGTAGTTTCAGAGTCTCTCAAAGTGAAAAAAAAGTGAAGCCACTCAGTCATGTCTGACTCTTTGCGACCCCATGGACTATACATACAGTCCAAGGAATTCTCCAGGCCAGAGTACTGGAGTGTGTAACCCATTCCCTTCTGCAGGGGTTCTTCCCAACCCAGGGATCAAACACAAGTCTACTACATTGCAGACAGACTCTTTATTGTCAGAGCCACCAGGGAAGCCCAGGAATACTGGAGTGGGTTGCTGTTCCCTTTGCCAGGGCATCTTCCTGACCCAGGAATCGAACTGGGGTCCCTCCAATGAGAGTGGATTCTTTACCAGCTGAGCTACTAAGGAAGCCAGGACCCTCACAATCTTTCCTATGTCCCTCCAGAAGCTAAACATAGTCTTTTTTCTTTTTTTTCTCTCAAATCTCAATTTGGAAGATAGCTGAGTCCTTCCTAGAGCCTCACAGAACTTTACATGGGAGGATGAGTGGAAAGGGGCTTCTGAAACATCCCCAAAGCCCAGGGAAACGTCTTCTTTAACTGAGAAGGGAAGATCGAATAAGTCACATCTGAAGGAGCTCAGTTCCTGGAATTCATACTTAGGTTGCCAGTAGGGCCAGCTCCGTGGATGTGGGCCAGTGCAGTCACAAAGACCCTGCGCTCGGAAGGGTCCCACAGTCTAGGTTTAATGCTCCCCAGCCACTGCCTTGAAATCCTTAATTTTTTGTTCAGACTTGTATGGTCTAAGGGACGTCTGATGGGAAAATGGACGATTACAGCAGAGGTTTGGAGTCAGAGCTCCAAGCAGACCTCCCCATCCCAGCCTCACCCTCTGCCTCCTTCATCCAGCATGATGGCCAGATCGTGGTGGGCAGGGTAAGGCCCTTCATCCACTGTTGCTCTCTATCTCCTGTGGGTCCCGAGTGCAGGATGCCACGGGGTTGAGCACACGTGCTCTGTGGTGAATCTGCGAGGGGTGTGGCAGCAACATTCCCTGCCCTAGGTAGGCAGAGACTCAGCCCATTCTACAGGTGAGTCGGTGTGTTAATGCTAGTCAGTCAGTTGTGTCTGCCTCTTTGCAACCCCATGGACGGTAGTCCACCAGGCTCCTCTGTCCGTGGAATTTTCCAGGCAAGAATACTGGAGTGGGTGGCCATTCCCTTCCCCAGGGAATCTTCCCTACCCAGGGGTCAAACCTGGGTCTCCTGCATTGTAGGCAGATTCTCTACTGTCTCAGCCACCAGGGAAGTCAGTGGTGGGAGTGAACTTTTCACCCACCCATGATCCAGGTAGCAAATGTGACTCAGTGTGAAGGCCACAATTCTCTGATGGTCGTGCACCCCTGGTGGTTGGAGCAGAGGCTCCTGTGCAGGAAGGTTGCATCTCAGCTTCCAGTCAGGGCACACTACACCAGTCTGCAGCATCCCACCAAGAGCCAGGTGAGTGCACACAAGTGTGTGATGGGGCCCAAGGCACCCACGAAGGTCTGCCCTCACACGATGAGCATCCTCCTGCCAGAGGGAGCGCAGCATTCATTAGCAGACCTAAAGCATTCTGATAGCTTGAGAGAGACTGTGGACGGAAGGAATCTATTATATTTTAGTACCTAATGGCATTTTTGTCCTGATTTTGAACAAGAAGCCTCATGGATTACACAGCCAGGCCTGGTTGCATGCATCATTTTGTGACTGTCCAGATGATCTCTGTGTTCCAGCCCCTAGCCTTTCTCTGCACAAGAAGGCAGGAAGACCATTTTTCAAAGGTGGTGTGAAAACAGAGGTAGAGATTGGAGTGATGTGGCTTAAGGCCTGGAGTGCAAGGGTGCTGGCAGCCACTTGAAGTGAGGAGAAAAGCATGGAAGAGAGTATCCCTCAGGCCCTCCAAAGAGATCCATCACTGCCAAGCCTTCAGACTCCTGGGCTCCAGATCTGTAGAGAATAAATTTCTGTTGGTTTAGACAACCACGTTTTTCATAGTTTGTTTTAGCAGTCCTAGGAAAGGAATATACATGTGAGTGTGTTTTTTTCACATCCTATATCTTCTCCTATATACGTTTCCTTCTTTAGCTTCAAGGAGTACCTCTGCAGGAAGATTCTATAGGCACTGGTTAGAAAAAGAGCAAAAAGAAAATAGCTGATATCTGATTGTTCTTTTGCAAGCCCTATCTGGATCTGCTGATTTCATTATACAAGAAAGAGTTCTTAAAATACATTTCCTTGGAAAAATCAGGGGAAGCACCTACAGTGCATTGCAAACCGTCGTTCCAGTTGCATTTTGCAGAAAAAGAAACAGGCCACTGAAATGATTCACAAATCATGTGATTTTTAATACAGATGATGGCGTGCAGAACTTCTTTGTTTACCAGGACCTTTCTTTCACATGCATGATCTCATTCTGTTCCCACGTCAAGCCTGTATTTTCCATGTTATTTTATTCATGAGAAGACAGTAGTTCAGCAAGCTGTCTTCCCAGGATACCATAGTTGCTATGTGTCAGAACAGAGACCTAAACCTAGCTTACTTGCTAAAATGCTTTTACCATTATGAAATAAAGGAATCACTGGCCTTTATGGTGCAACCCCTTGCTTTAGTGGAGGAGAAGTGACTTCCATATTGAACTCTTGGTAGAAGCAGAAGAGAGATCAAAAGACAACTGGAAGGATTACACACCAGGCTCTTGCTTTCCTTATCTGGTCTGATGCAAAACATTTTCTGGATAAAGAAAAATGATTGTGTGAGGCATTGTGGAATTTTAAATTGGGATTTAAGTCATAAAACAGCCAGATGTGTTGGAGCAAAGCCTCCAAACATGCTAGAGAATGCACAGGGATGACCAAGCTCAACCACATTTTAGATGTAGATTTAAAGAGGATCCTCATTTTTCTAGTTTGTTCCAATGACCAAATTTTGGGTAATAAATCAGAGTGGGGACACACTTTAAAGTTTTATAATATTTATAGCATCTTCTACTTCCTTTATATCTTGGAATGCCTATAGCCCTAAGACATACAAAGTATTGTCACCATTTTTTTACAGGGGGAATATAAGATTTAGAGAGTATCAGTGACTTACCCAAAGTGACACAGCGAGAAAGTCTGAGTGAGACTGGAATTCTAACCCAAATTTACCTACCTCTCTTCATCAGACTTTATAATAAAATTGCATTGTAAAAGTGAATCTGATTCCTGCCAATAGACCAGAAGCTTTACAGTGTGCCATCTTCAGTTGTTGGACACTGGTGACAGAAATTAACGCTCCCAAGGAGCTCAGAGTCATGTTGGGAAAAGGGAGAAAAATAAAGCCTTTATGTGGCACCTAAAGTACAACTACCATTCTGAATACTTATCATTTCAAAAGGCCATACTTGAGTTTTAACCACGACCTCTCCACAATTAGGCATTTATTGTGTACCATCTGGAATGTTAATTATAAGTAAGCAAATTCTGAATAATAGCCATTAAAATAATGCAGATATGTATCCACTGTGGCTCCGTGGTAAAGAATCAGCCTGCCAATGCAGGAGACACAGGAGATGTAGTTTTGACCGTGGGTCGGGAATATCCCCTGGAAGAAGAAATGGCAGCCCACTTCAGTATTCTTGCTTGGAGAATCCCAGAGACAGAGGAGCCTTGTGAGCTTCAGTCCATGGGGTCGTAGAGAGTCAGACGCGACTGAGTGACTGAGCATGCATGTATGTATTAACTGATTTATCACGAAATCTGGTATTTGACAATTCCAGGGCTGGTTCTGTGGTTCAGTGATGCCATCAGGGACCCAGGATTTCATCTATGTGCTTGTTATCGCAAAGGCTTCCAAAGCACCAGATTCCAGTACTCACACTAGTGGATCCTAAGACAAAGAAGCGGGTTCTGTAAAAGACTTTGTCTTTTCATCAGAGACTTACTCTTCATTAGGCATTGTGTTTATCTCATTTAGTTTTCACACACACACACACACACACACACACACACATGAGTAACACTGAAAAGCACTTAAAGCTTATTGTCTACACCTTAGAGAGAAGGCGATTGAAGGCTTATTCAATTTTCACAAGATATGGGCCCTGAATTAAAATCAGGGAGAAGGCAATGGCACCCCACTCCAGTACTCTTGCCCGGAAAATCCCATGGACGGAGGAGCCTGGTAGGCTGCAGTCCATGGGGTCGCGAAGAGTTGGACACAACTGAGCGACTTCACTTTGACTTTTCACTTTCATGCATTGGAGAAGGAAATGGCAACCCACTCCAGTGTTCTTGCCTGGAGAATCCCAGGGACAGGGGAGCCTGGTGGGTTGCCGTCTATGGGTTGCACAGAGTCAGACATGACTGAAGCGACTTAGCAGCAGCAGCAGCAGCAGCTAAAATATTCCAAAGAGTGAGCCTTTGACTACTGGAGTGCGACAAAACCACTTTGCTGAAAGCTAGAATCCCTCTACAATAAAATCCAGGCAGGAGTCCGGTGTGTGTGGCCCTATGACATGGCACTTCACACTACTTTACACCTATCAACAGACTCAGATCCTGCAGCAAAGGAAACAGGGAGTCCTCTGAGTTCACACCTCCCTAGACGCCAGCTCAGATCTCCTGTCTCTCCTTACCCTTCCTCAACTTTATTCTATTTCTGTCTAGAGTAGGACAGGTCTACAATGAGCATATGCTTTAAATATTTCCCAGATTCCCTGGTGGCTCAGACAGTAAAGAATCTGCCTATAATGCAGGAGACCCAGGTTTGATTCCCTGGAGAAGGGAATGACAACCCACTCCAGTATTTTTGCCTGGAGAATTCCATGAACAGAGAAGTTGCTGGGCTATGGTACATGGGCTTGCAAAGAGTCGGACACGACTGAGCGACTAACACCTTCACTTTAAATACTTCAGTGCGCAGGTGAGGCGAGAAGGGTGTCGTGTGCTATGCATTGCTGCCGTATTCCAAGCAAGGCTGGAATGCCAAGACTTCTCCTCCCTTCCCTCTAAGAACGTAACATGGAAGAAACCACTTCAAGATGTTTTTGTCTTGTGATGCAGAAGCATAGGGTAGGAGGGGACTAAAAGAAAAGAAAAAGAAAGAAAAGAGGGCCTTTTCATCTACATTAGCTGCAAAACTCCACCACTCTTTCCCTTTCAACCACTTCTTACCTCTGAGACATTTTATCGGTCACCTTAATTTCTTTCGTAAAGACTTTGACTCCTTGAGGTCTTGTCCAGTGCTGGCTGGATGAGGGCAAATAAGCCAGAATGATGTGCTTATGTTCACCCTGACTTGAATGCGTCTTCAGTTTCTCTTCATTTTTTCTCCTTTTTGCTATGCATTGTCTCTTTCTCTGTGCCAGAATTGAATACCTTCAAGATTCCTGATTCCTTAGTTTTGATAGCAGTATTCAATCAGTGTAACCCCTAGTGGCCCTCTCCAAAGTCCTGTCTTTCTTGATGCCTCATCAAAGATAATTTGGGAATTGGGGTGGGGGATGCGGTAGAATCTAATAAAGAATTATACTTTCATAATGGAAAAATCAAGCCAATCATATTTTCTCATAAGTTTTAAACATTCTAAACTATAAGGAGAATGTAGCAGGTATATTGGGGGTCTTGACTCAACCTAATTTGCCAGACAAATTAGATAATTAACAGGTTTTCTTACAGGGTTATTAGCAAAGTTAGATCTGAACATGTGACCATTACATCTTTTCCTCAAACAGCTGACATGATCACTAGTAATTAACCAAGGAACTGACAGAGCATTATTTATTCTGTTCCTTTCCCGAACGGAATTGTGTCGTAATGACAAGGAAAGCCCAAGAGCTGTTGGTTTGTTCAGTGTATTTAATTAATTTATTATTTATGCCATACATTTGTCCAAAAAAAATCTACCTACCACTCCAGTGGTAATAGCATCAGTATCAAAAAATCTTATTTTTCATTATCTGTGGTGTGAAAATTCTAAGTAATGTCTCCTGGTTGTAAAGATAATAATGTCTGGATTTTTTTCCCCCTTAGGACAGGTGGTATAGATAATGTATTGTTTTTATTAAACAGAAAGTAACTGGCGTCGAGCATATACACTGTGCCAGGCATGGGACTAGGTGACTCCCATTTATCTCATTTAATTCTTCTGACATATTTATGAAGTAATTTTTATTAATCCTGTTTTGTGAAGAACTCTGAGGCTTAGAGAAATCAAATGACTCGAATCAGATTTATCTCATTTTCAAGGCTGTGCTCTTTCGTCTACATCACTAGGCATATGCACACATGCACACAAATATACAAATGTGTCCATTTTTGTTTGCACTGAACTTCTTCCGATTTGACACAGGTGCAACATGACAAATGATCTGTTTAGCAGAGTCCTTGCAGGGTCACACATCCAGAAGTCTCCACATAACAGAATATACCATTTTAATTGGTGATCCTTCCAAAATGCCTGACTATGTTGGTGTGACACATAAGTTGTCTTTTTCCTAATAAAATATCAAGTTTATTTAGCTAAGTTTACAAAGGCAGTCCATAGTACAGGAATTAATGAAGCATATATCAAGATGGCTTTGCCCTAAAGAGGCAGATTTTAGAGACCATTCTTAATGCCGATGATGTACTGCCAGGGTTGAAGACACCACCAAATTCTTGTTACACAACAAAACTTTTATACCCGGAATTTAAATTTCCATCCCAGGAATGGGAAGGCCAAACATTCCCAATATATAGTTTCTTTCTGAGCGAGTTGACAAGTAAAAATTGTATATATTTAAGGTGTATGTAATGATTGGACATACATATGGATAGTGAAATGGCTACTTGTTCTTTAGTCACTGAGTCGTGTCCAACTCTTTTGTGACCCCATGATCTGTAGCCTGCCAGGCTCCTCATCCTTGGGATTTCCCAAGTGAGAATGCTGGAGTGGGTTGCCATTTTATCCTCCAGAGGATCTTCTTGACCCAGGGATCAAACCTGCAATTCCTGTGCCTCCTGCATTGCAGGCGAAATTCCTACTCCAGTCAAGTTAATTAACATATTCCCCACTTAGTTACCTCTTTTTTCCCTTTTTTAATACCTAAGCGCTAGTCGCTCAGTCATGCCTGACTCTTTGCGACTCCATGGACTGTAGCCCACCAGGCTCCTCTGTTCATCGGGATTCTCCAGACAAAAATACTGGAGTGGGTTGCCATTCCCTTCTCCAGGGGATCTTCCCAACCCAGAGGCTGAATCCATGTCACCCACATAACAGGCAGATTTTTTTTACCATTTGAGCCACCATAGAGCATTTGAAACACACCCTCTTAGAAAATCTGCAGTAATCAATATATTGTTATCTATAGTCATCATGCTGTATATTAAAACTTTAGATTTATTCATCCCACACAACTGCAAATTTGTACCATTTGACCAATATCTCCCCACTTCCCCCACCTCTCTGCTCTTGGTAACCACCATTTTACTCTCTGTTTCTACATATTTGACTTTTGAGGCTCTACATAAAAGTGAGGTCATGCACTTTTCCCTTTGTCTGGCTTATTTCAGTTAGCATAATGTCCTCCAGATTCACCTCCTTCAGCTCGTTCCAGTGCTCAGTCGTGTCTGACTCTTTGCCACCACCAGGGACTGTAGCGTGCCAGACTCCTCTGTCAGTGGAATTTTCCACGCAAGAATACTGGAGTGGGTTGCCATTTCCCACTCCAGGGCATCTCCCCAATCCAGGGATCAAACCTGCACCTCTGGCATCTCCTGCGTTGGCAGGCAGATCCTTTACCATTATGCCACATGGGAAGCCCAGATTCATCTATGTTGTCACAAATGGTGGGATTTCCTTCTTTTTAACAGCTGAATAATATCCGGTTCTAGCTAACGAGCTGGCCAGATCAATGCGTGCAGTTCATTTTCTTTATCCACTCATCTGTGAAGGCAGACTTAGGTTGTTTCCATATCTTGGTCATGGGGTTGCTGGATCATATAGTAATCCTGTTTTTTAAGTTTTTCAGGAACCTTCATGCTTTCTCCATAGTGCTTATAACAATTTACATTTCTACCAAAAGGGTACAAGAGTTCCATTTTCTCTACATCCTTGCCAATACGTTTTATCCTTTGTCTCTTAGATGATAGTCAACCTAACAGATATTTCATAGTCAGTTTGATTTGCATTTCCCCAATTATGATTAGTAAGCATCTTTTCATATACTATTGGCCATATGTATATATTCTTTGGGAAAACATCTATTTCAAGACTCTAACCATTTGTAACTGGATGGGTTTTCGCTATTGAATTGTATGAGCTTCTTATAGATTTTAAATATTAATCTCTTTTCAGATGTATGGTTTGCAAATATTTTCTCCCAATCATAGTTACCTTTTCTTTTTAATGATTTTTTGCTCTTCTTTGTTTTTGCAGAAGCTTTTTAGTTTTATATAATTCCATTTGTTTATTTTTCCTTTTGTTATCCAAGCATTTTATGCCACATCCAAAAATCATTGTGAAGGCCAATATCAAGGAAATTTTACCCTATGTTTTCTTTTGGAAGTCTTACATTTAAGTCTTTAAGCCATTTTGAGTTGATTTTTGCTCATACTATAAGAAAAAGGTTAAATTTCATTCTTTTGTGTGTGGCTATACACTTTTCCTAGAGGCTTCCCTGGTGGCTCAGAGAGTAAAGAATCTGCCTGCAATGTAGGAGATCTGGGTTCAATCTCTTTGTTGGAAAGATCTCCTGGAGAAGGAAATGGCAACTCACTCCAGTATTCCTGCCTGGAGAATTCCATGGACAGAAGCAGGCTCCAGTTCATGGGGTTGCAAAGAGTCACACACGACTGAATGACCAACACTTTCATACACTTTGCCCAGTACTGTTTACTGAAGGCTGTCCTTTTGGCATTGCATATTTTTGGTACTTCTGTTGAAAATTAGTTGACTATATATGCATAGGTTTGCTTCTGGGATCTCGATTCTGTCCCATTAGTCTCTGTGTCTGTTTTTAAGATGGTCCTATACTATTCTGATTACTATAGCTTAGTACTGCCATTTGAAATCAAGAAGGGTAATGCTTTCAACTGTATTCTTATTTTGCAAGATTAAATTGACTATGTGGAGACTGCTACAGTTCTACGTAAATTTTAGAATTTTTTTTTCCCCTGAAAGATGCAGTTAGAGTCATGGTAGGAATTGCATTGAATCTATCTCTTTGGGTAGTATGAAAATTTTTAACAATATTAATCCTTCCAATACATGAATGTGGGATAGCTTTCTATTTATTTGTGAATTCTTTGCTTTCCTTCCTCAGTGTTTACAGTTTTCAGTGTACATATGTTTCACCTCCTTGATTAAATTTACTCCTAAGTATTTTTATTCTTTTTGATGCTACAGTTAATTCTAGCCTGATGGCTCTTGTTGTATGGTCTAGCTATGAATCCCTCTAAATAATGTTGAGAACAAATCATAAATAGAGCATGACTGGCATCTTATCATTTTCTTGGGTTGCTTTTATAATTATTCCTCAAGGAACCCTTCCAACTGCAAGCTGGATATGATTTCTTTTTCCTCTGAATTCCCTGTTTGTTTGTTTAATGAGCAGTATTGTTCTAGTGTGCACATGCATATGAATTACCTGGAAAATGTGTTAAAATGAAGCAGATCTAGGGTAGGGTCTTCTATCCTTCCATGCTATCAAGTTCCCAGGTAATGCTGATGCTGCATGCTTAAAAACCACCCACTGAAAGTAGCAAAAGCTTTTTTGAGCACTGGTCACTTCTTGTCTTATATTACAACCACTTCTTTGTGTGTTTGACTTGCTCAATTGGATTGTAGCAATTTTCTTGATGATCTGATTGTAAGTCTTAAAATTAGGTCTCAAAAATATCTCTGGCCAATCTAAAAAGACATCCAGTGACTATCACATAAGCTTTTAAATCATCTAACAGGATTTATCCTCTTTGTTTGTCTACCCTTTCTATTATAAAAAAAGAACATGCTCTTTTCAGCTGGAACACAAACATCAAAATACTACCTGGCATACAGTTGATACTTGGTAAATCCACCCTTACGGCAGAAAGTGAAGAACTAAAGAGCCTCTTGATGAAAGTGAAAGAGGAGAGTGAAAAGTTGACTTAAAGCTCAACATTCAGAAAACTAAGATCATGGCGTCCTGTCCCATAACTCCATTGCAAGTAGATGGGGAAACAGTGGAAACAGTGGCTGACTTTATTTTTCTGGGCTCCAAAATCACTGCAGATTGTGATCGCAGCCATGAAGTTAAAAGACACTTCCTCCTTGGAAGGAAAGTTATGACCAACCTAGACAGCATATTAAAAAGCAGAGACGTTACTTTGTCAACAAAGGTCCATCTAGTCAAAGCTATGGTTTTTCCAGTGGTCATGTATGGATGTGAGACTTGGACTATAAAGAAAGCTGAGCACTGAAGAATTGATGGTTTTTGAACTGTGGTGTTGGAGAAGACTCTTGAGAGTCCCTTGGACTGCAAGGAGATCCAACCAGTCCATTCTGAAAGAGATCAGCCCTGGGTGTTCATTGGAAGGACTGATGCTGAAGCTGAAATTCCAATACTTTGGCCACCTCATGCGAAGAGTTGACTCATTTGAAAAGATCCTGATGCTGGGAAAGATTGAGGGCAGGAGGAGAAGGGGAAGACAGAGGATGAGATGGTTGGATGGCATCACCGACCCAATGGACATGGGTTTGGGTGAACTCCGGGAGTTGGTGATGGACAGGGAGGCCTGGCATGCTGCACTTCATGGGATCACAAAGAGTCAGACACAACTGAGTGACTGAACTGAACTGAACTGAAATATGGTTTATGAAAGTAAGAAGCAAACTTTTTTCTTACTTCCAAGTTCATCTCCTTTATATACAATGACAGATAAAACCATGATGAAGTAACTGTGATGGCTTTCTGTGTTTAAGTTCATCATTTTCTGTAGTTCATAGGCACTATAGGAAGGCAGTTAGGCTGAACTGAGGGTTACTAGCAAAGACAATTTTAAACGAAAATTTTTTGTGTATCAATGTGAATGTAAGTGTAAAATATATATATTTTAAAATATAAAATAATATATTTTTTCTTTTTCCTTTTTCCACTTAGCTCCCTATTTTACCTTCTCACCTTTGATTTTTTTTTTTTCTCTTTTAGATTCATTCTTAATTAGAATCAGGTTAAGCACAACCTCTTTTCTGGGCAGCAAAAACCCAGTATTGATTTTTCTTTATTGACCAATCATACATTGCAGTATAAATATTTATGATGGCTGCATATAATAAAAAAATAAGTTAAATACCACAGAGGAAAATGAAATGTAAATGGAAAAGGATTTCTCATGGGCAATACATCACTTTATAATCTTACGTTACTCTGAGAAGCACCCAAAGGCTTTCTAGGATCAATGCTCAGATTACAAGACCTCCATCATCACAAACAGACATTTGCAATTTGGTCTTGGGTCCTCTTGGGGATCACTCACGTCAGATTTATTTGGCGATTTAGCAAGTGAAATACAATATATATGCAAAGCCCTTCTAAAGTGGCCAGGTGTTTAAATGGAACTCTTCTAATATCTTGGAGCATTTTTGTAGATTCCCCCCAAATGTCAGAGTTGAAAGAAGCCATGGAGATCACTATTCCAAGGCTCTCATTTTATGGTGAGAGGAGCTGATGTGCAGAGAGGGAGGTGGCTGGCCTCGGGCCACACAGCATGCTGTTTGTTGGACAAGAACCCCATTCAGCGCCTAGTTCAGCCGTCTCTCCTGAATGCATCTCCACTGATTCTGGAGACAGAACAGTGGTTTGGGGAGGGCAGGCAGGGAGGCAGTGGGAGTCGAGTGTGCGCAGGTCAGTTTAGAAAAGGTGCTTAAGTACTTTGCCAGACAGTTTGAGAATCCCAAAGGATACAGTAAAAGGCAGCTCATCTCTTCTGGAGTTATTACTGACTTGGTTAGAGTGTATGGAGACGGTCAATTGTTTTGACATCAATTTCTGTTTTATCTACTCAGAAGGATGCAGACAGATACTCAGAGGTTTTGAGGTCACAAAGGTCCTTAAGTGTTAGTGACAAAGATCTTTAAGGAAAGGTGTATCCTCCCTACCACCCTCTTCTCCCTTCTCCAGTCTCCCTGAGGCAAGTATTAATACCTTCCATTTTTGTGGACAGAGATTGTTTTTCATAATTCAGAATGGTGGAAGATGGGAAACCCCAATAAATAGCATCAACAGTTAAATATTTAACATACAGTGTGTGTGTTTGAATGTGAACAATATTAGTAAAAGGAAATTTATTTTGTACAGCTAAAAATAATCTATGCATTTATCTTTTATACTGCAAACTATAAGAAGGAGAAAGAGAGCATAGGATTTTCCATATGTATCTTTGTCTTTTTTCAAATTCCTCACAGTTATTCTTGTGGGAGGCATACAATGTCTCTCTTTGTCATTGGCCACACCAACACACTTACTGAATATGATTGCCAAATTGCAAATGGGTGTATTAAGCCCTCAGTGAGATAACATGCATACCTACTTAGTTGTTCAGTCGTGTTTGACTCTTTGCAACCCATGGAGTGTAGCCTGCTGGGCTCCTCTGTTCATGGGAGTCTCCAGGCAAGAATACTAGAGTGGGCAGCCATTCCATTCTCTAGTGGCTCTTACTGACCCAGGGATCGATCCCAGTTTCCTGCATTGCCAGCAGATTCTCTACCATCTGAGCCACCGGGGAAGCCTCAATGAGAAAAGAGTAGGAATCAAAATTCATCTAGACTGGTAACCTCCTTATTCAAAACCACTGTATTTGTCCTCAGAAAGAAATGCTTTTTCAGTGAAATGTGTGTGTGTGTGAGTGTGTGTGTGTGTGTGTATTTTTTGTTTTTGAGTTTTAAGGAAAGAGAAAAAGAAACAAGAGTAGCTGCTTTCTTGCACTGAAAACACAGCTATTCAGAGTAACTTGAGTATTCATACCAGATCACTGATCCACTGCAGTTTGAGGTTTGACAGAATTCCCTCAATAGCTCTAAAACTGGAGTCTGGATGAGGAGCAGAATACCTGATGTTTGAATTGCCTTTGCAACTACATTTTTTTAGGGCTTTCAAATTGCTACTTGCTAGCATTTACAGCTCTCTGACGCCATAATATACCACCATGGGATTTGGGAGCAGATCAAAGGGGCAGGAAAGAAATTGCTATTCCCAAATTCTTACTAGTAGAGGATCGGTGCATGTCAAATAGCTTTTAATGTCCACAAACCCAGTTCAGTATATACACAAGGCGATTTCCATTAGCAAAACCTATACTTTCTTCATTAAAAATCTGTTCACCTCCAAAGAGGAAAGAAACTCTGCTCTGAGTCTTAATAGTCATAGACATTAGCCTTCAAAGGAGCTTCTTAACTTTTTAAGTCCTTTTCCCATTGGTTACAAATTATGTGTGCCATTTGTCAATAAAACTTGGTCTAAGTAAACCCCTGCTTTTACTTAAATAATTGGGGTAGGTGCAGGAAAATAGAATATTTCAAAGGAAGGATTCTTCATTTCTAAAATAAGGCTTGACAAGGTCCAGAACATCATGTATAGCCTAGTCTTATCTGAGATTCATATACGCACATATATTGAAACAGAATAATAAACAAACATAAGCAAATTAAAGCCATTATCTATAGGGAGGAAGAGGGAGACAGGTAAAGTTAAAATAAAATCTAACTTTGTGCGAAAATACCTCATTTTGTAAACATGGCTTTGAAGCCATGAAAATATTTTACATAATTTTTTTAAATCAGATATAAAAATGACAATTCATAAAAATCAAATAGCAAGCCATCAAAAAGTGAAACATAACAAAGTTGGTGACTTAGCCACACATGCAAGACTCATTTTAATTGACTATAAATAGGATAATGAGATAGCATATACCAAAGACAAACTGCCAAAATAACCCTGCTTTCAAAAATGATATTGTTGTAATAATATTGGCCTCCTTAGTCTAATACTAATATATTATCTATTAGTATTAGAGAAAGAAAATAAGTATTAAAAATCAAAATTTTGTCAGGAGGTGAGATAAAAATGTAAAATCAAGGGGTTAAACCAAATCAAAAATTGTCCCATGTGGTTTCCTCTTTAAAGTGTGTCTATTTCCTAACTCTGATCACTGAAATTTCTGGAAAAAAAAATCTTTGATTGGTAATAACTGGTAGTGATGATCACCCCTAGTCCCCAGACAGTTGTTTCAAAATGCCATTTCCCACCAAAAAGAAAAAGGGCACCTCAGAGAAATCATTGATTACTTCCAGATCTGGAGTCAGAAACAGGAGAGAAGCCTGGGACATCTTATCCACTTGAAGGTAATTCTATCAATGAATGAGACTGTGTCAAAAGGATTCAAGAGCTCCCATTGGCCAAAAAGAGGACATTTGGTCCACAAAGAGAATAATAAGTGAAATAGATTTAAACATACAAAGTGTTTTATAATCCATGAGCTCATAAAGATACTCTCATTTTTTACCTTTATAGGCTTCAACTTACTCTGAAAACTGTTAAATCTGGGGAAAGAATCAAGCATTAACTTATATTTCCCATAAGAACTGTACCTCATGTATCCAAATAATTGGAAAAAAATCTTTCTTTATGAAGAAATAGCAACTGTTATACACAGGAGTAACAGAATGTGAACATTTGGCACCTTTCATGAAACGATGAATGGTCATCAGTGGATTCTCAGACTTTAGATTAAAAGCTGATAAGGACGTCTACGTTTTGTAAATAAATTCATTTGTATCATGTCTTCGGATTCAGTTGAAAACACCAGACTGTACTGATCACTCTCAACATCACAGGGAGAGATATAATCAGACATTAATTTTCTTCATTAATTTTCCTCTAATATACAACAGAAACTATAGACTACCTCTGATAAACTTCTTGTCTCTAAATTAAAATAAAGTTTATCAGCTCATAGAAAATACAGGACTGAGAATTCCCTGGCTGTCCAGTGGTTAGAACTCCACATTTTTACTAAGAGGGCCTGAGGTCCATATTTGGTTGGGGAACTAAGGTGAGGCTAAAAAAAAAAAAAAAAAATAANNAAAAAAAAAAAAAAAAAAAAAAAAAATAGAGCCAGAGCAAGATATTAAGCAAGAATACAATCTAAAAATCCAGAGAAAGATAATTCTACAGAAGGTGCCAAATTTCTTCATCAAATAAATGCAGGCTCCTGCGCATGTGCACACACATACACACAGTGGGAGGGGAAAGTTCTAAATTAAATTTAAGAGATGTGTTACTCAGATTGTTTTAGATATTATTTAAATCCTTCTTTGATAAAAAAAACATGGTAAATGACATTTATTAAGCAATCAGGGAAATGTGAATATTGTGTATTTGGTAATGTTTGAGGGGGAAAAAATTGGTATGATCTCAGTATTGTGGTTATATGGAAATAGGTAAGTATTAATGTGTGAAATATATAGTGTATAGCAACCTACCAAAACGTGTTCAAGCTGAGAATTCTTTATGTTAATGTTTCAATGTGTGTATATATTTGAGAAACGCTGGACTGGAAGAAACACAAGCTGGAATCAAGATTGCCGGGAGAAATATCAATAACCTCAGATATGCAGATGACACCACCCTTCTGGCAGAAAGTGAAGAGGAGCTAAAAAGCCTCTTGAAAGTGAAAGAAGAGAGCGAAAAAGTTGGCTTAAAGCTTGACATTCAGAAAACAAAGATCATGGCATCCGGTCCCATCACTTCGTGGGAAATAGATGGAGAAATGGTAGAAACAGTGTCAGACTTTATTTTGGGGGGCTCCAAAATCACTGCAGATGGTGACTGCAGCCATGAAATTAAAAGATGCTTACTCCTTGGAAGAAAAGTTATGACCAACCTAGATAGTATATTCAAAAGCAGAGACATTACCTTGCTGACTAAGGTCCGTCTAGTCAAGGCTATGGTTTTTCCTGTGGTCATGTATGGATGTGAAAGTGGGACTGTGAAGAAGGCAGAGCGCCAAAGAATTGATGCATTTGAACTGTGGTGTTTGAGAAGACTCTTGAGAGTCCCTTGGACTGCAAGGAGATCCAACCAGTCCATTCTGAAGGAGATCAGCCCTGGGTGTTCTTCGGAAGGAATGATGCTAAAGCTGAAACTCCAGTACTTTGGACAACTGATGCGAAGAGTTGACTCATTGGAAAAGACTGTGATGCTGGGAGAGATTGGGGGCAGGAGGAGAAAGGGACGACCGAGGATGAGATGGCTGGATGGCATCACAGACTCGATGGACGTGGGTATGAGTGAACTCCGGGAGATGGTGATGGACAGGGAGGCCTGGCGTGCTGCGATTCATGGGGTCACAAAGAGTCGGACACGACTGAGCGACTGAACTGAACTGATATATTTGAATATTTCCTCGTTTAAAAGTTTTTAAAATGCTAAAATAGGACTTAACACAGATTCTTTAAAACACTAAATTACTTTAGGGTACTAGTACATCTTTGAGAGCAAACGAGAGAAATCCACTCAAACTAATTTAAGGGGAGAAAAAAGGAAATGTACGTGTTCACATTCCTGAAGGTTCCAGAGATGGAGCTGGCTCAGAAACTCTGAAGGTTCAAATGTCTAGATGTTCCATTTCTTCCCCTGTTCCCTCCTGTCTTCTTCTTCCCCTCCTGCTGTTATCTCCTTCCCTTCTCTCTACCTCATCCCCTGTCTTTCCCCAAGGCTCCAGGCTCCAATTCACACAAGAATTATACAATCCTAGATCAGCCACCCCTGGAGAAAAAGAAAGAGACCCTCTTCCAGTGAAGGTCTTATTGGCTTCAGGTACAGAAAGCTGGGGTTCCCCAGGTGTTCCTAGTGGGAAAGAACCTGCCTGCCTATGCAGGAGATGTGAGAGATGTGGGTTCAGTCTCTGGGTAGAGAAGATCCCCCAGAGGAGGACGTGGAAACCCACTCCAGTATTCTTGTCTGGAGAATCCCATGGACAGGGGAGCCTGGCAGACTACAGCTGACAGGGTAGCAAAGAGCGGGTTTTGTCTGAAGCGACTTAGCTCACATGCACAGCACGTTGGATTACTTGATCACACATGGCTAATCACCCCTGGTACATTTAAGGACCCTTACTAATTTACTTTACTAGTTTACTTTATCCTAATTTATATCTCTTTCATCCCTAATCCTCATTAGCATTTATGTCCCCCGATCCTCACCAAAAATACTGATTCAAAGTTTTTGTTATATATCCTTTCATTTATGAGTAACTTTGTGAAATATGTATTGTGGTTTTTGAATGCATATATACATGGGTATCTCATCTGAAACTAATCTTTTTGCCTTTAAAACTACATTTTTTTAAAAAAAATAGCTAATTTTATTGGGGTCTATTTACATATGGTAAAACACACAGATCTTAAGCATATAGTTAAGGAAGTTTGACAGATGTATATTTCCATGTAATGGACACCGTGATCAAAACATTGAACATTTCCATCTCCCCAGAAAGTTTCCTTCAGTCCCTTTACAGTAAATCTACAATTAGAGGCAACCTCTGTTCTGATTTCAATTACTCAAAATTATTTTGCATGTTCAATGCACTTCATAAACATGGAATCATAAAGTATGTACTCTTTTATGTCTAACTTTTTGTACTCAACTTAATGTCTGTGAGATCCATCCAAGTTTTGGCATGTATTAGAACTTTTATTATTTTATTGCTAACTCATATTCCACAGTAAGAATATAATATGTTTTAAAGACAGATATGTGTGTATCTAGTCACTTGCTTCTGGCTGCTTCACTTCTGATATATGCATCTTGTATATTTCACTCATCAGTCCCCTTCTCATGATCATGAACACTTTGGTTGTCTTCCATAATCTGCTAGACCAAATACCGCTGTGAAACATCCTTGAGTGTACTCTTTGTGAGTCGTGTGATAGTTCTCTGGAGCTGATAAGCATCCTTAATTCCATTAAGAACGGTTGCACTATGGAATGCTCACATCCGTTCACATTCCCTTCAGCAGTGTTTGAAGACACTGTCCCCTGATGTGATGGCCATTCATAGCATTACAGTAAACAGTGTTAACCAGTTTTCAACATTTAGAGCAGTGCTTTCTAATAAAAATTTTGTGATCTTGGAAATAGTCTGTATCTTCATTACCCAAAATGGTAACTTCTAGGGATGCATGGTTACTGAGCACTTGAAATGTAGCTTGTGTGATTGAGGAATGTCATTTCTAACTTTATGAAATTGTAGTTAATGTAAGTTAAATAGCCATATATGGTTAGTGTTTACCATATTGGACAGTGCAGCTTTAGGATCAACCAGGATGATGAGATTGGACTTAGCTTAGTTTTGACTGAGTCTTACCATTGGAAAGGGATTCAAAGGAATAACATGATACAATTTGTATCTTAGATCATTCCAGCTGTGGTAAGCATGGGTGGAGTGGGGTTCAACAGAAGTCAGGAGATATTAGTTAGGGTGATATTATATTGACCCTAACTTAAAAAAAATGATAGCTTATCCAGGAGCAGTGGAGACTGAGAGAACAAAGAAAATCAAGAGCTTACATGGAAACACCAACAGTCCTTGGAAACTGACTTGAAATAGTAGATTAAAAAAAAAAATCAGCAGTGAATGCCGAGTTCCTTGCATGGACAATGAGATGCACAGCTATACATAGTTTCTGATGAAGAAGCTCCCAGGAAATCCACGTGGAAAAGCACCCATCAGCCAGAAGTGGTGACGGAAACTTAGACAAGGTCCTTGAGTCATGAAAAGACTGTGTGTGGAGTCATGTTGTCTCTGGGTCTGGAACCCCATCTGTTACTGCTCTGGTTTCACCAAGGTTTGTGCCAAAGGTCACCTGGATCCATCCCATCCCATCCTTTGATCAGTCATAGGCTGACAGAGTTTAGCATGAGAAGAATTGAAGCGACCTGGAGAAATCTGTAAATATCTGGAAGCTCTAAGGTTGACACAGAAGGAAAAGTCTGGGAACTGATACACATCCATTGTTTAATGTTGCAGGCAATTAGTGATCAGGAGCAGCTGCTTTGGTTAAACTGTTAAAAATTTGAAAGTAAGTGAAGCAGAACATATGGGGTAGGTTTTATCTCCAAAACACTGCTTTGAGGATAATATTGACATAATTTGCCTATCATATTTCCCCCTCTTTGAGATGATTTGCATAACATTTCCTAGAAATAGACTCCATATGTCTGTTAGCAATTGGTAGAGGAAGTGCAAACTCAAGCTCATTGAAGGAGAGCCAGTCACAAGAGGAGTCATGAATCTAAGACGAGAGGCAGACTGTATTTCCCCTTCTTGGGAAAGGCAGAACATCAGCAGAAAGTCAGTGAAGGGACGAGGAGCTAGGAAATGGACAATTAGTGAAGCTTTTCTATATGCTACCAACTGTATGATACAGCGTTCTAAGTATTTATAAATATCTCCATTTTATAGATTGGAAAACTGAGACTTAAACAGAGGAGGCAATTTGCTCAAAGTCACCCAGCACCAGATCCAGGATCCAGACCAGATTTTCTTGGCTAAAAAATAAACTTCAGACAAAAAATCCACCTCTGGATTTGGACGAGTGCAATGATTGTCACCTGGAAGCCCCCATCATGTGGAGAAGGGAATGGCAACTCACTCTAGTATTCTTGCCTGGGGAATCCCTTGGAGAGAGGAGCCTGGCGGGCTGAGGTCATTGGGTTACAAAGAGTCAGACATGACTGAAGCAACTTAGCACACACAGACAGTGATTCTCAGTGTGGTCTTTGGACTAGTAGCTTAGACCTCACCTGAGAATATTCTATGAATACGAATCACTTTGTACACACTGAATTAAGGATTCTGGAGGTGAAGCCCAGATGTTTGTTTTAACAAGCTCTCCGGGTAATTCTGACGCAGGCTACTGTTTTGGAATTGCCAGATAAGTGCGATTTAATCAATCATATAAAAAGAAGCTACTCAGGAATGCCACAGTGGGAGGATGTAGATGAGGGGAGATAGAGAAATATAACACATGTTTTCTACACAAAGAATAGAAATTTTTAGGGGAAATAGATATAACTGGAACAACAACTCAGTTTAGTGGAAGGAATGCTAGCTAGATAAATAATTTGGAAGCTTTGTTTCTAGTCCCAGATCTGATACTAATATTCAGATTGGGTTTGAACAGGTCATTTAACTTCTATGTATTTCCTTTTAATCCCAATTAAAATGATACCAGTCGTGGTGGCAATAGTTTATTTACAAGGCCAATGCTGTTACATTATTTAGAGGTAGATAGGACAGTGACTAGCCAAAATTGAGAAGTGTTAGAAAGCCTGAAGTATTCCTTACAGATTGACATTCCAGTATACTGAAAGGGCAAAATGATAGGACACTGAAAGAGAAACTCCCTGGGTCGGCAGGTGCCCAATATGCTACTGGAGATCAGTGGAGAAATAACTCCAGAAAGAATGAAGGGATGGAGCCAAAGCAAAAACAATACCCAGCTATGGATGTGACTGGTGATACAAGCAAGGTCTGATGCTGTAGAGAGCAATATTGCCTAGGAACCTGGAATGTCAGGTCCATGAATCAAGGCAAATTGGAAGTGGTCATACAGGAGATGGCAAGAGTGAATGTCGACATTCTAGAAATCAGCAAACTAAAATGGACTGGAATGGGTGAATTTAACTCAGATGACCATTATATCTACTACTGTGGGCAGGAATCTGTTAGAAGAAATGGAGTAGCCATCATGGTCAACAAAAGACTCCAAAATGAAGTACTTGGATGCAATCTCAAAAATGACAGAATGATCTCTGTTCATTTCCCAGGCAAACCATTCAATATCATGGTAATCCAAGCCTATGCCCCAACCAGTAAAGCTGAAGAAGCTAAAGTTGAACGGTTCTATGAAGACCTACAAGACCTTTTAGAACTAACACCCAAAAAAGATGTCCTTTTCATTATAGGGAACTGGAATGCAAAAGTAGGAAGTCAAGAAACACCTGGAGTAATAGGCAAATTTGGCCTTGGAGCAAAGAATGAAGCAGGGCAAAGGCTAATAGAGTTTAGCGAAGAGAACGCACTGGTCATAGCAAACAGCCTCTTCCAACAACACAAGAGAAGACTCTACACATGGACATCACCAGATGGTCAATGCCAAAATCAGATTGATTATATTCTTTGCAGCCAAAGATGGAGAAGCTCTATACAGTCAGCAAAAACAAGACTGGGAGCTGACTGTGGCTCAGATCAGTTCAGTTCGGTTGTTCACTCATGTCCGACTCTCATGAACTCCTTATTGCCAAATTCAGACTTAAATTGAAGAAAGTAGGGAAAACCGCTAGACCATTCAGGTATGACCTAAATCAAATCCCTTATGATTATACAGTGGAAGTGAGAAATAGATTTAAAGGACTAGATCTGATAGAGTGCCTGATGAACTATAGATGGAGGTTTGTGACATTGTACAGGAGACAGGGATCAAGACCATCCCCATGGAAAAGAAATGCAAAAAAGCAAAATGGCTGTCTGGGGAGGCCTTACAAATAGCTGTGGAAAGAAGAGAAGTGAAAAGCAAAGGAGAAAAGGAAGATACTAAGGTCCGTCTAGTCAAGGCTATGGTTTTTCCAGTGGTCAGGTATGGATGTGAGAGTTGGACTGTGACGAAGGCTGAGCACCGAAGAATTGATGCTTTTGAACTGTGGTGTTGGAGAAGACTCTTCAGAGTCCCTTGGACTGCAAGAAGATCCAACCAGTCCATTTTGAAGGAGATCAG
>SJYQ01002804.1:351984-458992 GCA_006410935.1 Redunca redunca
TACTTTGCCAACAAAGGGCTGTCTAGTCAAGGCTATGGTTTTTCCTGTGGTCATGTATGGATGTGAGAGTTGGATTGTGAAGAAAGCTGAGTGCTGAAGAATTGGTGCTTTTGAACTGTGGTGTTGGAGAAGACTCTTGAGAGTCCCTTGGACTGCAAGGAGATCCAACCAGTCCATTCTGAAGGAGATCAGCCCTGGGATTTCTTTGGAAGGAATAATGCTGAAGCTGAAACTCCAGTACTTTGGCCACCTCACGCGAAGAGTTGACTCATTGGAAAAAACCCTGATGCTGGGAGGGATTGGGGGCAGGAGGAGAAGGGGACGACCCAGGATGAGATGGCTGGATGGCATCACTGACTCGATGGACGTGAGTTTGAGTGAACTCCGGGAGTTGGTGATGGACAGGGAGGCCTGGCGTGCTGCAATTCATGGGGTCGCAAAGAGTCAGACATGACTGAGCGACTGAACTGAACTGAAACTGAAACTGAAGATACACAGTTATAGATGGCCAAGTCCATTATTCTCAAACATGATTTGAAATGAGGTGCTTATCACGAAGTAAAAACCATGCAGTCCCAGAGCAATATACTCTGTTCACATCCCATGTTTGGCGCACATATAGACAGGAAAGAGGTGGTTATAATCACCTTCAGATGACTCTAGCATGCTTCCAAAGTTGAGAATTATAGCTCTATACAGTCAGCAAATCTAAGTGAAGGAGGATTCTCAGTGATCAACAATTGTTTGGGGCTGGTGTATCGTGATGTTCTAGGCACCTGTCTTCAGTGACTCTCTCATCATTTATGGGGAAAGTCTAGTTTACTTAGCCTGGAATTCAAGTCTTCCGTGATCTACTTTCTGAGTACATTTCCTGCTTCCTGTTTCATTGATCACTTTCATAAGCTTCTGCGCTAGCCAAATTAGACTACTTGCTTTTCTCCAGCTATTCCTAGGTTACACTTCCTCTGTAGGTTTACTAGTGCTATCTCCTATGCCTATCTTGTCGACTGAAGTTATATCCTTCCTCTACAGCACAATTAAAGTGTTTTATCCTTCCAAAAGCCTTCCCTCGTGTCACTAACCGGTGAGCATATCTGCTCCTTCTGATGGCATGTCATATTTGGATAGTATATCTTTTTTAATGTTGTAGACTATAGAACAAAACACCTTGTCTCAAATAATTTCAGTCATAAAGTCAATGCACTTCAGTCCTGAGGTATGATGGCTGTACGTCAGTTCATTTCATAGCTCAATGACGTCATAAAAGATGCAGGTCCTTTCTACCTTCCCCATCATCCAGCCTCGCTCTAGTCCCTTGATAAATCGAAAACAGCCACCATGGTCCTAAATGTCACTGACAGACATAAATACAGCCAGTGTGTGAAAAGAGCTTTTGTTGACCTTGGTTTCTTTTTAAGAACAAGGAAACATTTCCAAGAATCTGACCCTAAGACTTTTTCTGATGTTTCATTGGCCAGCATAATGTCACATGCGCATTCCTAAACCAGTCACTGACAAGGGCAATGCAGTTTCAGTGCCTGGATCATTGAAACACATGTTTAGTCGAAAGATTTCCTGAACAAAACTGGATCACTCTTAGAAAGGAGGAATGATAGATGCTGCCGAATGGTGCTTGGCTTAGCTCTTAATCCTCTAAAGCAATAGGCCCTTTCAATATACAGGGCTATCTGTTCCCATGTTTAATTCCCCTATTAAACCTAAGTCTCCTTGAGGACAGGTTTTTGTTTTATGTTTAATGGCACGAGTTCTAGAGTCAGACAAATCTGGGTTGAAACTAATGTGATAAACTCAATTCAATTTGCACAAGACTTTCCTGATTTGGGGGGCTTCCCAGATGGTGCCAGTGGTAAAGAACCGACCTGCTAATGCAAGAAATATAAGAGATGTGGGTTTGATCCCTGGGTCGGGAAGATCCCCTGGAGAAGGGCAACCCACTCCAGTATCCTTGCCTGGAGAACCTTGAGAACAGAGGAACCTGGTGGGCTCTGTCCATGGGGTCACAAAGAACTGGACATGACTGAAGTAACTAACTTAGCTTGTGCACACTTCTTGATTTTAGCACCCAAAGTCACATCTCCAGAGAAGCCCATTAGCTCCAGGTAAACCATGACAACTGGTCACCCTAGTTGAAATCTCTTCCTGTCATATACTGGATGCACAATCTGGAAGTCAGTTTTGTTCAAGACTGACTGTTTGAATGCCCACCAAATGCCAGGCACTGTTTCAGAAAGTTCGCCTTGTTTTCCTGACCACACTGGCACCAGCCCTCTCACTTCCCGCAATCGTGCTGGTGTTGCCCCGGGATTGCCTCGTGTGTGACCCTCTCTGCCCCGCATCACTCAGAGATGATGTCAGAGGAAGCCTGGCCGCCTGACGAATAGGGCTTGGGAAATCCCCAGGAGTTTGCAGACACTGTTTCTGGCTTGAAAAACAAAAACACCCACAAAAGAGCCAAGGGTCCCAATCTACTCAGGGAACATGCTGTCCCCTCCTGTTTGCAGGGCCATTTCTTGGACAAGCAGTGGCTCTGTTTGCTGGACTTTTGGCCCCGTGCAGTCACTGTGAGGCAAGGCACATCTCATATAAACAGGCCAGTGAAATGAGGTAATTGCGGCTTTCGATGAATGCTATTTCTGTCTCCTGGGCGATGCTGCTTGGGATGGGAAGAGTGAGAGCAAGTGGATCTGACACACTGTGGCTCTCCTCACAGAGTGGAGACAGATAACCCAGGGGTGGGAAAGCCGCCTCCTGTTTCTCCTCCTAATGATGAGTGAATACCGTACGCTTTTTCAGAAAAGACCTGCTCCATGTTGGAAATCCCTTCCGAATGCCAGAACTTTTCCATTTGGGCAATGAGGCTGTCCTTAAATGTGACTTAACAGAGCTGTACTGAGCATAATACGTGCCAAGCCTGTTACAGATGTCATCATTTCCTCTTCACAAAGATCCTCAGAAATAGGTACAATTAATATTCCAGCTATGGAGAAGAGCAAGGGATGACTCAGAACGGTGGGGTCCTCTGGTCACAGCCCCGGCATGAGCAAGGCCAGCGTAAACCTCTTTCCATAGCGAGAGCTGTTCCATTGCACCACTGTTCATTTTAGCCATTTGCGTTGAATTTTTGTTGGATTTTGTCCTTTCGTGCTACGTTGAAATGGGAAACAGAAAACAAGATTTCTTTTTAATACTTCATAGCCGCGTTCTGTACGCAAGTACTGTGAACACTTGGGCTGCTTGACCTAGAACCCACGTTTTTTCATGTTTCGATTGTGTGTTTGTTGTTGTTGTTGTTTCTTTTATCTTCATCCAGGGGTATTCAGTTTCACAACACTTGTTGGCGTTATCAATGCATCTACTTCTCAGATTTCCTTACCACCATTTCTCATTAAATGTTTAGTTTTGGATGTTTAAATAAATCACCCAAATAGTTGCATAACATTAAATTGTTGTTGTTGTTGGTGGTGGTGGTGTGTGTGTGTGTGTGTGTGTGCATGCTAAGTTGCTTCAGTTGCGTCTGACTTTGAGCAACCCCATGGACTGTAGCCCGCCAGGCTTCTATGTCCACGTGATTCTTCAGGGAAGAATACTGGAGTGGGTTGCCATTCCCTTCTCCGGGGGACCTTCCTAACCCAGGGATCGAACCCACATCTCTTATATCTTCTGTATTGGCAGGCAGTTCTTTACCACTAGTGCCACCTGGGAAATCCTTAAATTGTTATATATAGTGTAAATAAGCTCTTCTGTAACCCAAGGGACAATTTTATGGCTAAAAGATGGAGATATGGTTTAATAGGCACTTTGGGTTATCTTGCAGCTGTGTCTGGTGAAGAATGAGCTTTTGGGACTGAGAGCAAGGTCCATCATAGTCAAACACAGAGCACTTTGGCATTCATTTAGCCTTCCAAGATTTAGTTTCCTCATCAGAAATATGGGAACTGTGCACGTGATATTTTCATATATTGCACACTATGGTATATGAGGAGAAACACTGAGTAAAGTGTCTGATGCCTTGTGCAAGCTCTGTCAATGACAGCCATGCCTTATTATTGAGGATTGCTATTTACACTTTTATGTGAGTTACATGCCTTTCATGGTCTACCCCCCAGGTCATGGACTGTGTTAGAATTCGTTATTTTTGAATAAGTGAGATATTGTGCTTATCAATGTATCTCCACGTCCATAGCACCTTTTCCATAAAGACTTTCTGTTCTTTATTTCCCCTGCTCTTTCTCCTCCAGGGAGAGGTGGAGATAACCATTGTGCTATCAGTTATGGTAATCGGATGACCAGAGTGCAGCCTTCCAGCTTCACAGGTGCTCAGCATTCAACCTCTAATCTTTTGCCATATTACCGTTTACCCTCCCTTCTCTGCTCTCTTCTACTCCTCAGCCTCACTGATATCCCAATACTGAGCCATTTACGAATCTCTTTTGCTTCCTGACTTTTTCTAACCATGTCCTCAGGGTCTCACCTTCCACTACAAGGAGTTAATCAAGGCACTTTGATAGACAAACATTTCCCACCCCAGGAGGATTTTATGGCAGCTGTTGGGTTAATATATCTATTTCTTCCCCCTGTAATTAGAACAGAAGGATGTACATAATCCAAGAGGTTGCTAACTGCCTGAGCCACACTGAGAGGCAGGTAGGAAAGTTAGAGCAGGCTTCACTAAGTGTGTGTCATTTGTGCTACTGGAGCTGAATCTTGAAGGATGAGATAGCCAGGGAGTCAGCCCTAGGTCAGTGCTATTTCAGGTCACAATGAGACAGACCCAATTAGGTGAGCTCCCAGCGTGCTCAGAAGGAACATTCACCACCAGCAAGGACCATTAGAGTTAAAACAAGTTCCAGAATCAGGAAAGGACTGCTGAAGGGTGAGGAGGGGAGGTGTTTCTGGACATTTGTTCTGAGTTGGAAAACAGTGTTCGTGTGTTCATTAAAACAGCATCAAAACAAAAGACCCTCCAGGAAGTCCCAGTAACCAAGGTTATCAGTATTAAGAAGGCAGAGCCCTAGTCCCTGGGTAGACATTCTATCATGAAAAAGCCTCGTTTAGAAATATTGATGAATTGATCTATATCATGTTTTCCTTTTTAATGCTTAAAACACTGGTGGCGTGTTCACATAATTGGAAAGAGGAGGCAGGAAATGGAAGGAAAGCCATATTACTCACTTTGAAAGTGCTTTTGGATGAGCAAAATGAAGGCAAAACCTTGCAAAGAAGGTTTTCAAGAGTTTTGTTCACAGAAGCACCAGACTGGAAGAAGGAGGTTTTATATTTGGTGTGTGCGTAGTCACTCAGTCCTGTCTGACTCTTTGTGATCCCATGGATTGTAGCTCACCAGGCTCCTCTGTCCATGGGGATTCTCCAGGCAAGAATACTGGAGCGGGTTGCCATGTCCTCCTCCAGGGGATCTTCCCCCCTCAGGGATTGAACCCAGGTCTCCTGCATTGCAGGTGGATTCTTTACCATCTGAGCCACCAGGGAAGCTTTGGAGAGGATATCAAAACAAAACTCTTTGGAGAGCATATCAAAGTAAAGCTCGAGAGGTGAAGCAGCTAAGGACAGACATATTCCTGTAAGCCTGGCATTGTGTCCCTGTCAGCCAAACAGCGGACACTAAGAATACTCAGGTCCAGGTTCTCTCCAACCCATCCCCCTCACTCTCACTCTACTATTTCTTTAAGTTACTGCTCCTCAATGTGTCTTTATTCTGTTGAATTCACTCTTCCTAATGCTACTACCCTGGTACAAGCACATTTATATTTTTGCTTTATTGCTCCAGATTATCCTTTGAACTTTGACTTGTACTCAGAGGATTCAAGGATCTTGTTAAATTGCAGATTCTGATTCAGTAGTGCTGAGACAAGGCCCAGGATTCTGCATTTCTAACAGACTATCAGGTGATGCCTTGGTGGGGGGTTGGAGAACTACACTTAGAGCAGTGCTGTAGTAGGACAGAAGCAGGTCGTGAACCCTCCATAATTCACGTTCTTACACTGCCCCAGGCAGCCTTCTAAAGAGCTTTGGGAGTAGACTTTATCTAGAGGCTCCCAGAAGATGAAACAAGGGATGCTGGATGGAATCTAAGCAATATCTTACTGTCTGGAAGACGATTCTGACACCAAGAGCTGCTGAACAATAACTTGGATGGTATTATGAGACGAGTATCCTTCATTACGGGGCTCTGCTGGCGGCTCAGCCATGAAGAAATCTCCTGCCAGTGCAGCGGATGCAGGTTCGACCCCCGGGTCAGGAAGCTCCCCTGGAGAAGGAAATGGCAACCCACTCCAGTATTCTTGCCTGGGAAACCCCATGGAGAGAGGAGCCTTGTGGGCTACAGTCCGTGGGTTTGCAAAGAGTCAGACATGACTGAGTGACTAAACAACAGCACCCTTCATTATAAATACTCAAGACAAGAGAAAGTAGTATTTTTCTGTCATTTTATTGGTTTGGCCAAAATGTTCATTTGAGTTTTCTGTAAGGTGGTATGGAAAACCCAAACAAACGTTTTGGCCAACTTATACTATGAACATTTCAAATATAATTCTTGATTCTACAATTAGCATCTTCCTATATGCCTGCTTTATCCATCCCTCTGTTTATCTGACAATACAATATTGTTTTTTATGCCTGCATAGCCTTTACTGAAGTTTAGTATTTGTTTATTTTTTATGGGATGAAATTTACATGCAGTAGATGCACAAATCCTAAGTTACTGTTTGATGAGGTGTGACAAATGCATATACCTTTGTGACCCAAACATCTATCAAGATATAAAACAGTACCATCACACCAAAATTTTTTCATCCCACTCCACAGTCTTCAGTCCTATCATCCTAAATGCAACTATTTTTCCTAATTGGTTTTGCCATAGTTTAATTTTGCTTCTTTTAGACTTTCACATCCGTGAGATTAGAAATTATGTACTCTTTTGTGTGAAGCTTCTTTTGCACTAAGCTTTTGAGATTCAGCTGTGTCATCACATAGTTAAGAGGCATACAGTAATTAAGATTCCTGGAGAGCTCACTTCAGCAGCACATATACTGAAACTGGAACAACACAGAGATTAGCATGTCCCTGCACAAGGATGACATGCAAATTTGTGAACCATTCCATATTTTTGTGTATAACTATGGCTGATTCATGTTGAGGTTTGACAGAAAACAACAACGTTCTGTAAAGCAATTATCCTTCAATAAAAAAGTAAATTAGAAAAAAATTCCTATAGTATGAGTCTGTAATTTGTTCTTTCTCTTTTATGTTTTTTTTTTTTTAAATCTGAGATAAATCTACCCCTTTAAAGTATACAAATTAGTGGTNTGTTTTTTTTTTTTTTAAATCTGAGATAAATCTACCCCTTTAAAGTATACAAATTAGTGGTTGTTAGTATATTCACAAGGTTGTGTAACCATTACCACTATCTATTTCCGGAAAATTTCATCTCCACCAAGGGAAATCCATCCACATGGGCAGTCACTCCTCAATCCTTCTTTTCCGCCCAGTCTCAGTTCCAGTTCAGTCGCTCAGTCGTATCCGACTCTTTGCGACACCGTGAATCGCAGCACTCCAGGCTTCCTTATCCATCACCAACTCCCAGAATTCACCCAAACCCATGCCGATTGAGTCGGTGATGCCATCCAACCTTCTCATCCTCTGTCATCTTCTTCTCCTCCTGCCCTCAATCTTTCCCAGCATCAGAGTCTTTTCAAATGAGTCAGCTCTTCGCATCAGGTGGCCAAAGTATTGAAGTTTCGGCTTCAGCATCAGTCCTACCAATGAATATTCAGGACTGATCTGCTTTAGGATGGACCGGCTGGATCTCCTTGCAGTCCAAGGGACTCTCAAGAGTCTTCTCCAACACCACAGTTCAAAAGCATCAATTCTTCAGTGCTCAGCTTTCTTTATAGTCCAAGTCTCACATCCATACATGACCACTGGAAAAACCATAGCCTTGACTAGACGGATCTTTGTTGACAAAGTAATGTCTCTGCTTTTCAATATGCTGTCTAGGTTGATCATAACTTTCCTTCCAAGGAGTAAGCGTCTTTTAATCTTTTCTTCCCAGTCTCTGGCAATCATTATTCTACTTTATATCTCTATGGATTTGCCTATTCTGGACATTTCATATTATATTCTCTATTATGAAGTTATCACAGTGTTTTTTTGTTTTTTTTTGTTTTTGTTTTTCTCCATCCTCCTATTGACATAAACCTGGGCTATTCCTAATTGAGGCTACATCTTCTTTGAATATTCATGTAAAAGGTATTTTGGGGGCATATGATTTTATTTTCTTAGACCAATGCCTACAATTAGGATTACTGGTGGATAGTATTGTTGTATGTTTAGTTCTATAAGAAACTGCAACAAGTATTTCCAAAGCGGTCATACCATGTTACATTTCCATGAACATTGTATGAGAGTTCCGGTTGCTCTACATGCTCAGCCATCTGGTGTTGTCAATTTTTTCTTTCTTTTTTTTTTTAATTTGGGCTACTCTGGTGGGTACAGCAATATTTAAGAGGCAGGTAAAAGTTAAGATTCCTTTAGTATGAGGAGCTTGGACAGGAATGTCTCCACAGAGCTCAGAGCTTCTGGGTTCCAAACCAAGTTATATGCATACTTGTGTTAGCTTTATATTGCTGCCATTAAAAAAGAAAAACAAAACAAAAAACTACCACACACAGTGAAGTAAAACAACACATATTTATTATCTCACTGTTTTCTAGGCTGGAAACCTGGGTTCACTCAGCTGTTCCTCTGTCTTCAGTCTCACAATGCTAAAATCAATCTGCCAGCTGTCTTAGACTCTCAACAGGAGGCTCCAAGGAAGAATTCATTTAGGTTGTTGGCAGAGTCCATGATCCATAAGGTTGTAGAACGAAAGTCCCTATTTTCTTCATGGCTGTTAGCTGGAGACCACTGTGAGTTCTTCAGGACCTCTTTTTAGCCCTCATACCTGGTCCCTCAATCACAGAAGCCAGCTGTTGGGGATTATACTCACACTTGCAATCACCCTCACTTTCCCTTCTACCACAACCCCTCTGCTTCTAACCTGGAGAATGTTCTCTGCTTTTAAGAGCTCATGTCATTAAGACCACCCTGGATAAATCAGGATAATCTTCCTACCTTAATATATGTAACCTCGATCACATCTACAGAGCCTCTTTTGACAAGTAATCTAACATGTTCACATGACTTGGGGATTAGGACACGGATGTCTATGCGGAGCAATTAATTTTCAACCACAGCTCCTTTAAGTGAAAAATGCCCAGACCTCTGGTAGATGACAAGCTTTGGAGTCTGAGGTTTCACCTTCCACACTGTTACGGTTTTTCCCCACTCTGTCAACATTTTGTCCACTCTGATTAAATGCTTCTGGTATTTTATATAACCCAGTCAAGAACAGCTTAATATGGACTATTTCAGTTTCACTTGGTAGTTTTAAGAGTGTTCATAGCATTGGTGTAAGAATTCAATGAGATAACTTTTTTTTGGTTCCCAAGGGAATTTAAGTTTATTTTTATACAAGGAGCAAAAATAACATATTAAGTATCATTAAGAACATTTTTCAAAGACTCTGAACTTCCAAGTCAGCAATAGAGAGAGAGAAAGAGAGAAGGAAGGTTTTAGTGTGGATTGCTAAGCAGCATATATACATGTTTTTAAGGCATCTTATTGTTGGCAGTGTTTTTCATGAGCACCCTATGAAACATGTTGTTTAACCCCTAAAGCAGTCTTGTTCATATATCCAGAAAAGATATGAAATGCTTGTGCTGGTAGTCAGTTTCTATAAATAATTGTTTTTTGAGCTATTTAAAGAATACCCTCAAGACTCACAGTGCCTTGTTGGATTTTTTCCATGAAATAGTTGTTAATTCAAATGAATAAGAGAGAATGTCTTTTTTTTAATTTCAATTTTTGTTAGGGTATAGTTGCTTTACAATGCAGTGTTAGCTTCTATACAGCAAAGTGAAGCAGCTATACATATACATATATCCCCTCTTTTTTGGATTTCCTTTCCATGTAGGTCCCCACAGCTAATTAATGCAAGGAAAAGCATGTGACATAGTGCTTGCCACCAAGTAACTGGTAAGGAAACTGCACGTGGGCCAGCCACATCACCGTTCCTCCTCAAGCCTCTATTTTCTCTTGATTACGATGCTTATAAGTCTTTGCTTTCCCATCTGCTCTCTGACCTGAGAGGCAGACCTCTCCGTGATAGATCAGTGACATCCCCTGCCCACTGATGTTCAGGTGGATTTGGCCTCTGGGAGGAACAGGTGAGGGATGGGAGAGAGAGAGATGACTGAGACTGGCATTTTATTCTTCTGCTCCTTGGTAGGTTACAGTGAGCAGTGACTGCTCATTCATCCAAAGCCCACCACCACTTTCAGAGCTCATGAACCACAACCACAGGCTGCTCTCTCTAGACCCCAGTAACACTGTTCCCTTTACTCTTCCCCTTAGGCTAAGGGTGCTAGTAGCTTCCACCATTGCTCGTCTCGTGTGCTACACAATCTCTTGTTGATTTCCCTGATCACGATCATGCCTTCATAAATCATCTCTTCATTAACCTCTCCTGAATTATCCTCCTTATTGTACCAAGTTACTCTACATACTCGTCCATGTGGTGGTGTCTTTTTTTTTTTTTTTAATTTGAGCTATTCTGATGGGTCCAGCAATATTTGACAGGCATAAAGTAGCAAAGATCCCTGTAGAATGAGGAGAGAAAAAATGGAAATGTACTGGACCATTTCTGTAGACCCTTATCTATTTAGAATGTTGCAGTTCCTTGCTTCTCAGGATGCAGGAACTCTTCACAATTCGAATTTTATTGAGTGGTTAGTTTTGGTAGAAATGTTGAAGAATGTCAAGTAAACACACACCAAGTGTGAGAGTCTCACTTTTTCAATGATTCATTCAAAAATATTTAATTGTGAACATGTCAAGGAGAGATGAATGTCTTAGCCTTCTTATATCACATGCCTTTAAAACAATCAATTCCCTTTTTCTCTGAAATATTATGTCAAGGAAGAGGGGGGATACAATGAATATTTATTATCTGTTGAGTGATTTAAACACATCTCTTCAACAATCCTTCCAGGAACCCTTAATAGAAGGGATCACATCCTTTTATCAAATGAGGAAACTGAGGCTCAAAGAGATAAAATAACTTATTCCAAATGTGTGACGCTACTGAGAATTCAAGTTCAGATCTCTTTTCTCAGTCCTGCACCATTTCTTTTAACTAGGCTGTCTTTAATTCCTCAGCTATTAGAACGGGGATTCAGTGACCCTTGCCTTAAAATCATTATTTTTGTGCAAAATCAGAAGAGGACCTGACACCAGATGCAGTCACGATGGTTTGGATAAATGAATGAATGATTGAAGCAATGGGTGAATGAATCAAGCAAATTTTTGCAGATTAGTTTCACTTTCATAAAGAAGTCAAAGAAGGCAGACACAGTCATAGATTGGTATAAAAGGTGAACAAAGCCAGGCTAGGATATTGGCTGGAAATCTTGGGAGGGAGTGTCTCCAGGAAGATGAGGTACTTGACGCAAGTAGAGTTCAACAGGCCTCCACTGCTGCCCTTTCTGCTCCTTCCTACTGCCTGGCACAGAATGTTCCCATGGAGAGAAGTGCCCATGTTTCAGCGTTCTTCAGGATTACATCTGTTGTCAGGTGGATTGACAAGGATTAAGCTTGTTGTTCTATGGTTGTGAAGAGAATGCCAGGACAAGAGACAGTTCTCACCTAGAATGATAGCATCCCAGAAATGCAAGGAAGTTCTCAAAGGGAATCATTCCCCCTTTCTGAGTAATGACCATTTATTAACATGTACAATGTTTTCAATAGATTATTGTATTTATGCTTCATTACTGCTGTATGAAGCAAGTATTACTAAACCCACGTACAGATTGAAACCCAGACTCAAAGTCCACATGATCCAGGGTCATAGAATGGATAAGTCTGAATTGGTACTGAAAAGCAGATAGGTCTGATTTCAAATGCCTTCATCTTTACCCTCAAAACACCATAACAGTTAGTTGGATTTATTAGTGTTTTGGTTTAAGCATTCAGTTCAGTTCAGTTCAGTCCCTCAGTCATGTCTGACTCTTTGTGACCCCATGATTCGCAGCACGCCAGGCCTCCCTGTTCATCACGAACTCCTGGAGTTCACCCAAACTCCTGTCCATCGAGTTGGTGATGCCATCCAGCCATCTCATCCTCTGTTGTCCCTTTCTCCTCCTGCCCCCAATCCCTCCCAGCATCAGTCTTTTCTAATGAGTCAACTCTTCGCATGAGGTGGCCAAAGTACTGGAGTTTCAACATTAGCATCAGTCCTTCCAATGAACACCCAGGGCTGATCTCCTCTAGAATGGACTGGCTGGATCTCCTTGCAGTCCAAGGGACTCTCAAGAGTCTTCTCCAACATCACAGTTCAAAAGCATCAATTTTTTGGCACTCAGCTTTCTTCACAATCCAACTCTCACATCCATACATGACCACAGGAAAAACCATAGCCTTGACTAGATGGACCTTTGTTGGCAAACTAATGTCTCTGCTTTTGAATATGCTATCTAGGTTGGTCATAAACTTTCTTCCAAGGAGTAAGCATCTTTTAATTTCATGGCTGCAATCACCACCTGCAGTGATTTTGGAGCCCCAAAAAATAAAGTCAGCCACTGTTTCCCCATCTATTTCCCATGAAGTGATGGGACCAGATGCCATGATTCAGTTTTCTGAATACACAGAAGAACTGTACAAAAAAGATCTTCACGACCAAGATAATCACGATGGTGTGATCACTCACCTAGAGCCAGACATCCTGGAATGTGAAGTCAAGTGGGCCTTAGAAACCATCACTATGAACAAAGCTAGTGGAGGTGATGGAATTCCAGTGGAGCTATTTCAAATCCTGAAAGATGATGCTGTGCAAGTGCTGCATTCAATATGCCAGCAAATTTGGAAAACTCAGCAATGGCCACGGGACTGGAAAAGGTCAGTTTTCATTCCAATATCAAAGAAAGGCAATGCCAAAGAATGCTCAAACTACTGCATAATTGCACTCATCTCACACGCTAGTAAAGAAATGCTCAAAATTCTCCAAGCCAGGTTTCAGCAGTACGTGAACAGTGAATTTCCAGATGTTCAAGCTGGTTTTAGAAAAGGCAAAGGAACCAGAGATCAAATTGCCAACATCCACTGGATCATGGAAAAAGCAAGAGAGTTCCAGAAAAAACATCTATTTCTGCTTTATTGACTATTCCAAAGCCTTTGACTGTGTGGATCACAATAAACTGTGGAAAATTCTGAAAGAGATGGTTTAAACATTATGTTCTATCAATTACTTTGGTCATTCTTATAGAACTTATTTCTCTTTCTGAACAAATAAAGCTTTGATGACCGGCTTATCTAAAATATATTTCCTAACTGTCTTCTTTGTCATTCTTTTAACTCAATTTTATATTTTCTTTCTCTGAATTCCAAAAGTGCATCTAACTAGCATGGTGTATTATCCAGGATATTTTAAATTAAAAAATGGAGGTCAAGTTCCAATTCACAATTTACCTGTATAACCTTGGGTGAATAATTTCAATGATCTGAGTATCAGCTCAATCACCTGTCAGAGAGGGGGTTATTATTCCTCTCCAACCTAGTGCAAGGGACTTTGGGAAATCAAATTAGCTAATGGATGTGAAAGTAGTTTGTAGACTATAAAGTGCCATAAAGGTGTAGTGGGTTATTTATGTGTGTGCTCCCTCCATCTCCCACCTGTCCCATGAATTAGGCAGGACAAATATGCACACCTAACTGAAGGCAGGAGGAGACTGAAGGCAGGGGGAAAAGGGGACAACAGAGGATGAGATGGTTGGATGGCATCACCGACTTGATGGACATGAGTTTGAGCAAGCTCCGGGAGTTGGTGTTGGACAGGGAAGACTGGTGTGCTGCAGTTCATGGGATCACAAAGAGTCGGACATGACTGAGCGACTGAACTGAACTGAAATATGCTTATTTTATTTGCAGATTTCTTCCTTCCTTCCTTTCCTTCCTTTGCATTTTCCTCCCTCTCTACCTCCTTCCTTTCCTCTGTTTCTTCAACAAACCCCTTTTTTAGGTCTTACCGTGAACTTGGCACTGTGACACAGCACACAAGGCCAATTAAGGCATTTACAACCCTGTCGTTGAGCAGCCTCAAGCTAGGCATGAAGAGCAGACAGATACGTGATGGAACCAAGGGAGGAGAAGTGGAACAGCTGAAGAGACAAGCTGGAACCCTCAGTTTCAAATTCCAAGATAGTGTCCTCTCTATCTATTTACAAGATTCATCTGGGAAAATTACCACTTTGAAGCCAATGTTTCCAAGAGCAGCATCTGGCTGAAAGGAAAAAGAATCCCCTGAGAGTCCACTGAACATGTATATGTGCAGAGAATCATGATGTCTTCTCATGTTCCCCTACATACCGCTATTTCATATATTGGAACAAAAGATCTAGAAAAATGCTTTGTCCCAGATCATAGAACTAGAAAATGGCATATCTCTGTCCCCACTCCAGGACAGCTGTGTTTCAAATGTTTAAAGGCAGAGGCATCTTTAAGCAATATAGAAGTGAAGGGAAAGCAACAGTTTAGATTTGATAAGCTAGTAGGATCTGTCCTTCATAATGCTAAGGCCTCTGCCCTTTTATCTCTGCTCTGTTAATATAGCCTGGGATGACTGTTAATATGACCATTTAACCAATGTTTCCCCTCTGTGGAGCTATTCCATTTGGTGCCTGTCTGGGAATGAATTACATAGACCTGTCCGTGTCCTCTGAAATTGTCTAAAGCCTTCTCTTCAAGTTGAACAGAAACTCACTTCGGCTCAAAGGAACAGCCTATGGAAAATTCCTGACACTGTATGTTCTCGTAATTTTTGGAACACTGTAAATATTTGAGTCAGTAGATCTTAATCCATAAACACAGCTGTACTTAAAAAACCCTGATGGAGAGTTATTATAATTTAAACAATTGGGTAACAAAACAAATCAATGTTAATCATTTTCGTTTTCTAAGGACAATGGACTCAGACTTCTCATAAAACTGACATGATGAGCTTCGCAATTGCATCCACAAATAAACTTACAAATGCTAAGATAAACCATTCTCAACTTTTAAGAACATTATAAAAAGAAAGTGAGGTGGGGGAGGGCCAGGAAAGAGAAGAAAAACAAAACAATTTTGAGCAAGACCAAGACTCTCATAGCCATATTTCACATGAGGCCTCCAAAGATAAACATGAGGGGAGAAAACCCTCTCTGGGTTTGCCGTTTCTCAGTCTGAATTACGTTATGAATTACCATTGTTCAGGGGTTATTCTTGTTTCTATCAGAGCTACCTTTGGCTCTCTTCAGACTTCTTCGCTGTAATTTATAGAAGGTACTCACAACAGTCAATTAATTTCCAAAAGATATGCTGAGCTCTTACTTGTCAAGCATTATGGCAGGTACTGAGGTTGATGTGAAGAATTAGATATAGCCCCCAGCTTCAAAAGGATTACAGTATAGAATCAGAGAGCAAAACATCATCATAAATGAGCTTTTTGGTAAGTGAATAAACCAATGTTTTGCATGAAAATGGGGGAAAAAATTACAAAGACTTTGGAGGACATTTCCAGCTGGAAATGTTGGTGTTTAGGGACAATGTTGGATGACCATTGGCACCTTCATGGAAGAAGAGACAGTTATGCTGAAGATGTAAAAGAAAGCATAGTTTGGGGTTGAGGGCAGGGAAGAATACAACCAGAGGGAGCTTTTTGATCAAAAGAGCAGTACCAGCAAAGTCAGTCCTTTAGTTCAAGTTTAGGGAAAATAAAGGAGACCAGGGGCTTCCTAGGTGGCACTGGTGGTAAAGACCCTGCCTGCTAGTGCAGGAGACATAAGAGATATGAGCTCAGCCCCTGAGTCAAGAAGATCCTCTGGATGAGAGCATGGCAACCCACTCCAGTATTCTTGCCCAGAGAATCCCATGGACAGAAGAGCCTGGCAGGCTACAGTCCATTGCATCGCACAGACTCAGACGTGACTGCAGCTATTCAGCATGCAGTCATGCAGAGGAGACCAGTACCTGGCAATACTGACAAGGGCGAAACTCGAGCAGTTGTGAAGGGCCTGGGATTTCAGGCTTGGGAGTTGAGCTTAGAACGTCTTCTGTAGTTGATTGGGAAGCATAACCTAATTTTGGTAAAGACTTGACCAACACTAGGATTTAAAAAGGTTCATCCGGGAAAATATAACCATCTATTGAGATAGGAAAAAAAAAAAAAAACACAGTGAAGAGACCTAGGGAAGGTTCTGAGACCTTGAATCATGACAATAGCAAGTAGATGGAGAGAAAAATTGATGGGCGAGGTATTTGAAGGGTAAACTTGGAATGATTCGCTGAGAGATTGTATCAGAGGAAGGCTAGGTTTTATAGACCAAATAGAGACAAAAGTTTCAATTGAGAAAGATTTAGCATTAGAACATTTAGCGTTTGAATTCATGCCAGAGTGCTATTGGGGTTCTGAGTTATTATTTTTCTTCATATAAATAACAAGACCTAGTCTTCCTCTGGGATTTTAATGAATGTCCTTTCGCCTCCTTCTGGTCTCCTCATTTCCCACAAAACTGGGCAGCACAGATGTCGTGATGATAGCTCAGCAAGGATTCACGGGGAATGGACCGTCCAGTGCACTTTCGCACTTGCTTTGTTTCCTATGACTACATTAGCTGAGCCGAGAAAAGAATGCGTGGATAAGGTCTTCTGGTCCTCACTTTACAGGAGACAGAGCAGCGTTGCACAATAAACCCCTGAGTGGCTGCCCTTGGGGCATATGTTTAGAGGCAGAATGAGGACTAAGCACTGTGTGAGCAGTGAGGATGGAAAGGAACCGAAGATGCAGAGTTGCAGAAAAACCTAAGCAGAGAAGAGGAAGCCTGGACAAGTAAGACTGGGTTCCTTTTCAGGTATTATCATCAAGTAGCTAAGTGACAGTTGAATTGCTTCAACTTTCTGAGAATCAGCTTTCTGATATCAGTATGCTTTGTAAAAGAGACTTTGGGGAAAAAAAAAAAAAATATATATATATATATATACATATTTTAAAATTTGACATTCTTCCTGGGATCACCAGGTGTGTATAGCCTAACAATGTAGTATAATTTTCCTTTATATAATAGTATCAGTGATTGTCTACACTTAAAAGCATGGAATGGAGCAAAGGTTAAGAACTTTTACTCAATAACCTAGGACCTTTTCATGTACTGTGTGTGTGCGTGCTAACTCTCTTCAGTCATGTCTGACCCTTTGCAACTCTATGGTGTCTCTGTCCATGGGATTCTCCAGGCAAGAATACTGAAGTGGGTTGCCATTCCCTTCTCCAGGGGATCTTTCCAACCCAAGGATTGAACCTATGTCTCTTTCGTCTGCTGCATTGGAGGCAGGTTCTTTACCAACAGCACCACCTGGGAAGCCGTTTCATATACTGCTGCATATAGTTATCTTAATGCCCCATCAAACAGATGAGAAAACTGAGGCCCAGGTACATGAAGATCCCACTTCCCATAATACCTCTACTTTGGTAGAGGAGTCTGAAAAGTGAACAAAGAGAAATACTTTAAGGGATTCTTCTGGGTCAACTGCACATTGAACTTTGCATTTACTAAGACAGTACTGTAGGCAAGGCTCTGCTCAGCAGTGGCCCCATAAACACAAACACAGCACCAGACAAGAGTCTAGCATCCTTTACCTCACTTCTAAGGCACTGCAGGATCTGAACATTGCCTAGACGTCCCGCCTCTCCTCTCCTCACTCCCCTCACCTCACCCTGATTCTCTACAGCCACAGCTGAAGTTCCTCCAACGTTCTCTCTCATTTGTAAGATTTGCTCATTGATTTTTTGCTCTTCCTAGAACCAATTTTGCTCTTTTCATCTGGCTGAAATCTAGTCATCCTTCGAAATGGTAGCTACACAAAAGAAGTCATCCTGACTCTCCTGCATAGATTTAGGATGGCTCTTCTTGGCTCACCTGTGAAGAATCTGTGAGCCAGTGCCTGCTAATGTAGGAGATGTGAGTTCGATCCCTGGATTGGAAAAATCTCCTGGAGAAGAAAATGGCAACCCACTCTGATATTCTCGTCTGGAAAACCCCATGGACTCCTCAGCCGGACAGCCTACAGTGAATGCGGTTACAAAGTCAAGCACGACTGAGCAACTAAACAGCAACAACAATTTCCCTACGCATTTCAGGTCCCCATGTAAAGTTTTCTCTGTGCTTCTCTTACACAATGCTGGGGACACTCAAATGTTTGTAATTCTGCTTTATTATGTGACTTCCTCTTTCGACTCTAATCTCATTAAAGGCAGAAAACCAACCCTTACCATCCTCTCTTATTCCTCTTGCTGTTCCTTTCCCTTCTCCTCCTCCTTCTTCCTTTTCTTCTTCTTTCTCCCCATATATATACACATATGGTATGTATATCAATTACCTCAGATATGCAGATGACACACCCTTATGGCAGAAAGTGAAGAGGAGCTAAAAAGCCTCTTGATAAAAGTGAAAGAAGAGAGCAAAAAAGTTGGCTTAAAGCTCAACATTCAGAAAACGAAGATCATGGCATCCGGTCCCGTCACTTCATGAGAAATAGATGGGGAAACAGTAGAAACAGTGTCAGACTTTATTTTTTGGGGGCTCCAAAATCACTGCAGATGGTGATTGCAGCCATGAAATTAAGAGATGCTTACTCCTTGGAAGAAAAGTTATGACCAACCTAGATAGTATATTCAAAAGCAGAGACATTACTTTGCCGACTTAGGTCCGTCTGGTCAAGGCTATGGTTTTTCCTGTGGTCATGTATGGATGTGAGAGTTGGACTGTGAAGAAGGCTGAGCGCCGAAGAATTGATGCTTTTGAACTGTGGTGTTGGTGAAGACTCTTGAGAGTCCCTTGGACTGCAAGGAGATCCAACCAGTCCATTCTAAGGAGATCAACCCTGGGATTTCTTTGGAAGGAATAATGCTGAAGCTGAAGCTCCGGTACTTTGGCCACCTCATGCGAGGAGTTGACTCATTGGAAAAGACATTGATGCTGGGAGGGACTGGGGGCAGGAGGAGAAGGGGACTACAGAGGATGAGATGGCTGGATGGCATCACCAACTTGAAGGACGTGAGTCTGAGTGAACTCCGGGAGATGGTGATGGACAGGGAGGCCTGGCGTGCTGCGATTCATGGTGTCGCTAAGAGTTGGACATGACTGAGCGACTGAACTGAACTGAAGTGATTGGTATGTATAGTAGAGTCACAAAAATACTTATTGACTATCTGAATGACACGTTCAGAATACATGCAGCACGAAATGTGACTAAGCCCAAATACTGAGGCACGGTTTTCTGGGTGGTAGCAAGCTGGGAAACCAGCAAAGTCTCCTGGAAAATATGTTGAAGTTCATTGGCGAAACAGGGTCAAGAAAGCAATAAGCACAGTGATCAAGCTATTATTCCTGATAATCGCAACATTTAATTAGATTCAAAATCAATATGCAGCCTTGTGTGTAAGATTCCTGCTTCCTTCATTCCATGTGTGTTCTGAAACCAAATCCTAGCCTCCTGTCTCTCTGTCCGGTGCTCTTTCTATTACCCCTACATCCATTAATATTCTAATAGGGATATAGAATTGAGGGATCACTGCAGGGTAGACCCGATATCCACAGAGAATCTAAAGTTGGCAATTAAGTCTTGACTTTGTTTCACTTGGGACTTCAGTGTCCACAGAAATGAGAACATTTGAAAGGCTGAATGCAGAGGGGGCCATGCAATAGGCCTGAATTTATAACAGGTGGAGGTATAGGATGTTGACCGCGTTTCACAATGTGCCCGGAGGAGCATATCTCAGACCTACCCAGAGGCTCTATAGCCAAACCAGTTCCCAGAAGACCCAGTTCTCTACAGCTTTGCTCTTTCTTCCTGCAGACCTGGCTGGGCCTCACCCAAGGAAGAAAACCATTCAGAAGCTACAAACCCTTTCATCCCTCAAATATGCAACTAATCCATGTCACTCAAGGCCAAGCCTTTTCCCACCACTGAGATTAGAGAGGACTGTCCAAATCCATCCCTGCCCTTTGGCACTGCCATCCTTTATTTCTCTGCATCACTGCCTCTCCATCTCTGGAAATCACATTGGAAGACTTCATCTTCTCTCCCTTGTCACAGACTCCGGATTCTCTTTTTGGCTGCCAAGTTGTAGTCTGGGACGCTAAATGATGCCACCATGTTCCTTCTGAAATGGCACGTTTAATTCATGCAGTGTTAATGGGGTGAATTCAAGTGAATAAAAAGCTAGTTATTGTCAAGTTTAGTTTTGGGATTTGGGGAAGAAGGAAAATTCCTCTTTTAAGTCTTCTTCCTGGATTTTGTATTAATTTTCTGTCTGTTATTTGATCCAATACATGCATGTATGAGATGCTTAAATAATTTTGCAATGGGAAAAATCCAAAGACGATCTCAGAGCACAGAGAGGAAAGTGGTCCATGTAGCACAGACTGTAGCACAATGAACATAGTCCTGGTTTAAGACTCAGAGCAAGACATGAGCCATTCGCTACTTGTCTTCAGTTTTTTCCTACCTGTGAAATAAGAAAATTAAATATGAGACGATGTAAAAGTTGAATTAACAGACATCTAAGTTTGTTTAGTACTTACATTCAATATCTATTTTTTTCTAGCATTTACCAATTGAGTAATCTTAAGTAAATTGCTTAATTCTTTGTCTCAGCACAAAGGTATAAGCACGGGCTTTCCTGGTGGGTCAGGCGGTAAAGAGTCTGCCTGCAGGGCAGGAGACTCAGGTTCAGTCCCTGGGTCACGGGAAGGAAACGGCAACCCACTCCAGTATTCTTGCCTGGAAAATCCCACGGATGGAGGAGCCTGGCAGGCTACAGGCAATGGGGTCACCAAGAATCGGACATGACTGAGAGACTTCACTTTCTTTCTTCACAAAATACAAAGAGGGATAAATGAATTAACATATGTGAGATGCTTAGCATCCTTTTGACACTCAATAAAGGACAGATTTGGTGGGTTAGTGGTGTGGCGGTCCTGGTACTGATGGTGACGGTGGTGCCAAGGTCATGGTCATTTAGTCCTGGTGTTGGTCTGGTGGTGGTGGTAGCAGTCACAGTGTAGTATACATGTGTTGGTGGCAGTGATGGTGATTGTGGTAGTGTTAAAGTAGGTGGCAGTGTGGCTAGGCAATGGAGGTGATGATGAGGTAATCATGAGAGTGGCGACGGTGTTATCCCACAGAAAGAGAGGCAGTCAGCTCAGCAAAGATGGATTTAACCCTCCATCACCATCCACAATTCTGCTGGCTCTGCCACGAGATTACAACTCAAATAGAATAACTAAGGCTATTCCATATGACCTCCTTCTCTTTATTCTGGGGGGAAAAAAGTGTAAATTAGGTGTTCAAGGAGTTGTGAAAACAATTGAGAGTCCTTTAAATCAATAGGTATCTATTAACTGAGGCACTTCTTCACCAATTCCATAGATCACAAGTAGCTCTGAATTGGGCTAATAACACATCTTCAAGAGTAAGGGCATTCTAAGCAAAATCAACAGCATGTGCAGAAACAAAAGGATGAAATGCTGTAGCACATGATGGGAAAGGTGAGGGGCTCAAGGGACAGAGCGGAAAACAGATGGAGAAGCAGTAGATGGAATTAAAGAAGCTGATTGTGGCCAAATCATGGATGGTCCTACAGACAGGCTCAGAAACTGCAGTTCTCTGAAAGCAAGCAGGAGCCTTTGTAGGGGAGAGGTAATATAATCTTCACATCTTCAGAACACTGTTTAATCAGCAGTGTGGAAAAGGGATTCATTGGGGGTTTGGGTAGGGACTAGAAAGAGAAAGACCAAAATGTCATAGTGGTTAAAATGAGAAGTAATACATTCCAAACTGGGACGAGACCATGAGGGATGATTTGAGAGACATTTTGGAGCTGAAACTAACAGCCTTTGGAAACAAGGGATGAAGTTGGAAGAGGGTGTAGGAAATAAGAGAAAAAGAGGAACTAAAGGGATCATGGCTATTTCTATTTTAGGCAGCTGCTGCAATTAATGAAAAGAAAATTGAGGAGCCCTGTGATGCAAGAGATCTGGAAGCAAGCCCACAGGAGCTCTGAGTGGCCAGAACTGAACAATTTGAGCAACAAAATAGAAAATGATAGAATTGGACTATAATCCATAGACTAAAATACCCATCCATGAGTTTATGAGGATATAAAAATATCTGATTAAATAGAAAGACGGGAGTGAATGGACAGTCCTCCCTTACGACAGAATTCATATTAATATAAGTAGAAGGGAAGTCAGTAGCAAGCAGACAGACAGCACTTGCTGCACACAGTGTTACTAATGGATGTGAACCAGTGAGAGAAAGTATGAGCAGAAAGAGGGACATAGCCTCAAAGTATCTTCTCTAAGATATCTGCTGAGTACAGGAGCAGGGGTGGGAGGGATAACGATTTTAGAGCAGAGAACCCCTGCAGAAACCACTTTCTCCAAGCAATCAAGGTTGTATCACCAATAAGGCATGCAGACAGCATACGCCGGGTGACACAGTACACTAAGAAAGCCACAGCATCCCTTCTCTGACACTCTTGCCCCAGAGGCAGAGCCTCGGTTCAGTCACGTGAAAACTCTAGAAAAACGCACACTGGGGGACATTCCATGAAATAACTTACCGATACCCCCCAAAAGTGCCAAAGTCATGGCAGACAAAGACTAAGGAACTGTTATAGACTGTAGTAGACATAGAAGAGGACTGACAAAATGTCACAAAGGATCCTGATGGGATTCTGGAGCAGAAAAAGAGCCTAAATGGAAAGGCTGGTGAAGCTTCAGTAAAGCCTGTAGTGAGTGGCATTGTACCAATGTTCATTTTCTGGTTCTGATGGTTACACTCTAGTTGTAGAAGATGTTACTATCGGGGGAGTTTGGGTAAAGGGTGCATGGAAACTCTGTGCTCTATTTTTGCTGTTTTTAGTAAGTTTAGAAGTAGTTCAAATTAAAAAAAAATTTTTTTGCAAAATTATCTGACAGCAAACTGGCTGCTTATTCTGAATTGTTTTCCTGAGGACAAGCATCCTGGTTCCAGGACATAGTATATGCTCTTCCGTTGTCCTCCTGTATGATTTAGGGCAAGTCACTAACTTTTCTTGTCCTCCTTTTCCTCGTCTTTATAAGGGGATGACAATATTTTACCTCTGCCCGAGTAGCAGGCTGGCCCAGGTGGTCCACGGAAGTACTTCCCTGTATTTAGGAGCCTATGCAGTACTGTTCAATTTGAGATGATATTGAATTCAAATCTAGACCCTTTCCCTGCCTAGCTCTGAAGACTTGGGCAAGTTATTTAATCCCTGAACAATTAATTTTTCCCAATCTTCAGAAGCAAGGTAATAATAGTACTTAATTCTTAGAGTTGCCATGAGGATTAAATGAGATAACAAATAGGGAATGCTTAGCCCAGTGTTTTGTACATGGAGAACACTTAAAATAGCAGTTATTAATATTTTCCAAATGGTAAGCCCCTAAAAGAAGTTAGAGGAAAGGAGTACTGAATCGTACTTATGCCGAGAGACTCTGAAATGGTCCTTCTGTGAAATTCCGCTGGAAGGCAGCAGCTTTCCTGTAGGCAGTCACTGTTGACCGAGTGAGGTTTCGGGGTGAGGGGAGAGCTGGAGTTTATGCGCTAATCAGATTGGCTGCAGGAACTGCTCGTGTTTTCTTCTCCGAGGCCCTCTGCCGTCATCGCCCGCATCCCTCCCTGGCACGCCCTGACATTATACATTTGGGATAGAAAACAACCTCAGACAAGGTACTGTGCCCAAACGTGGTTAAGGATTTAAATTTAGAACAGACGGACAGCCTGACTTCATTTGGCCGCTGAGCTTCAAGTCTCACATCCAAGCCACAGTCGTTCTCTATGCATTCCCGAAATTGAGGGGTGGAGGACGAACATTGAGAAATTCCTACCTGGCATACCTGTGCTCCTCCTGGCAGTGATGGTTCCCAGAGGCCCGGGAGCTGAGCTCACCATCCTTCATGGGTGCTAAGCCTCAGGTCCATAGTGGTCCCGGGATGGACAAATGGCTCAGCGGTCAGGTTTCTAAACCGAAGCATGAAGGCCAGACCGGCGGTGAGGCTAGAGACGGCTGCCCTTCCAACCTCCAGTGGATTGGGACTTGCTACTCCCCGTGCCCGGGGCCACTGCCAGAGGCCAGCTCACAGCATCGCTCCTCTTTGCAGGCCTCCAGGCATCCAGTTTCTCTGTCTTCCCCCTGAATCCCACCAGGGGCAGTGCCAAGAAGCGGTTTTGGGAGAGCCCCCAGGACACCTCATCACTCATTCAAGCCCAGCCTCCCAAATCATTTCCAAATCAACATACAGTCTAAATAAAACCAGCTCATTAGCTGAGCGTGTGCTCCACTGAAATACGTACATCATCCCTGTTCTTCACTTTGCCCTGCAAACATGATCTGACACTCCAGTCCTCAGTGCCTTCAGGGTACAGTCTAAAGTGCTACAGGATTGCCCCCTGCCTGTCTTCCCTGTCTCTCCTCCCACTGATGCCCACCCCACTCCATAAACACATGCCCAGCGCCCAAACAGCATGGAATGATTTTATTTCTCAGTGTAGCTTGTGCTCTTGCTTCCATCCTGTATATATGCTGAGCCATCCTCCTAGAATGCCCTTCCCCAGTTTATGACTATACTCATGGCCCCACACTCAATATCTCTACAGCATTCATTCTTAAAAGATATCAGGGAGCATTCTTAGAAACCAACCGGTCTACAACATGCTATTCACAAGAACGTTCATCAAGAGATGGCTAATAATCGTTCATTAGGAGCTCAGCATGTGCTGGGCGCCATGCTAGTCAGTTCACATGCATTAGCTCACACCAGTCCTGCAGGGAACTGAGTCATGTTGGTCTCATTTAAAATAGCTGAATAACTGAATCCGAGTGAGGTTAAGTAACTTGCAAAAGAGCACACATCTAGAAAAGAGGACCTTAGGATTGAAACTAAGTAACATTGTTTGTATGCTATTCTCCAACACGCTATAATGACTTTGATCAGTGCCGTATTGTCCCCATAATTTATGGCTGGGGCAACTGAATCCAAGAAGAGGGGATGTTTTTCTCAAGGACAAAAAGTGAGTTTATGAAGAGAAAGGGTAAACGCTATACCTCCCACTCCCCAGCCTAGGTATAGGCTTTTCACTAGATAGTCTCTTGGAGGAGGTGATGTCCACAAATGACTCCTGGGCACTGCCTTCATATCACTGTGATATGTGCAACTAGGTGCGCCATGCAGTAGAGAACTTGGAAGGAAAAAAGGCAGTCAGCTGATGTCTGGGGAGTTTGTGATGTGAAGACCCTATGAAGGCGTACCTATAAAAGGGATCATCTCCAGAGTTACAGTAAAAGAACATGAACCAACTTCATTTCCCTAGGCTTCCAGTCCTCTCCTACCAGACAGAAGAGCAATGACCTCTTTCAGGATGCTATGAGGATTCAATGAGATACATAAAGCCCTAAGCATGAAGCCAGACAACAACATAGCCAACTCCACTGAGCACCTTCTTTCCAAGGCCTAGGCCTCAGTAGTCATGAAAAAAAGACAAAATAGAAAATTCCAAAAACCAGAGAAACCTTGAAGATTTCTTTGTGCTGAATTCTTCCTTTCCCAAGAGCAACCTGAGGCTGTAAGAGGAAAAGGATGGGTCTAGGTCCACAGGTAGCTTCCCAGGTGGCGCTAGTGGTAAAGAACCTGCTTGCCAGTGCAGGAGACGTAAGAGACGTGGGTTCAGTCCTTGGGCTGGGAAGACCCCCTGGAGGAGGACATGGAAACCCACTCCAGTATCCTTGCCTGGAGAATCCCATGGACAGATTCAGAGGGTGGGCTACAGACCGTAGGGTCACAGAGTAGGACACGACTGAAGTGACTAGCTACATGGTGGCAGAACTCAAAGGCCTAGAAACCTGGTCTTCTGATCCCAGACCCAGGAGCTTTCTAGGAGAGCGTCCTGTATCTAAGTGTTCCTAGACTGTGCAGTCCTCAGTGGGCTGCCAGAAAAATATCAGCTTCCAGGCCCAGTCTTTTCTCTGAACCATGAACTTGAGTGTGAAACTTAAGAAAAGTTTCCAGCATATACTGCTGCCTCTAAAGTATGTACACAGAAAGATTAAAAAAAAAAAATGTATGTATGTTTGTGTATATGTATGTAGAGAGAAAACGAGAGAAGGAAGTTGATGTGTATCTCGGTAAAATAGGCATGAATTCCTAGTAGGGTCTGAAAATAGAAGTCTTTGTCACGTACTCCACTGAGCATGTTACAAACACCTCCATTGTTAATTCAGAAAGTTCTGACCCTTTGTCTTGTTGCTTTAAACATGCCAAGACTCATTTGCATTCCAGCCCCTTGTGTGCATTTTCCATAAGACAGGATTTAGGGGTACCAACCTGAATTCTTTCTTCTCCTTCTCTTCCTTCCTCTTTCTTTCTCCACCCTCTCCACATAACCCCTCCTATTCCTCCTCTCCCTATCACCTCCTTCTCCCTCATTTTCTTCCTTTTGGTGCAAAGGGATTCAAAGTCTGGCCTTAACTTTCTCTCTGAGTGATTATCTAAGGACATGCCTTGCAAGCAACAAGTGAAGTGGTGATTCTTTGATGCCTTCATTTTTTCTTAGACTTTGAATACTAGCTAAATTCACTCAACCAGCACTTATAAGTGCAGCACATTTTGCTTGGGGTGCCAAAATGAATAAGACTGTCTCTCCATTTAACATTTAAAATCTAGTTGGGAAAATTCTCTATGCTATGTTCATGGATTTATTCCTCTGTTTTCGCTGTTTAAATATGGATTACTGCCCATTCAAAAGTGAAGACAGGTTATAGGGACTGTAAATAGATAACTGATACATGTTTTCAAGGAGCTTACAATGCAGGAGAAAGGGATCAAACCATCTCGACCAATGGGTTCAGGTTGTTAAAACCCGATGGTGAGAAAAATCACAGGAATGCTGCTCTCCCACAGATGGGGAAATCATCTGGAGTACCCCAGCAATCTCAGGAGGAGTCCCAAGAAAATGTGGCACCGGTTAGGCGGTAAAGAGAGTTCCAGACTCTTTGAGCCATGATTAGACATTTCATTTTATTTCCTCTTGTATAAAGTGTAGATAGTAAAGCAAGCATGCTCTGTTTAACTCCCAAGATGACAGTGGGATCCAGAGAGGATGGACCCTCCACCCCACCAACTCCACCCCGGGATCCTGAGAGGGAAGCAAACTTGGAATCAGAGAGTCTGAAGTGTACACTGTCTCTCCTCCAGGTGATCTTGACTTGGCTCCTCTAGAGCATAGCTCTCTGAATTATAATGGAAGCACCACCATTCACTCCATTGACAAACCCCTGCCCTGGAATTCAGTGTTTTGCTGGACATTGTATGTGCCTTGTCTTTTTTTTGGATATGGACCATTTTTAAAGTCTTTATTGAATTTGTCACAAGATTGCTTTTGTTTTGTGTTTTGGTTTCTTTGGCCAGGAGGCAGGTGGGGTCTTAGCTCCCCTACCAGGGATCAAATCTGCACCTCTCCATTGGAAGGCCAAGTCTTAACCACTGGACCATCAGGGATGTCCCTGAGCTGTTTTTTGTTTTTCTTTTAAATTCCCATGGCAACCCCCTAAGACATTTATGAAATAGCTCCATTTAGTAAGCAAAGATCTTGGAGTTTTGAGGAATAAATTACCTGTCCCAAATTATCCAGCAAGTAAGAGGTAGAACTGAGATTCAATATACAAATATATAGGTTGACCTATATGAACTCTTTATAAAAAAATTTATTTATTTGACTGCACCGGGTCTTAGTTGAAGCAATCAGGATCTTTAGGTGTGGCACGCAAACTCTTAGCTGTAGCATGTGGGATCTAGTTCCTCATCCAGGTGTCAAACCTGGGCCCCCTGCATTGAAAGCACATTCTTAGTCACTGGACCACCAGGGTAGTCTCTGCATGAATTCTTCAGTATGAATGTCTACCATCAGCAAAATCTCATGCTTAATAACTGATGTGACACGAGATGGCATTGAGTGAAAAAGCCAAGATCAATAAACACCGATTTGTGTATTTCTTTGTGAAAAATACATTTTAAAAAAGTTTAAGTTTTTAAACATTGTTAAAAGTAAAATATTTTGCATCATCATAAGATGCATATTCACAAAGCTGTAAAAAGAAAAAAAAAGTTCTCTTTTCCGACTCCCTCACTCCCCTTTTCTTCCTCACCACCTTTGAAGTAATCAGTCTTAGTAGCACGCCGTTTGTCTTTATTTTTAACATTTAGCATTTCTTGCTCATGTAAGTCACCACTGAAGAACCGCTAAAAGTCACAAACTGTCAGGGAAGAGTCAAGTTACCGTTTGTGAATGAACTGGGCATCAGTCAGGAAAGTAAGAGGTAAATCATTCATGAAACACAGGAGATGACCTACAAAACCAGGGCCTAATTTGTCTGCACTGGAGGTTGCTAAGAATCCTTCTTATTCTTTCCAGCTGGAAATGTAATGTGGCCGTCTCCAGATGGAGTGGCCTGGCTTGAGGGCAGTCTACAAAGATTGTGTACAAGGAGGTCTTGTGCCTAGGATATTTTAAGAGCATTCACACTTGCTTCCTTGAATCAAACTGCACAAATCTCCATACAACTGGTAACTATAATGATAGCTGTAGGGCAGAATCTTTACTGCCTCCTATACCCCGATTTCTGCTAAAAGCATAGCGTAATTTATTAAAATGCTTTTCTTGTTTTACTTCAGCTCTGTTCCTTGGCTGCGTCCTATCCTTCTTTAAGGTATCTATTAACATCAGCTACATGTTGCCGATTGTATTCCATGCCAGTTGATTTCCAGGTAGATCCCAGGAGCTACCACATCTCCCAATAATGAGCTGTAAACGTGTTAGCATCGCCAGGCCTGAGAAAGTGTCTTCAGTTGCAATCAATTTCCCACCAGGGTGGTAGAGAGTTCTCAAAGAGTTAATGGGCCCCATTCCTAATGGGGCAATCAGGAACCTGTTTGATCCCACTCCTAATCACTTCCTAAGTCGCTATCCCATCACATCGACAAATGAATGTGTTGGGGCCTGAAGTTTGCTGTGGAGGGCAAGTGAGTCATAGACAGACTTCCTCCCTGAAAGGTTCATTGAGAGAGCCAATTAGCCAGGGAGGAGGTGCTGTTCTGCATGCTCTAATTACCCGGAGATGCCAGGGGTCAGATCAGAAGCCTGACCCCCACAAGTAACCACACAAAACGCCTCAATAGACTTTTTGAGGCGGGAAAACTTAAAAGCAGGCCTCGCGTCTGCCTCAGCAGCCCTTTCTCAAGAATCCAACAAAGGTTGGAGCCTCGGACAATGGCCTGGGTCCTCCCATGGACCACCTCAGGGACAAAGAGGGAATGCAATTGCTAAGATCCAAGGAGCCGAAGCTGCCGCCCACTCCGAGGGAGGGTGGGGAAAGTGTGGCCATTTCTAAAACCTGATTTTCCCCTTGATCCGAAAGAGGACCTTTTGATCTCCTAAAAAGGGGATGGGGTAAGGAATTCCACAAACGAAAACACAAAGATTTCCAAGTGGAAGACAACACCAGTTCACTAGCTTGCCCTATCTATCTATTTATTTTCACCAACACATTTAATCCTAAATCTTCCAAACTTCAAAAAAAAAAAAAAAAAGAAGAAGAAGAAGAAGGAAAGAAAAAGAAAAGAATTATAACAATTCTGCAGAAATTAGCTCGGCACTCTCTAAAATGCATCTCTACTCCCTGGTTATACCTCCTTTTGGAAGCTGACTTGGTTTGTCCATTTTATAATCCAAGGTGGTCAGTTAGAAAAGAGAGCACTCTCAAATATTGATACAATAACAGACAACTCAAAGGCACCCTGTACTTCCAGGGTTAGACGAAACTTAGAGTAATCGAGCCAAATTCCCCCACCAACACACAGACACACACACACGTCCCTAAAATACAAACGCACAGATATTAGTTTTATGAGTCTGAAACATATTTGTTGTTGATTGCTTTCCTTTTATTGAGTTCTTACTGGAGAATGTTCCAGGGTTTAAATTCAGGATTTGAAAAGGGAGTAATCCATTTGGGGGAAAGTTAGATGGTTTTGAAGTGGATAAAGAAATTAAGATTGATACACATCTTTTGAAGCTTCCAAGTGGGAACCTGGGATTAAGGAGGACAAAGCAAAAATAGAATACTTGCAATCACTCTGATATATTTCCAAATAGGAGATAAGAAAGGGATGGAGAGCCAGAGTGTCTCAGAGAGACTGACAGCTAGGATGATCTTCGTCTCCACCCCTTGCCCTCGTGCCTCAGTTTCCTTGTGTGTAAACTGGACCAAGGATTCTAGCTGATTCCTAAGGATCTTTCTATGCAATCTGTATTAGTTTTCAGAAAATAGCTCACAGTTCTACTCAACACTGGCAGTTTAGGAAGCTAAATTTGGGTAATTTTGGACAACTGTACAACCTATGCACTTCTTCGCATTTTTTCTCAGCTCCCCTTGCTCATAAATCTGACCAGTTACATCCAATATTATGACCACTTCTTCCCTATCTCTGCAGCCCACCTCGGGCTTCTGAACCTTGGTGGTTCAGATGGTAAAGAATCCAACTGCAATGCGGGAGACCTGGGTTCAATCCCTAGTTTGGGAAAATCCGCTGAAGGAGGGCATGGAAAGCCACTCAAGTATTCTTGCCTGGAGAATCCCCATGGACAGAGGAGCCTGGTGGGCTGCAGTCCATGGGGTCACAAAGAGTTGGACACAACAGAACGACTAAGCACAGCCCACCTCGCAAGATGAGGATACATCCAGAGATAAGAGAGGACAAGGAGGCTTTATATGGGTCGGGAAGGTCCCCTGGAGAAGGGAATGGCTACCCACTCCAGTATTCTTGCCTAGAAAATTCCATGCACAGAGGAGCCTGGAGAGCTACAGTCCATAGAGTCGCAAAGAGTTGGGCACAACTGAGCGACTAACACTTTCACTTTCACCTAAAAATAGACAAGAAGCCAAGGTAAGAAGTGAGGAGGGTAGAGACCTGGAGGGAGGGCAAAAGAAGAAAACGTGGGGTTTTATTTGTGAATGTTGCCTCCATTCATCCTGACTACGTTCGGGAACACATGGTGGAGACTCAAAGCATCACCCTCATGCCCACAGAGTCAAAACACACGTCAGTATACAACTCAGGGAGAAAATAGCCTTGTATTTCTTCTTCTCCCTCGCCTTCCACCTCCTCTGCCTTCGCATGACTCTAATATTTTATTTATGTATTTATTTGTTTAAAAGAGGGAGCAGGCTACGATAATGAGGATGTTGACAACTTTAATGTTTAGTTTTTAGTGTGCTCATTTGTTGCTAAGGACTCTGTTCCCTCTGGGGAAAAGTGTCCCAAGCACCCTCCACGCCTTCTTTTATAGACGAAGAAGTGGAGGCTCCATGGGTTAAGTCATTCATCCAGGATACCTTAGCAAACAAGCAACAGAGCCAGGAACGTTGAAAAGGGTTTTGACTCCAAATCTCAAAAGGCCTGCTGGAGCCACTGGTTCTCTGCAACTCACTAGCTATGTGAACACGGACATGTTATTTAAACTCTTGCAGACTCACTTAATTTCCTTACTTGGACGGCAGAGAATAGCTCCCTCTTAGGACTTAGGTAAATATGAGTAAAGGTAATAGTGTGCATTTGGCACACAGCTGGTGTCGATAAACACTAGGTCCTCCTTGCTTCTTGCCCTACACTCTCTCAAATCCGATTTTAAAATGATTGGCACTATTACATTTTTGATTCTGCAATTCTATAATTGGAACACTTTCTTGGTGCTGACTCCACACCCAAGAAGCCTCATTTTCCCCAAGCCTCGGCCTTTACAGACACTGAACTCAGACAATACACACTCTTTCCAGTCATTGAAAAGGATATGGCTTTGGAGTAATGGGGGGAAAATATATCATGAGTAATATTAACAAGAAACCTCCATAAAAATTGGCCCATAGCTTCTAAAATTCTTGTGGTTCATCATCTAAATGGAAACTTGGTCTCCCTATGGTAGATGGCAATGTTTTCAAGGGCCCATCTTCTACAAGTCACTAAGGATTATTGATGGAAAAAATTATAAGATATCATTTCAGCTGAGGGTAGAGACACTTAAAGAAATTTCCCCAAAGAACATCAAGAAACAATCTAATATCAGCAGGATGTCAAAGACCTCATAATTCCTATTTGTGAGTCGAGGATATGGACACGAGAGAGGTTTCCAAGTGTCTATTAATTCAGTACATTCTGAACTGAGTGGCAAGGTGGTATGAATTGCCACCATTCCTCTGTGGTTCTTTAACTCAGCTGGCTTTTGAGAATATGTCCTGTCCTGAAAAAGAGAGTAACACATTAGAATTCTTTTCTACCTCCCTGTTTCTTTTTCTAACATCCTTGATTTTTCTTCTTCTTCTTCCTTGTGCTGTTGTTTGAAAGAGAAGAAAAGTAATTGGCAGTTTGGTTCTTGGTTTTGAGGTACTTAGTGCCTGTGGACTTCCCAGATGGCGCTAGTGGTAAAGAACCTGTCTGGTGATGCAGGAGACGTAAGAGAAGTGGGTTTGATCCCTAGGTCAGAAGATCCCCTGGAGGAGGGCATGGCAACCCAGTATTCTTGCCTGGAGAGAAGAGGCTGTCTGTTCTTCCCATGGACAGAGGACCCTGGCAGCCTACAATCCATGGGGTCGCAAAGAGTCAGACCCAACAGAAGCAACTTAACACACATCTTTGGAACCTGAAGTTTCACTTGCGCTCTCTGAAGATAATGCCTAGAATTTCTGATTGAGAAGAGGAATGAATGTTTGGTCTGATCCCCTCCCAGGCTCTCTTTTTGCAAGTTAGATGGTGACATAAGTAAATTGGCTATAAAGTTAATTTTAGAACTCAGGTTTTCTGACTCCTGGCTCAGTGTCTTTTCTACATTCTACTGTGTTCTCTTGGAGACTAAATGATTTAGCTTAGTATTTGAGAGCCTACAGCCAGTTTATAGGAAAGTTATTCTCACTACTCATAGCTTGTGAATTCAGTCCACCACAGCTCTGACTCATCTCCTAATGGGCAACTTGTTACGCCTTGGTCCATACGAATGGGAGCAAGAGTGGGCTAAATTAATCAATAGGGTTCATTTTTATGGTGAGTATCTAATTAATATGATTCAGTATGTATTTTCTTTATCAACATGTCTATGGCCATGTCTATTAGTGACTGGACATAGTGTGAAAGGGGGAAGGTGATCCTGATTACAACTGGCTCCTTCTTCTACATTACCATTGCTTTAGTTTTGGAAAGGGCTTCTCAGGTGGCACAGTGGTAAAGAATCTGCCTGCAAATGCAGGAGACACAAGAGACACGGGCTCGATCCCTGGGTAAGGAAGATCTCCTGGAGAAGGAAATGGCAACCCATTCCAGCATTCTTGCCCAGAGAATTCCATGGACAGAGGATCCTGGCAGGCTGTAGTCCATGGGGTCACAAAGAGGAGGACACAACTAAGCACACACACACTCAAATGCAGTTAGTAAATGCTTTAACTTGTTCTATAACACTGCACCTCTGTCTCCCACCACTTACCCAATCATTCATTAGCTAATGTTACGGGTTCAGGAGTGTGTTGGTATCCAACTTCTCCCCTCCTTCTCTCCATTGCCCCCTGAAGAATGGAGCACTCAAAGGAATAATTCAATCCTAGAGAAAGTGCTTCTTTAATAATGGTTTAACAAGTGATCCACTGAGCTTCCACTGGGCACGGGATTTGCCTCAACATAAGAAAAAAGCTTTTGCTTTACAGCTAGTATTCAAAGTTGCAAAGGAGAGCCACCTTGTGAAGTGTGTGGGGGCTTGGTTGCTAAGTCGTGCTCAATTCTTTGCAACCCCAGGCTCCTCTGTCCATGTAATTCTGCAGGCAAGGATCCTGGAGTGGGTTGCCATTTCCTCCTCCAAAGCCGCCGGGGAGGGCTCCGAATAAGTAGAAGCATTCAAACAGACTGGACAACCACCACTTCAGTGAGAAGAAGGGGTTGTTAGTGTGTTAAGGGCTCAATCTTTGAAGTCAGACAGAAGAGGTTTTCAACCTGCCACAGCCCAGCCTTGAGACTGTATTCTTTACCTTCTCGCTGTGCTAGCATCACATGGAAGTTTATTAGAAATGCAGAAACTTGATCATATGGTAGTTTTATTCCTAGTTTTTAAAGGAATCTCCATACTGTTTTCCATAGTGGCTGTATCGATTTGTACTCTTACCTACCAGCAGTGCAGGGGAGTTCTCTTTTCTCCACATTCTCTCCAGCATTTACCTTTTGTAGGTTTCTTGATGGTGGCCATTCTGACCAATGGGAGGTGATACCCTGGAGGAGCGAGATGGGGGGAGGTAGGAAGGGGGCTCAACAGGGAGGGGATATAAGTAAACATACAGCTGATTCACATTGTTGTACAGCAGAAATCAGCACTTCACTGTAAAGCAGTTATCCTCCAATCTTAAAAAATGCAGAAACTTGGCTCCACGCTAGACATAGAGTCTGAAGCTATATTTTAACAAGGTCTTCAGGCCATTCATAGGCACTCTAGAGTTTGAGAAGTACTGACCTAGGTTTTCCAAACCTTGGCTTGGTCATTTATTTATTTAAAAAGTGAAAATAGCAGCTACCTCTCAGATGTGCTTCAACAATAAATCAAATTGTGTCATGGAAGGTTTCAGCAGAGTACCTAACCATTAATGCTCAATAAATTGTAAGTGCTATTTTTAATCTTTCTATAGATGAATCAACATTGAGTTGGAAGTTGTACTAAATTACTTCTACTGTCTCTTTATTACTCGAGGACCTTATGATTCTATAGTTTTATTTCACACATTTTGGGGTCAAATCATTGCTCCAACTCCCACACCAAGAATAGAAGTGTATTTGGAAAAATCATGTTATATTATGGTATGTCTGTCAGGCAGATGTTTTTCCTGCCCCGTCCACACCCACATTGTAAAGAGACTGCATTGGACACGCTTGGCAGCAGGCATTGCACTTCACTCATCCATAAGTATGGGTTTCGTGGGGAGTGGGGGCATGTTGAGGTTGCATTCCATCCATTTCACTTGTTCTGGGAACCGGAGATCCTCCTCCCTTTCTTGATGCTACAGAGAGATCCTGTGTGTGTGTGTGAGTTGCTCAGTTGTGTCTGCCTCTTTGCGATCCCTCAGACTATAGCCTGCCAGGCTCCTCTGTTCATGGAATTCTCCAGACAAGAATACCGGAGTGGTTAGCCATGCCCTTTTCCAGGGGATTTTTCTGACTCAGGGATCGAACTTGGGTCTCCCACGTTGCAGGCAGATTCTTCACCATCTGAGCCACAAGGGAAGCCAAGAGATCTTATACTGTCTTCAATCTATCATTCTCCGGTTGAAATGTTCACCTGTCATACTTGAGGCAAAAGTATTGTATTCAGTGCCATATAAGAAAGAGAAATTTAAGCATGAAGTTGATCTCGGAGTCCATAGGATCATAGACCTGATGGCTTCACTCCTCAGCTTAAAGCTCATTAAGATTTTCTGCTGCTCTAAAGTTCCATCATCTTAAAGGGACCTACAATTCCCTGTGTGATTTGACTCTGGCCCACTTCCCCATTCTTAACGCACACCCCCTTTCCTCTTGTATCCATTCTCTATTGCATGCAGCAAATTGCCCCCAAGTCTAGGGCCTTAAAAGGGTTAGTGTTTGTTAACTCACACAGTTTCTCACAAAGCTCAGCTGGGGAGCTCTGGCTTGGGATTCTTGTGAGGTTGGTAGCCAGGGTGCCATTCGGGGTTGCAGTTATCTAAGGCTGAACTGGAGCTGGGGGATCTTCTCCAGTGGGGCTGACTCACACACCTGGCAAGGGGAGGCTCACTGCTGGCGGACGTTCTCGGCTCTTCTCTATGTGGTCCTCTCCACAGGACCACGTGAGTGTCCTCATGGTATGGCACTTGGCATCCCCGAGCCCGAGTGCTCCAAGAAAGGGAATAGTACACACTGTAACGTCTGTTTGACTTGGCCTTGAATTTCACACACTATCATTTTCAAAATGTCTTTGTGATGACACGGATTCACCCTACTTAATGCAGGAGGAAACTACACAAGAGTATAAAAATGCCAGGGGCTTAGAATCGCCAAAGGCCCTTTGGAGCCTGGCTCCCACACCTCTCATGCTCTGAGGATTTCAGTCGGTCCGTTCATGCTGGAGTCCCAGAAGCACTGTGCTCTCTTGCCTCCCAGCCATTACACAGAGCTTCCTCAACAGTGACCTAGTTTAACCCTTTCTTGCCTTTCGTTCCTTACACTCAATGCCATTTTTCCTGAGGAGCCTTGCCTAGATCATTTCCCAGACAGTTCCGGGGCCCCTCCTGCAGGTACCTGGTATCCCCCCACGTCCCAGAACTTTTCACAGGATACTGTCATGCTCTCTCTTTAACAGTTCTTGCCAGACTTAAATAGCATCCAAAACTTCCTCTGCACCAGGAATTGAGGAGACGCCCCAAAACTACAAGGGCTTCCCAGGTAGCGCTAAGGGTAAAGAATCTGCCTGCCAGTGCCGGAAATGTTAGACTCTCGGGTTTGGGTTGATCTCTGGGTCAGAACGATCCTCTGGAGGAGGAAATGACAACAGACGCCAATATTCTTGCCTGGAAAATCCCATGGACAGAGGAGCCTGGCAGGCTACCGTCCATGGGGTCACAAAGAGTCAGACATGCCTGAGCACGCAAAGAGACACACACCCGTAACTGCAGACCGTCTCATAAGTGGAAGCATGGGTGAAAGACAGAGGTGATAAAATGGGTAAGACTTGAGTTAGAGGGAAGAAAAGAAAGGATCTATAGTATGAGGAATGGGGTGAGCGTTGCTCTCACTTCCCACTAGAGAAGGTAATGGCCAAGCTCCTAAGCTTCATTTCTAAGGCACCCTAAAACCTACCCTCAATTTTTGTCTTCAAACATTTGCTTTGTTTTGGCAGTCGGAGTGTGGGGCATATCAATCCATCTTTAGTAACTAAGGTCAAGTGCTTTTATCTAAAGAGACAGGAATATGTAAGAGGGAGAAAGGAGGAGTAGAGAATCAGAAGGCAGGGTGATAGCCAAATAGAAAGGAAGAAGGGTTGATAAACACTTGATATATTTCAGCAAAGCACTGGATTCAAATAGAGAAATGATTACTCAAGGCCCCTCCTTAAGTTAAGGGCTTTGACATTCTCCATCCATGATATGCAGAGTGCTCTAATTACAGTTGCACATCTTAAATCTGCTTGAGACAATCATCTGAGCTAGTGTTTCTTGGATTTTTGTGTCACCTCATCTCTCAACACTGGTCTGAGCCTTCCCCAGGGGCAAAGACAGGTCACCCTCCACTGTAACATGGGTTCCAGCAGCTTCAGCCTCCAGCTCATTCAGGTACCATGAACTGATAGACACTCTGGATTCTGTAGTCATCTCTGGAGGGGCCAGATGATGCTAATTGAAAATGCTGGAGAATCAACTTCTTTGGAGAACATTCTGACCAATGAGATACAGCGTAAGTAAAGACTAAGCAGACAAGCAGCTTTCCCTTTCTCTTCACTCACATAGTGGTCCTACACACCTCTCCAAGTCATCTTCCATGAGCTGAAGATAGCTCGGTAATTTATCCTCTTGTGCTTGCTTTGCCTCTGTCACTCCCCTTCCCCCACCATCCTTTGGGGTGAGAGTCCCAAGAAAGTACTAGAAAGTAAACACTGCCTCAGTCTCTTGTGTTCAAAGGAAAGAGACTTTTCAGTGACCCAGTAAGTGTGACTCTAAAGAAAGTCTAAGGAAGATAGAAGACATTGCATCATGAAAGGAGAGGGAAGGGGCAGAGCCTGGAAAACTATCAGAGTGGGCCCTGGCAGAGTCACCATCCTTAAAAATGAGAGTCAACACAGAAGACTGTACAGATTGTCCTTTTACACCGGAAACAGTGAAAGAGTAAGGACCGAGTGCTGCTTTGCCCACAGGGCCCCTGCCATCACCCATGGTGACAGTACCGAAAGGCTCCATCATTGGCAGCACTCAGCTAAGAAACAGGGGTGGTCACCTCGTCTCTGATCTGTTCGTGACTCAGTGTGTGACCTTGGGACATGTCACCTCCTAACCCTGCTTAATGGCTTTCTCATTTAAAAAAAAAAAAAAGATTCAGATAAATCAGCAGTAAGGTTCCTCATAACCTAAATTTTCTTTCCTAATGTGTTTTAAAGCCTCCCATTGCTCATGATTAACATCTGCGTGGCCAGACTTTAGATGTGTTTCAACTAATAGCGCAGAGGCAGTGAGTAATTTCTTCTTCAGAGCCTGGTGGCTTCTCACAGGTCAAATGCACACAGCGTTGCTTTCCATCCTGGTGCGCCATTCAGGAACACCCAAGGAAGTAAAAGCATGAAAGGTCCTATGTGAAGACCTAATTTCATTCCCTTTTACAACTCAACAGGAACACACTTCAGAGGCAGGGCACTGGGAATCTGAGCCAGCAACTGACAAATTTAAACCAGCCCATCCATTCCATCACAGCCAAACACATCCATGGGGTCATTCTGCTTCCTTTCCTTTTTCTTGTTTTCCTTCTCTCTCTCTCTTCCTTCCTTCCTTTCTTTCTCTCTCTTTTTTACTCTCTCTGTTCCTTCCTTCCTTTCTTCTTTCTCCCTCTCTCTTTCTTACTCTCTCTTCCCTCCTCCCTTCCTTTCTTTATTCTTCTCTGAAACAGAGATTAGTAATGTAATAGAAAATAGTGGGTATTTAGTATTGCCTCTGAAAAAAAAAATTGGTCAAATGAATGTATATTATCAGTTTCCATGATTGATGGACCATTCCATCTCTTGAAAGGCACTCACATTTCCAGTTCCCTCAAGAACATAATGAGATGCTAACTGCCTCTGGATCCAGGGTAAATAGAGTTCATTTTTTCCTGGCTTTTCAACCTTCGAGTTGTTAGATCAGCTGAAAGGGCAAAAGGTAGGGAATCTACAGACCTGGGTTCTGGGTTTGCATGGTTTTGTTACTGAGTGAGTGGTCCTGGGCACATCTTCCACCCCCTGGCTTCCTGCTCCTTCTCAAGGAAAGGGGAAACTGCATAACAGTCTTCACAGGTGATACCAGGCTTGTTGGCAGAGATGTTCTTCGTGGGCTCTGCAGTCCTCTCCAGGGATGATGAAAGCTGTTTTAGTTATGTTAATATTACTGGCTAAGTAAGCACTGGTGGAAGCGTTTGATGAGGGAGAAAAGTGCTGCTCCATGTGTCTGGTTTTACAGACATAGTGACTGCTGCTTTATTTGCGTTTCCCTTTGTGGGGTAGGGGGCTTTCTGGGGGATGGGTGAGGGTGAGCCTGGTCAGTCAGACCCACAATTCTTGCACCTTTCTAGGAAAAACAGAAAAGTAAGAACCACCAAACTTCTCAGGACCCTTCTCTCTTCTTCCAAGAGAGTCAAAGGCAATGTGAAGTGCAGACCCAGAGTGTCCTCAAGGGAATAGCTAGAGAAGACGGTAGAGAAACCATGGAGTAAAGATGAGACCAGAAAAACTTCTTCCTAGAAGACATGTAGACAGTTGAACTACGTTTTATTATGGTACATCATAAATGGTATGTAATATCTTATCTGTCGATTGGAACAGAAGAAATTATGATCATTCCTGCAACGAGGTTGTCTTTTTTGTCCTCCATGAAGCATTTGGTTCAGAGAAACAAGATTTAACCTTCAATACTGGCCACTTCTTTCTTAGTGGAGGGCCTCAGACAGGTCACCGGACCTCTCCAGCATTTGCTGAGCATCCACAGTGTGCAAGCCTGCTGCTAGAATGTACAGTGTGCAAGGCTGCTCCTAGAACATAGAATGTGCAAGGCTGCTGCTAGAACGTACAGCGTGCCAGGCTGCTGCTAGAACATACACTGTGCAAACCTGCTGCTAGAAAGTACAGTGTGCAAGCCTGCTTCTAGAACATACAGTGTGCATGGCTGCTTCTAGAACGTACAGCATGCCAGGCTGCTGCTAGAACGTACAGTGTGCGAGTCTGCTTGTAGAGCATACAGTGTGCGAGGCTGCTGCTGGAACGTACAGCGCGCGAGGCTGCTTCTGGAAGGTACAGCGTGCGAGGCTGCTTCTAGAACGTACAGCGTGCAAGGCTGCTGCTAGAGGCTTTGACACTGGTTGAATGAGATTCAGACTGCACTCAGAAGGAAATAGAAGAAAGACAAAACAAAGAACGCTGTTGTGAAAGAAGCGGGATAGTAGAGAGAAGCACAAAATACCATGAAAGCCTCATAGAGACAACTTAGAAATGGACCCAAGGAGCCTTCCTGGAGGAAGCAGTGGGAAGCCTGGAAGCACACAGATGTTAGCCAAACGTGAAAGGGGAAACACAAATGAGTGAGGCGTGGGTAGAAGTGAAAAGTTTCAACGTGGTGGAAACACAGGGTCTTGTGGCTTGGGATGAGGCGTTCAGTGGGCTCATATTGGAATCCAATAAAAAATTGAGACAAAAATAGACCAACACAAATAATCAAGTACATGAGTTTACCCTCTAGGTCCGTGGAACTGAAGAAAGTTTCAACTCGCAGGAGGGGAAGTGTGCTATGATCAGACCTTCATATTACAAAGAACACCCAGTCTGTTGTATAAAGTGGACTATGTGGGACCAAATTCCATATACAGAGGTTGGTGAGGAGGCTGGGAATGATTGTGGCTTAGACTGAGTTGGAGGTGGCTTTTTGAGATTATAAGAAGGAAGAGTCTATAAAAGACGGAAACTGATTGAATGTGCAACCGCAGAGAGACAGAAAAAAAAGGTCTCTCTTGGATAACTGGATGAACAGCAGGGGCTTTCCATTGAATCAGTACCAGGAAAAACTAAGAGGGAAAAGAGGGAGAGATAAGAGGTGATAAGGCCAGTTAGGGGGCTTCCGTGGTGGCTCAATGGTAAAGAATCTGCCTCCAATGCAGGAGACCTGGGTTCAACCCCTGGGTCAGGAAGATCTCTTTGAGGAGGAAATGGCAACCCACTCCAGTATTCTTGCCTGGAGAATACCATGGATAGAGGAGCCTAGTGGGCTACAGTTCATGAGGTCTCAAAGAGTTGGACATGACTTAACATTTAAACAACAACAACAAGGCCAGTTATGGATATGCTGAATTAGAAGGGCCTGTGGTTTATTACTGTAGTGATGTCAAGTAAGTAGATGGATATATTTCAAACTAATCTTGAAAGGAACGCAAAAGAAAAAACAGTCAGAAGAAAATATTTCGGGACTCATCAGCTCGTAGCTATTTTCAGATCTCAGCTTTAGTAAAATGAGGAAAATACTATTTACCTGTTTGTTCATGAAATTGAAATGCAGAGTGAATGAGGTAGTGAATCTAGTGTTTGGTATATATATGGTGCTATACAGCTGCGAGGTGTTTCTTATTAACTGTAGAGCCCTGGGGCATAAAGAATAACTTTATTAGATTCACTTACATCATCTCTACCAACAGTACTATTTTCATATATGACCCTTGGCTAAAAAAAGCTCTTTAGAACTTAGTCTTGGTTTGCAAATAGAATCAGAGGGAAGGAACTGGGTAGGAAGAAAAGGAGGGAGTAAATTGTGTTAGTCGCTCAGTCGTGTCCGACCCTTTGTGACCCTGTGGACTGTAGCCCGCCAGGCTCCTCTGTCCATGGAATTCTCCAGGCAAAAAGGAAGACAAAACCAGAAGGCACATAAGGAAATACAGAGCCGTTAGTACCCCAAGAACTTGCCGAGTACCTTCAAAGGCATTGACTTAACTGTCAATGAGGTCCTAATGAATGCAAGCGGCTTGGCTCCCTGATTTGTTGCCCGATGAGATTTCCTTCTCTCATCCTCACTGAAAGAAAACTTAAGTCATCTGTGTCAGTTGCTTTCCTATTCAATTACTTGGTGTGGGACCCTTCCGGGTTTCTCTTGAGGACAACAGCCGTAAGCCTCAGCATCACTACCACCCTAGAATGGAGTGAAACTGCTCAATAAACACCTTTCCTCTGCATACTCATGACATTCTGATGAGAAGGAGGGGGTGACTCAGCCACAGACTAAGAGATGAATAAGTATCGCCAGCCCCACTCAATTATGGGGCCGGAGGGAAAGGCAGTGTTTGCAAAAGTCAAAACAGATTTCAGAAACAGTTTTTCTTCCAGCCTCTGAAAAACCTGCTCATTCAATTCCATTTCTGTTGATGACTTTGGCTTCTGAGACAGGGTCTTTTGCTGGCGGTCCAGAGCTCTGACAATCCCCCAAATGTCAGGGGCTTGGAGAGCTCCTTGGGGTAAGGTGTCCAAAAGGACAAGGCTCCCAAGCCTCAGAATCTGTGCTGAGCTCCAGAATTTCCAAAACTCCAGGCTCCTACAGAGACACCGAGCTGCAAATGTGAATTGTTGGAACTCTTCGACCACAGCCTCCTGGGTGTTCTGACAGCCCGGGCTCCTTCTTTGCTGCCTTGTAGTGATTAATTACAGCCAGCCAGCCAGGTTTCACGGGACCCTACTTTCACAGCAGCCGCAACTGGCTTAACGTGGCCATTTGGAACAAAAGCCCCTGCTCAGACCCTGAGTGCCCTTCACTAGCCCACCACAAAAGGATTTATTATAGAAAAGGAATTCACATCCCCTCCTCTCTTCAACTCAGGACAAATGAGGAGAGATGGATTAAGGCTGAACGTGTGATGGACAGGGCCATTGGGTCCAGGCCGTAATTGTAATCCCAGTTTAGACCCCCAACTGCCTGTGTGATGGACTTACCTGGTGGCTCTGTTGGTAAAGAATCTGCCGGTAAGGCAGGAAGTGCAGGTTTGATCCCGGAGTCGGGAAGATCCCCTGTAGAATAGCATGGCAACCCACTCCAGCATCCTTGCCTGGAGAATTCCATGGACAGAGGAAACTGACGGGCTAGAGTCCATGGGATCACAGAGGGTGGAGCACAGCTGAAGCGGCTGGGCACACAGGCGCTGCCTGCTTGATGCTGGTAGAAGTTATCTACCTTCTCTGAGCTCTAGAAACCCTCGAGACATGATGGGAAGGGATCCATGCTCTATCACATGATAGATGGGAGAGAGCTTGACAAAGTACCCTTGACTTTCTCTTCTGCAAACCTGGGCATGACATCACGTAAAATAGGTGATAGCTTGTTACAAGACCTTTTGTCTGGTATTCCTGTTGAAACAATAGTAGTTCCCTATATATATATGTATTACCCATCTTTTCATTCTTTTGCTCAAACTCTTCTCTTTTTTAAATATAAATTTATTTATTTTAATTGGAGGCTAATTACTTTATAATATTGTATTGGTTTTGCCATACATCGACATGAATCTGCCACGGGTGTACACATGTTCCCCATCCTGAACCCCCCTCCCACCTCCCTCCCCATACCATCCCTCTGGGTCATCCCAGTGCACCAGCCCCGAGCATCCTGTATCATGCAAACTCTTCTCTTTGCCTACAATATTTCTTCCTCCTCTTTCATACCTGTGACTGCACCTGTTTCACGTGCAGCCTCAATATCATCAAAAAGTCTTCCTCCTCTGTGGTTCCACAGAATCCTCTGCCCACCCTAATCTTGACCTTCACCATTGATCACATCAGCTGACCACTGCCTCTGTATCCGTTTCTCTCTTTGGCACTAAAACTCAGTTAATGCTTGTTTATTTGAATAAACTTAGCTCATTTTAATAAGAGAACATTTTTTCCCTATAATCATAAAATAGCTAACTTGAGTAACCCCTTGGTGTTTACAAAGCACGCTTACAAATATTTCCTCATGTGAGCATAAGGGCACCTCTATAGGACACGTAGTGTTAGCCTTATTTCATAGATACAGAAACTGAGTTTTTAATGAACTTACATGGCAACCACATGACAGACAGTGTATCTGGCTCTAACTGCAGAGACCTTCCTTCACAGGAGGCTCAGAAGCACTCCCATAGGGCAAAAGACTGCAGCAAAACTTTCTTTTAGTGTCTACTGTGCACTCGGGTCTTCCTTGGTGGCTCAGCAGTAAAGGATCCACCTGCCAGTGCAGGAGATGTAAGAGATGCTCTTTGAGTTTCCTGGATCAGGAAACGGCAATCCACTCCAGTATTCTTGCCTGGAGAATCCCATGGACAGAGGACCTGGCAGGCTGCAGACCACAGTGTCAAAACGTTGAACATGACCGAGTGACTAAGCCTGCACGATGCACCGGGCACTATGTTAGGTATGGAGGAGCAGAGATGAGTGCGTCTACTTGAGCAAGACTCACAGTGGAGGAAGCAAATCTAATAAAACAAAACTCCTTCACTCATTCAAATCACCTTTCCTGAGAATCCACAAGATCCCAGGCATCGGTCTCTGTCCCCATTCTAACAGCATTTCCGCATGTGAGAAAGCACGTGAGGGAAACCTTGGTATAATCCCGCGTAGATCCTATGGATTCTATGCTTGTACAGCTTGAATTTTCTATAACAGATGTATATTCATTTATAATCAGGGAAAACAAGTTAAACAGGAGAAAAAGAACAAGACAGGATATATTGCTCACCTTTATCTGTTTATACATCTGTCTCTCACCAACAGCTTAGTACCTTTAGTCTGTAAACCAAATGGGCAATAAAGATAAAGTAACGCAGGATTTCAGAAGTGGGAGAGTGTCCATCTATTGGGAAATCAGTTAACTCCTAATTTCATTTATGTCATAGTTCCATCTATGAGCAGGTGTTTCTAGGGGAAATTTTTCTTTTTAAAACAAATTTAAGCAGAGGAAAAGGCAGAGTGGTGAGATAGAAATTTTTGCGTGTGCCTTGTTTTCCCTCTCTCTTTGTTTGCTTGTTTGCTTTTCCTGCCAGACGCCTCAGAATACTCAATGAGCACATGTTTCTTGCAATAATGAGTAGAGTAAGGGTGAGGGGAGACTATTTAGGATTTCTCAAAAATTTGTAATTCTGAAAACAAACACTGAGACTAGTGTTTCTAAGAAAACAGGTTGATACCCATTGCCCTTCTGAACTTTCAATATCCCTTTAGCTTCATCTAGGGAATGTTGATAGCTACTGGGATGAGTCTGGGCCAGGAGGAGATAAAAGGAGTGTGTCTGAAAGGTACTTTGGCAACACACCAGTGAGGCAAAGGAAGGTCAAATCCTCCTGAGCATGGTTTCCTCTATGGAAATAGTAACAGCCCCACTTGATATACAACAGAAGAAAAGTTTCATCTTCTTTGCAGCCTGGACATCTTCCTTGGAAGGTTCATGCATAGACTGGAATATGAGAACCATCTTCTCAATTCACAGTGGAATTGAGAGACTTCAGCAGTGGAGATATTGCAGCAGTGTCTTCATGGACACAAAATCACTTTGAGGAACTCTAGACCTCCCTCCGTCTTCAAACCATCAGGAGCCACCTATGGTCTGGAAACAGCATGGTGCTTGGGGTCAGTTTCCTCACCCAACAAATGGGGATAATAATGCGTTTTGTAGGGTAGGTGTGAGGATTACATGAGATAACTCATGAAAAGAATTTAGCAAAACAGATGGCACTGGTGGTAAAGAACCCACCTGCCAATACAGGAGATGTAAGAGACATGGGTTCGATCCTTGGGTCACGAAGATCCCCTGGAGGATGGCTTGACAACCCACTCCAGTATTCTTGCCTGGACAATCCCATGGACAGAGGAGCCTGGCTGGCTACAGTCCATGGGGTCGCAAAGAGTCAGACATGACTGAGCGTCTGAGCACATAGACACACTGTAGGCGCTCAGTAAGGGAGGCTGTTATTAGCTGCTACTTCCACTAAAAGTTGAAACTCTGTTACTGGCTTGTGAGATGAAATACCATCTTCTGACCTGACAGAGCAATACAATTTAAAAGCCCCTGCTGAGAATGAAGGTCCAGCATTCATCTTCAGTAATTAATACATGCCCTGGGGGATGCTTGGGTTGGAGATGGGAGGGTGGGGGACTATTTTTCCTACTTGACTGAGTGTCTTTTTTATCCCAAGCTATTCTAAATGTCATGGAGAGTTAATGAAGACATGTTGTATACCCGCTGCAAATGCAGTAAAAGAGAAAGTACAACCGATTCTGCGTAGATTAAACCCTCAGTTACATTGGAAGTGCAGGGGAAGAAATGAGAGCTGTGTTAGGAGATGGATGGGGATGATGCTGGTTACAGAGGCAGAAAGGACAGAGGGAGACTCTCTTTCATCTTTTCACATTTCTTCTGTTACTTTGTCTTCCTTCTCAACTTCCCCTTCCTCCCTGACGAGGCACAAGGACAGGGCACATGGTGTCTCTGCCTTCTCTAGCATCAAGTCATAACACCAGGATAATCCATCCTTACTAGTGTGTACAGAGTGACGTTCTCTGGCATTTCTCATCTTGCAAACTTGCCATGGATAATCTCAAAAAAAAAAAAAAAGAAAGAAAGAAAGAAAGAAAAGCTATACCTGTTCTGTCAGGAGCTCTTGCTGCTTGGGGCTGGCTTCAAATAACAGATGTGCAGTCCTTCAGATTAGCAGCCATTCACAACACTTGAGATATCCTACTGGGAACAATCTCCCAGCATTGGGATAAACCAGATGATCTAATGCCTGAGGACCCCCCAACTCCCACCCATCTCCTATATATATGATACATCTGAGAAGGGGTTGAATATGTTCTCCCCAAAAGCCTGGGTAGGGCACTCCTTCTTTCAGGAGACAGCAATTTGCAGGGACCCCAAGGGGCAGCTGAAGAGGCTAAGAAATTCTTCAAAATTATTTGGAATCGTCTAGAGAAAAGTTTCCTGCATAAATCTTAGCAATTATGACTCTCAAAGAGAGAAACAAAGCCTGGAAAAAGAAAAAACTGAAACAAGCCCTAGGGCGATTTGTACAGTGTGGCTATAAAGCAGGCTTTTCTTAGAGGAACAAAGTGATCTCCATTTTTTAGGGAATATTTAGTTCCCCTCTGCTCTTCTAGAAAAGATCTGGTATACTTCAGATGAGTTGATTGAGTCGTTAAAAGTGACGGCTCTGCTTCAACCCAAAGCAGTCCCCAAATAGAACACTACAGTTCTATCAGACACAGCAAGTCTCTGCAGAAGAGGAAATGGTGCATAGTTATAATCTAGTGCTTTTCTGCACAGGTTCAAGAGTCAGACAGAACTGAGTTCCAGTTCGGGCTCATCTCTCATGCATCTTGCTTAACATCTGAGCCTCAGTACCCTCCTCTGTCAAATGATGGTGATAATAATAAATAACCTCTCCCTTGTGAGATTATTTGTGCTATTATTTTTGAGGGAACTGTAATCATTAATTTGCTGTATCCATGTTGGCACACACTATTCAGTGCTTTAATGCTTCATTTCTGAATGTATGCATGCTAAGCTGCTTGGAAGAAAAGTTACTCCTTGGAAGAAAAATTATGACCAACTTAGATAGCATATTGAAAAGCAGAGACATTACTTTACCAACAAAGGTCCATCTAGTCAAGGCTATGGTTTTTCCAGTGGTCATGTATGGATGTGAGAGTTGGACTGTGAAGAAAGATGAGGGCTGAAGAATTGATGCTTTTGAACTGTAGTCTTGGAAAAGACTCTTGAGAGTCCCTTGGACTGCAAGGAGATCCAACCAGTCCATTCTGAAGGAAATCAGCCCTGGGATTTCTTTGGAGGGAATGATGCTGAAGCTGAAAGTCCAGTACTTTGGCCACCTCATGTGAAGAGTTGACTCATTGGAAAAGACTTTGATGCTGGGAGGGATTGGGGGCAGGAGGAGAAGGGGACGACGCAGGATGAGATGGCTGGATGGCATCACTGACTCGATGGACCTGAGTCTGAGTGAACTCTGGGAGTTGGTGATGGACAGGGAGGCCTGGTGTGCTGCGATTCATGGGGTCGCAAAGAGTCGGACACGACTGAGCGACTGAACTGAACTGAAGCTGCTTCAGTTGTGTCCAGATCTGTGCGACCTCATGGGTGACTGTAGCCTGCCAGGCTCCTCTGTCCATGGGATTCTCCAGCAAGAATACTGGAGTGGTTTGTAGGATGCCGTGTCCTCCTCCAGGGAATCTTTCTGACCCAGGGATCAAACCTGGGTCTCCTGAATTGCAGGCGGGTTCTTTACCATTGAGCCACCAGGGAAATCCAAGTGCTTAAGTGATGTACTGTACTTTTATAATTTGGGCATAGTGGTTTTCCAGTGGCTGAACATCTCAGAAATATTCCAGGACTGAACCAAAGGATCCACTTGAAGGCAATATTGGTTTAGCCAAAAATGTTCCTGGGGTATTTGGAGTCCCGTCAAAATGTCTTCATAATGGAGCAAGGTTTTCTGCACATCAATTTTAATGTGAATCCCTTTGTTTTATAGATCTCAAAATAAAGGCCAGTAGAGACATGATTTGCACAAGATCACATAGGGAATTGCAGGAAGATGGCAATTTGAATACAAGTACCCCAAATGCTAGTTTGAATTTATTCCCCTCATAACAAGTTGCATTTTTTTTTTCCTTTCAAACTCTTTTCCTTTTTTTTCCCTTTCCGTACTTCCTGTATAATCTTCAAAATAAAGGAGGGACAAGAGACATACAAGTTAATATTTCAACATTAGGGATGAAAGATTTATTCAAGCATGTAGTGCTGATTGATTGAGAAATACACACCAGTCTTTGAGAATCTGTATCAATAAAAAAAGATGTCTTTATGACATATTCTTGCAATCAGTTTGAAGTAATAAACATCCCCTGGGTTTGTTTTGTTTCTGTTTTATCCTAGCAACAATTAACCCATTAGTTAAGAGAATAAACTCTGGATCCAGACAGATAAGGACTAAATCCTGGCTCCTCTACTTACCAGCTATGTGACTTTGATCGTGTTATTACATTTCTGAACTTCCGCCTTTAGGATAGAAATGATTAAGATATAAAATTCACAAGGCTTATAAGAATATAATATTAAATGCCATTTGTATTTCATCACAAATAGCTTGGCTCATAATAAACTCATTGAATGTAGTTATTGTTGTTGCTGCCATTGCTGTTATATTGTATTCTTTCATCCAACAATTCAGGGTACCCAGGGAGATACTCAGCATAAAAGTAAAGCGATGTTGAATGCTTTTGACTGGGCATGAGGAAGTCTCACTCCTTTTATGTCATTTTGTTATTAATTGTGTGATTGGGTCAACATATTCCTGTCTGGCCCTAGTTGCCCCATATTTCAGACAGAGTCTTTTCTATTTCATGGGATGAAGATCTGCTCCCAACCAGTCTTAAACAAAGGGTGAGTATTACAGGTTTAGGTCATTCAAACCTTCTTAGGTAATCTCTTCTCTAGGTTCAGCTTTATCCAGGACTCAAAATACAACAAGAAATCTGTGTTTTTCTCAACACTGCTGAAATCTGTTCTTCTCCACATTCACTTCATTCCCAAATTCCACATGGCAGTAATATGGTTGACAACAGGTCCAGACTTGCCTTCAGCTTCAATTTTGGTGAAAAGAGATCACTTCTTTTCCCTAAACAGATCCAACAAAATAGCTTGGCCAGATTCCCGTAGGCACAGATTAACTCACATACCCATCTTGACCCAATCCCTGTGGACAGGAGGAGGGAGCACGATGCTTAATTTGAGCGTGGGTCCTATGCCATGACTGAATATGGAGGGAAGATAGTCCTGTTCGTATAACCAACGGTCAAGAAATGGATAGCATGCTTTATCTCATGGTTTTAGGATATCAGAAGCCCAGGCACTGCATAAACATTAATTAGTTCTCTGCTCAAAGTCTCATCAGGCTGAAAGCAAGGTGTGAGTCAGCCAGGCCTGTGGTCTCACCTGAGACTCAGAGTCCTCTTCCAAGTTCATGTGGTTGTTGGTAGAATTCACATCCTTTCGGCCAGGTGACCGAAGCCCCTATTTTTTTTGCTGGCTTTTGGCAGGGACCTCTCTCAGCTCTCCTGAGGTCCTTCACACTTGGCCCCAGCCTCACAAAAAGACAGTGTTCTTTGTCCTAAAATCAGCAAGTGTGTCTCTTTTTTTAATGGCTTCACCTTTTTGTAAATGACTCATCAGATTAGATCTGGTAACCCAGATAATCTCCTTTCGATCAACTCAAAGTTGACTGATTGCCAATCTATTATAATTACCACTGTATTCCATTGGTTTTTGTTACACATAGAACGTATACAGGGGCAGAAATTTTTGCGCCATCTTGGAATTCTGTCCAACCAAAGGAAAATTGGAGTTTGGTTTAAAAAAGGAGATTAAATATTAGGTAACCAAGAAAACAAAATCCTTCATTCCCTTGAAAACAAACAAATGACAAAATAACAACAACAACAAAGCTCTGGGATTGGCCCAGATTATCTCTAACATCACTTTCAATTCAAATCATGCTTAATTTTTTGAAATCAAATATAGAATCTAAATATTTCCAATGCAGTTGGGGGAGTTAGCAGTAACTTTGTATGAAAGTCACTAGAAACAAAGAGCAAATTCTTTAAAAATGTCATCTTACTGAGTGTTTTCTAAGCAATTTCTACAATCCTCCCCCTTTGGGGGGCATCTCTTGCCTACCCCATTAATATTTTCTGACTTGCTGCTGACAGCTCATTTTTTACAAGACTGGAAGGACACAGTCTAATCTAAGACCCAAGGGGGTTGAAGGAGCCTTCCTGGAATATGGCCCTGGCCCAGAAAGCGAGTCACCTTCTCCAAATTCCTCGAGCTTGAGCCATGGTTTATCTCTAGCCCCTTGTTTTTGGCAGTGGAGGAGGAGGATGTGGTCAGGATCGCAAAGGCATTACTCAGAGCCAGTTTGGTTCAGAGGAAAGAAAGGAAAAGGACTGAGATCTGTTTCTGCGTGGCTCCATTTCTGTCTGCAAAAGATTCCCAGAGGACTGCCTTCAGGAACTAAGCCTTAGTTGGGAGCTGACTGACCAGCAAGATTTGAACACAGATCTCACCGTCCTGGCCTTTCCCCATGAGTAAGCGGAAAAGAAGACGTGGGAGAGCAAACCACCTCTTCCCTGGGAGCAAAGTTCAGTACAATGTCCCAGGTTCACTGGACCAAAGTTTCATAAGCGATGGAGCATCTACTTGAGTTGGAACAGCATCTATATCCTCTGTATGCTGACTGTACACAGTGGAGGACCAGAGAAGGCCTCTGTCGTGAAGGAGCTAACAACCAACTGGCTGAGATTCATGACTGTGTTTGGACAATTCCAGCAAAATGTAAAATATTATTGCAGGAGGAAATGCAAGGCATAGCCTTTAATAGAAACAAGGCAAAGGAACCAGGGAAGGCTTTCTAAGGAAAGGTAGTGCCTGAGTTGAGCTTAAGGAATAGACAGGTGTTAGCTAGGTCAGAAAGGTATTCTGAGATGAGCAAGCAGCACAAGAAAAGGGTCTGTTGTGTAAACACCCAAGTGAATACAGAGAAATACAAGTAGATTGATAGCATTGGGACATGAAGGTGGTTATGGTGGGAGAGAGGTGAACATGTGGAAAGAGCTAATATATACAAGTGAGTGTGGAAAGACCAGGAGAAGCAAGTCTGAGTCTTATGTGCCACATTAAGAGCTTGGTCTTTGTCTTTTGGATGATAGAGTATCCCTTCCAGGTTTTGGGCTGAGCTGATATTTGTTTGTTTTGAATTCTTCTGTCTGTGGTGTATGGAACACATTTAATAATACACAGTGTGGATATAAAGCTCTTGGTTCTTGGCTGTTGCGATGGTTCACAGGAAAGATGGTGAACGTCTAAACTACAGCATTAAGACTGGAGAAAAATAGGTTGGAGAGTATTTAGGGCACAATATCTGTAAGATTGGTGACAGATTGGCTGTCATGTCTAATGGAGAAAAGAGCATCAATAACAATACCCCACTGACTTGCTAAAACATTTCCTTTCGTGTATGTGACTCAGAGTCAAGTTCCACCAGCACTTACTGAGCACTTATTATATCTCCAGCCTGTTTTAAACCCTTAAGTATACATTATCAATGTTACTTCCCAACAGATAACTCTATGGGACAATAGATAAGATAATGGAACCTCGAAGAAAGAACCAGCTTGTTTAAGATTAGCTAATAGAAGAGGTAGAAGTAGTTTGTATTTGTTTCATAGAATAGATGGACTTTACTTGATCCTAGACCGCTGAAATGAGGCTTGTATAAACTCAAAAGGCATGCTTAAATTTGTTCCAAAGAGAAGCATAGGGGCATTAAAATGGTAGCTCTTACAGACCATTATCTTTGTGTCACCAACTTGATTGGTTAAGTATAGAGACCTCCAGACCATTGTTTTTCCACCTTATCAACACATGGACATTACCTAGGTAGTTTAAAATACACTGCTCCCTATGCTCCATTCCAAAAGACTCTGATTGAGTTGTTTGGGGGTACAGCCTAGACATCAGGATATCTAAGATCTGCAGGTTATTATCATTTATAGCCAAGCCTGAGAATCGTAAAGCCATGCTGCAAAACACACAGCAAACGATCTTCTGTGTTGAACTCTGTTCCTGACCCTGTCTCCCTTCTTCTGTCTTACACGGTCTGACTCACGTGAGCCGCCTTCCCAGCAGAGCCCTCTCCCCCGCTGCAGCCTCCCCACTGCTGGTGGTCCCATGTTCTCGGCCCAGATGGGTCTGCTACCTAATTGCCTGCTTATTTGTCAAGTGGTTGTCCCCAGCAGATGTTCCCATGTGGGAATGTGAGGGCCAGCATCTGTACACAAACAGCTGATTGCGTCACTGTCTCTTTTGATCTAGTCCTGATGGGGCACCTCCCAGGCCGTGGACGATCCTCCAAAACTGACCTGAGCATGACTTTTCTGATCCCCTCTTTCCATCCCCACCCTTTCAATCCTTAGTGGTTTTAGAAGCTCTGCGTGTGTATTTTTGCATCTTTCTCCCTCCACCTTATCGTTTCCTCCTCCAGTCCCTTCCTTCTTGTTCTTCTCCTCTTCCTCTGTCTTCTTTCTTCTGCTATTGGTGTTTCTCTTTGAATAACAATACTCGGCAGGAACCTCAGTGTCTTCATGGTACCAATATGCTAGCTGAGACCCAGAAGGGGAAAAGGAAATTGGTTAGGATTAGAACATAGCCATTTGGGGACAGAGTTGACTTTTAGTTCTTTGATCTTCTGCTTTCCTTCATTATCATGTACTCATGACTATACTCAGACTCTCAGAAATATCCGTGCGTTTGATAGCTGGTCCGAAAACCTCCTAGCTGTGTGACTTTCAACAAGTTACTTCACCAGAAGAGAGTGATCGTTTGCAAGAGAGTGATCACCTATGACTCTCTGCATCGTTTAAAATATATCATTAGTAACTTTTTAAAATACTGCGCATGAAGTACATAGCACCATATATAAAGAGTCATGTAAAAGTATGAAAACACGATGGAAAGTGGATAAGGACGACGAAGAGCACTTGCCTATGTATTAGATCCTTTCATGTTTTACTCCGTTACTGTTACATGTTAGCAGAGTTCCCTTGGTCTAGTTAATTTATTTCTTTAAGTCTCCATTCCTTCATTTTAAAAATTAGGATGGAAGTAATGGCTGGATGGCATCACCGACTCGATGGACGTGAATCTGAGTCAACTCCGGGAGTTGGTGATGGACAGGGAGGCCTGGTGTGCTGTGATGCATGGGGTCGCAAAGAGTCGGACACGACTGAGCGACTGAACTGAACTGAATGTTAACTTCACAGGGTTATAATATTTAGTGCTTATTACAACAGCCTGGCACCTAGTGAGCATTTGAGATAACTGTTAATGTTAGAGATGATGAGAAGAAAGAAGGAAAAGGGAAAAGAAAAACAAAAGGACCACAACATTTTCTATCATTCAGAGAGAGCATGAGGAGTCAGAACACTTAATTTTTAATCTTAGCTCTGAAAACCAAATTGCTATGTGATTGCTGATAAACTCCTCTTTGTGTCTATGCTTCAAAGATCTGAGGAAGGGTAGATGGTTTTTGAGCATTCTTTCAGACTATGATCTTCTGTATCTTAGCAAAGTTCTCTGCTTACCCTTCACTTCTCTCATCAGCCAAGGGATGGGACATTCAGGGTCCTTCCGGCTTCATAAAATCATCTGCCTTTGATATAGCCTTCCTTGTCTTCCTAAACCTTTGTGGTGTGACATCATTCCCACTGCTTTGGAGTCTGTTCAGAAGGAGGCGGCCTCATCTTTTCCTGAGACCCCTTCCTTACATGTGGGGAGAGGGACCCAGGAATCTAGCCTTGGAGATGAACTGCTGAATGTTTTCCGAGATAATCCATGAGCCCCTTTTGAGAAGGCAGGGCTGTCAAGTGGAAACACTGACAGCAGCCTTGGTTCCAGCCATGTAAATAGTATTACTGCAAAAACATATATTTAGCATCTATGACATCAGCTTGATTTACCTTGATTAACGGAGCAATTTGCTGTACATTTTTCCAAATGCTGTAATCAATTAGAACTCAAAATAGATTAGAAAACCCTCTATGGTGTGGCCACCGTCCAAAAAAACTAATCCATCATAAAATATATGTATGTATCCTTTTCCAGCCATGGTGTGGATAAAGATTTGTGTCCTGGAGGAACTCAGAGTGGTTCAAGTTTGTACAGTGGGGCATCAGGTACTTTTTCCTTCAGCCATTGTTAAAGGCACACGGGGGGAAAGGATGTTTGTGGATGTTACTCCAGTTTTGTGCAGCTTCTCATCTCCCTACTTACTGATGCTTCCCTGCCTAACTTCACTATTTGTTTATAAAAGACCCAACTGGTTATAGACCCCTTGGAGCAACAGGATAGAGTCTAACGCTTTAGACTGGCATTGATAGCCCTTTAAAATAAGATCCTATATTACTCTTTCAAATTCTTCTCTTCCTGTGTCCTTATGTTGTACTTTATCCTCCTCAGAGCTACCCCCACCCCAAGCACACGCTATATTTCCTTACAACTTACAGTTTCCACTTACAGTTCTCTCAGCTTGTATTAGAATGAAGAATTAGTGTTTATTGAGTATTTACTGTAGATGAGGCACCGGGCTAAATGGTCACCATATATTATTGCGCTTCAGTTCAGTTCAGTTCAGTCGCTCAGCCATGTCCTATTCTTTGCGACCCCATGAATCGCAGCATGCCAGGCCTCCCTGTCCATCACCAACTCCCGGAGTTCACTCAGACTCATGTCCATCGAGTCAGTGATGCCATCCAGCCATCTCATCCTCGGTCATCCCCTTCTCCTGCCCCCAATCCCTCCCAGCATCAGAGTCTTTTCCAATGAGTCAACTCTTCACATGAGGTGGCCACAGTACTGGAGTTTCAGCTTTAGCATCATTCCTTCCGAAGAACACCCAGGGCTGATCTCCTTCAGAACGGACTGGTTGGATCTCCTTGCAGTCCAAGGGACTCTCAAGAGTCTTCTCCAGCACCACAGTTCAAAAGCATCAATTCTTCGGCGCTCAGCCTTCTTCACAGTCCAACTCTCACATCCAAACATGACCACAGGAAAAACCATAGCCTTGACTAGACGGACCTTAGTTGGCAAAATAATGTCTCTGCTTTTGAATATACTATCTAGATTGGTCATAACTTTTCTTCCAAGGAGTAAGCATCTTCTAATTTCATGGCTGCAGTCACCAGCTGCAGTGATTTTAGAGCCCCCCAAAAATAAAGTCTGACACTGTTTCCACTGTTTCCCCATCTATTTCCCATGAAGTGATGGGACCGGATGCCATGATCTTCGTTTTCTGAATGTTGAGCTTTAAGCCAACTTTTTGACCCTCCTCTTTCACTTTCCTCAAGAGGCTCTTTAGTTCCTCTTCATTTTCTGCCATAAGGGTGGTGTCATCTGCATATCTGAGGTTATTGATATTTCTCCCAGCAATCTTGATTGCAGCTTGTGTCCTTAATCCTCTTAAATATCCCTTAAGACCCAAGAGTTAAAATATCAGCCTGAAGGTATACACAAGTAAATGGTGATGCTAACATCCAACCCAAGTCTAACACCAAAGCTCTCAGTCTTTCTGCCTCCCTTACTATAGCATTCCTTCATTTTTCACTGTTTGATTTCTTCTCTCTGCTCCCCCAGATCTCAAAGTACTCTTGTGTCTAGGAGGAAACTTATTTCTTAGAGTTAGGGACAGTTAACTGTTAAGGGGTGAATGTAGAGCCCATTCACAGATTAAACTGATCCATGTGCAAGCTACTCATTCTGTCATGGCTGTTAGAGTTGTTACTGCAGGTAAAATATTCTCCTGGGTCTTCTGCATGGCACAGTGGGATGGAGTGTTAAGGAACAGACCTGATAAATTGCTGGCTGATGAACACATTAGGATTAAATTCTAGATCTTCTACTAATCATGTGTATAATTTTGGGGCTCACAGAATATACACTTCATGATTAATGAATAGAAATAATGTTTTATGTGTACACACAACACATACATCCCCATCAATATCAATTAAACTGATATGAAGGTATGAAAGTACTTTATCAACAGTGGTTTACTTGCTACCCGACATCAGGAACTTATGATCTAGGAGCTCATACTCTAAATTGCAGGAGAAACTACCCAAGAAGCCATAAAGCAGTGCATGCATGCCTGCTAAGTGGCTCCGTCATGTCCGACTCTTTGCAACCTTGTGGACTGTAGCCCACCAGGCTCCTCTGTCCATGGGCTTCTCCAGGCAAGAATACTGGAGTGGGTTGCTTTGCCCTCCTCCAGGGGATCTTCCCCACCCAGGGACTGAACCCACATCTCTTACATCTCCTGCATTGGGAGGCAGGTTCTCTACCATGAGCACCATCTGGGAAGCCCCACAAAGCAGTAAGTTCTTGTTAGTTTTGAGTAAGAGTCAGAGGAGCACTGACTGTATCATCACTGAGATGGCTGCCTGGTTCCTCATGACTTTCCCCAGGACTTCTCCAAATGCCTGAGCCACAAGCGGCCCTCAGAACACACATCCCTCATGAATAAATACTGCTCTCATTGCAGAAGCACCAGTCTGGGATGTGGGCGCCCTGGGCTCTGACCCCAGTGCTATGCCTCATAGACAAGTAAGTCAACTCAGCCACTTGTGCCCTCAGTTGCTTTATCTTTGAAAAAGAGTATTAAACCCCTGACTTCATGAGAGTGTTATGCGGAGCAAATGAAACTGTCCACATGGAAGTGACTTGTAAACTATAAAGAAATGTATACGTACAAGGGGATGAACAGGGCTGAGCTGCATTCTTAAAGGAACACACAGGCGTGTGAGTGCTGTGCTTTGAGCCTCTCAAGGGAGTCCCATCCAAAAGTCTGCAATTTGAAGCCCAGTGGTTTACCCCAACTTTTACAAATGACCATTCATCTTCTTGACCTGACACTAAGCAAATGAACCACATAATCCGCCAACGGACTGCTTAGCATACTCTTGGCAGAAAGGACATTAGAGACCAATGAATCCACCACCCTTCCCCACTCCAGCACTCACCACTGTCATGATGAGGAGTGTGCCCTACAGAGGGCAGGAACTCATCTTCCCTCCTTCCCTAGCATGTATGACAGTTCCCCTCGCCTATTATAAAATCATTAACTGTCTGTTGAATAAATGAACAAAAAAAACAAATGATTTGTTCAAGGTGTCTTTAGTAACTGACATACCTAATCCATGATAAGTGCTGATTCGTTTGCTTATCAAAAGAGTGGATGGATAGTCATCCAGCCAATTAATAGTAGCTTTGGGCCTCAGATCTCATACCTTGCAATTCATTTCCCAAGACATCACAGGATGGTGTTCAACCTGGCTTGCATTTGTTACTAATTGATTTAAGCTTGTGCATTTTGCCTCTATGTCTGCAATTCCAAATCATTAGAAGAAGCAGAGGTCCATGGCTTCTCCTACCATCTTTCTTGGGGTGCAGGGCTTGAAATTGGTTATCCATTAGGTAATCAATAAATACATCTTGGTCCTCTGAACCTGGACAAATTAAAGAAGCTATTTGGAGTGTGACTTCTGAGGAAGAGACCGGGTAGGAAGTGCTTTGTGTGGTCTGATAATGTATTTATTTGTGAGACTAACTGTTTATCTAAGCCTCCAGAAGGTCTCTGGCTTCATTCTGGTGTCTGTGTGCGTTTGCATTGCCTTCCATGGTCGCAGCAGCCCCGTCCTTCTGGGGTCCAGCTGGGCTATGGAGTAATAAACAATTTTTATAAATTGGCTCTCTCCATGACAAGAAGTGGGAGCAACCCCAAAGCTTTAAAAAAAAATTCTCTGAGTCGTGAATACACCAGCAGCCAGCTAGTTCAAGTAGGGTTCAAGTAAGCACTCTAACTTCATGAAAGCTATTTATGACCAACACAATAAAACCTCTCTACCCATTCAGGCACTGGGCATTTGAGATGTAGTTGTTTTTCTTTCAGTCTGTTCTTTGACAGCATTCAACAACGTCGGGTTACTTTGACAACTTCAACAACCAATTCAGAGTAGGAGCAAGCCTCCCCTTTTGTTCCGTTAGTCTTTGCCTTTGCCATTTGCTGCTACAAATCAGTGATCATGCTTCATTCTGAACGACTGAACTGAGGAAGTTCAAATCCACTCTTGAAAATACCTTCCTGGTTGCTTCTGAAAAGCCAAATCACTTTCCAAGGTTCATCAGCTCTTGTGGCTCATGACACTTCCTTCAGAAAGTACCCCATACAGTCCCCCAAAATCATTATCTTGACATAATTGAGTTGCGACTGGTAGGCATTCATTTACCCCCCTGTTTATTTTACGCACACCAACTACAGCAACCTAACTGAAGAGAGAGAGTGAGAGGTAAAAGCGATGACCTGTGCCCTCCAGGAACTCATGTCCTGGCATGAAAACTGAGCCCGGAGTATCCATTTCAGTGGCACCAGTTAGACAGTCCTGACTGCCACCGAAGAAGACACATCATGTTCTGGAAGCTCAGAGGCAAGGGCAAGGGTGGCCGTGTCTAGGGGTGGGTGGAAGGAAAGAGACAGAACTAGAAGGATTTATGGAGCAGAAACCCAGCTGGACTGGAAGTGTGTACACACCACTGATGAGTTCTACATGAGGGAGGGAGGTGGGCGTATGACTCACTCAGAAGGAAAGCATGGTCTCCACCAGCTTCCCAGGCCTTGTCTTCTCCACAAAGTCCCACAGCCCCAAGCAGCTGCCCTCCCCAGGCAACTCTTGGGAAAATAATAGTAACCAAGATTGCCGTGTGCCAGGTATCATCTGAAGTACCTCACCCTCACTAGCTACTCATACGCGGGAGGTATTATCCTCATTTTTGTGGATGTGGAAACTGGAGCTGATATAAAGGCTGAGTCATCTGTCCAGCATCACAGGGTTAGTCACTGAAGCAGCTGGGCTCCTTCCCAGTCATCCTCTCCTCCCTAACCCACCTTCTTACATACCACACTCACCACCTCCTTGGGCAGATGGCTGAGCTGTTCCATGGCAGAGAGGAGGTGGAGAGGAGGGAGTTTTGGAAGCACTTGGGGAGAGGTCCCCTTGGGTCTCCTCCAGGCCATGCATCTTCTCTCTAGCTCTGCTTATAAGGATAGCGTTCCTAGTCCCCACCGTCTGATCCCAAGATCAAAGGAGACCGCACACACTCACATTTGTCAGATGCTCATTCCAGGTGGCACTGGTGTTTCACTTCACTGTCTCAGGTTAGCCTGACCAGAAGCCTTTGGACCGCTGACTCTTTCCCTCAATTTGTGAGTGAGAGCTTTCAAGCCTTGTGCAATATCAGGGTTTGCTCTATTTTCCCGCAGCAAGTCTCTACCAGGGCCAAGAATCACCAGTAAGAAATCTCCCTCCTTTCCTTCAAAGTCCAGTGTGTTTTCACTCCTTTCCCCTGTGCTAGAGCAGGTGCCAGAAGGATCCTGGTGAAAAGGGAAAATAAAAAGGGCAGGGAGGAAGAGGAAGGAAAGGAAGACGCAGACGGGGCAGGAGGAGGAGGAAGAGAAAAGGGGATCGGAATGTGCCTACATATGTGCCCCTGACTTTGCAGGACTTCTCGACATTGAGGGCATCTCCCTAAGCCAGGACACAGATGTAGGCCTCCAGCTGACCTGTTCTGACTTGAAGTTTGCACACGGACCATTGCATAAGAGTGGGTAAAGTTCTCAGTGTCGTGAGACGCCAAATTGGACACAGGAGGAAAGGGCATGACTAAACTGGGATAGCAACGGGGGTGCTTATGACATAGCCATTTGCTGAAACACCCTCACATGACTACATGGCCATCTTACCCCAAACGTCTACCCCCTTTGTTTACTGAAATAAATGAATAAAAAGTTTAGTCTTTTTTTTTTTCTATCAGCATAGGGGATTTATTAGTCAAATATTAATTAACCTCACATCAAGTCATGTTTTCGTTGTGTTTGGGACATGTCTTCTGGGCTCTGGTTTCCTTGGAATGAAGTTTGCGTCTCTGTAAGATCCTTTCCATCCCTCTACTTTTCAGACAGCAAGCAGCTCAGAAACAAACAAAACAAAACAAAAAAATCTTGGATCTACAACACATTTCCCTGCCTCCTTCCTTCCTTTTCCTCTGCTCTCTAACCCCTCCCCTAGAGAACACAAGAGAAATAAAGTCGTAATTAAGAAAAGGACTAAGAATAAATTCCATGCATTTAAGCAAAGTTCCATCTCTGAACCCAGGAGGATTGGTGCATAGCTGTGGTTGTGCGAGAGGAAGCACTCAGGGAACTCATGCTGGGCTTTCAACACAAACACAGCTCATAAGGAATAGTTTATCACTTAAACCATCTCTCTTCATTCTGCAGAGTAAAGGCAAGCCCTCAAAAGGGCTCGGATACCACTGCCACTGGGATCTCCCATTTCTGGAGTCCCTCTGCCCCAGAGAGCTCAGAGCAATTCACAAACATTTACTGACGGAACCCTATGACCCATCCCCACTCCCCCCAAGTGAATACTTGAATATCCAATTCTGCAGAGGGCAAAATGGTAACATGAAGAAGTTCACGGCTCTTGGCTGCCTGCCATGCACAGAAAACGGAGTAGTGGCTGGACTCCGAAAGAAAAGCATCACCAGGTGCACAGCAGATTATTCAAGCAAAGAGCGATGGGCTGGGAGTCGGGACACTGCGCTCGGATCCCAGCTCTGTCACGCACGCCATCACTGGCGGGGGCTATGCCTAAGTCACCTCCCTGCTCTGGGCCTCAGTCTCCCCAGCTAAGGCGAGTTTCGGCTAGAACACCTATCTGAAAGCCGCTTCTCTGAGTATGACGGAGCTCTGCATCCGCGGAGCCAGAGAGCTAGGCAGTCTTTCTCGTTATGGTGATGCCCAAACCACACAACAGTCATGCCTTCTGGAAGGACCCCTCCTTCCATAGTCAGCCCTCCATTCAAGACCCGGTCCCACCCACCCTCCTGCTGGTGCTGGTCCTCGGTTTGTCGCTGCCCATAGAAATTCTGCTGTCTTTTGTTGCTGCTCTGTCTCTCAGTCGTGTCCGAGTCTTTGCCGCCCCATAGACTGCAGCATGCCAGGCTTCCCTGTCCTCCACTAAGGATCTCCTGGAGTTTACTCAAACTCGTGTCCACTGAGTTGGTGATGCCATCCACCCATCTCATCCTCTGTCACCCCCCTTCTCCTCCTGCCTTCAGTCTTTCCCAGCAGCAAGGTCTTTTCCAAGGAGTTAGTTCTTCACATCAGGTGGCCAAAGTATTGGGGTTTTGGCTTCAGCATCAGTCCTTCCAATGAATATCCAGGGCTGATCTCCTTTAGGATTGACCGGTTTGATCTCCTTGCAGTCCAAGGGACTCTCAAGAGTCTTCTCCAGCACCACAGTGCAAAAGCATCAATTCTTCTGTTGTCTTTAGAACTCTCGATTACTTACTTCTCCACATAGAAGGAGCTCAATAAATATGTATTCAATTACCAGATTCTGTGTAACTTAATCTTTAACTTATCTGTCTTCATCTGGCCAGAGATACAGTAAGGACCTTGAGCTAAGGGCAAAGCATGTGCTTGTTAAACCTTAAATGTCTCAAAAAATCTTAAAGCTTAAATATCTATTAGCAGGTGCCTTTCCCATCTGTATCTGGATTTTAAAACCCTGATGATACACGTGCAGGGAGGCAGTTTGTAATGGGTAGGTTCAACTCAGTGCAGTGTAATTCAATTTGGCAATTAATTATTGATCAACTACTCTTTGCCAAAAACTATACTAGCATCTGGAGTTACAAAGATTTCTAAGATTTAATTCTTGGCTTGGGGATGTTCTGCTCCATGGTAGAATCAGGCAAGGAGAACAGCAACCGTGATTCACTGAGATAGGTTCAACAGCAGCGTGGACAAGACAAATACAAGGTAGGAGACAAACAAAACACAAAAAGGCTAATTACAGCTCAGATTTCTGGTGAAATGGCTTTACCTTCAATTCCAAAGCACAAAAGTTGTGACATACAGATTTCAACATTGATGAGATTTCACAGCACAGAGTTTCTTTGGTGACTGTACATGTGTGTGTGAGGAAGCAATTGCATCTGTGGAAAACTTATATGAGACCCTGCTTTAAGGGATAACCAGCTGGCATGGGTGTAGTTTCCAAGCGAATGTGTTGATTTCAAGGTGTAGATTGGCTTTCATGAAAAGCAGGTCATTTGAGATAATTCTGTGGCATCACATACAGGAATATTTCTCCTCCTCCGTGGTTTGGTTTCCTTACATATGAAGAGGGTCATTAGAGGAGATAATTCCAACCATCTCTTCCAGCTCTGGTGCTCTGTACGTAGGACACAGACCTGTGTTCTCTGTTGGGCTGGGAACTGAGATGGAGGTTGGGAGGAAGAAGAAAAGGAAGGAAGGAAGGAGAATGGGAATCTCCCTCCAAGGACTCTGAATTTCAAGGTGAAATTCAGAGATGATCAGAAGAGTAGGGAATAGCAATAGAGGAGCTGTCCATTATAATTGAATTTCTTAGGATGCAATACAAGTTTTTTTTTTTTTTTTTATCTCATGCAGTGACATGAATATGATACTTGTAATCAGAAGTCTCAGATTCGAGTTCTAGCATTTTAGTTGAATAGATTGGAGATTCTTGGGAATGGACTTACCCTGTTGAGCTCAATTTCTGCTCTGTAAAATGGAATACTGGATTGGCCAACAAGTTCATTTGGATTTTTCCCCAAGTTGGTACGGAAAAACCCAAAAGAACTTGTTGGCCAACCCAGTAAATGCCCTCAGCCATGTTAATTCAGGTGTGTTAAATAAAATAATTGAGAAAGCTGTGCTTTGTAAACTATACAAGACAATACAGAGGTTGGTTTTTGTTGCTATGTTATTGTTATGATTATTTTAATAAAGAAGTAACTCAGTGGCTAAGTCAAATCTGACTCTGCAACCCTGTGGACTGTAGCCCACCAGGCTCCCCTGTTCGTGGAATTCTCCAGGCAAGACTACTGGAGTGGGTTGCTATTTCCTTCTCCAGGGGATCTTCCCTGCCCGGGGACCCAACCTGAGTCTCTTGAATTGGCAGGCAGATTCTTTACCAGTGAGCCACCAGAGAAGCCCCATAATAAAGCAGTACATTGCCTTAAATGGATTGTGTTGTTATAGACGTTTGTAACAGGCTAGTAGGGGGAAGAATCTGGGGGTGAGGGAGTCATCTGTCCTTCTAGAATAGCCTGCCCTATCCTCCTACCGGCTGAGCCTTCCTATATTCTCATATGTCTCATTCCACAGCGCAATAAGCAAAAGCCACGAAGTGCTGGTGGGCTCTCATGGGCCCATCGATCTATACACTCCGAGAAAAAGCTGCTAATAATTCCCACTTTGCCCTGGAGCAGATACCACGCAGCACTGTGATGGCCCGTGGCCATTGAGGGGCCTCCGCTAGTGAATTTTATAGAGGGCTGGTCCGCATTTTTAAGCAAGATAACTAAGCCCCTGGAGTTCACTCTGAATATTTTTTTTAAAAAATCTTTACAAGTGTATGAGTCTTACAAGCTGGGATTTATGTAGTGATTTAGATCTGTTGTTGCAGAAGGTAAATTTTTAAGTCACACCCAAGATGGAAACCAAAGTAAACCAAAGCTAGGATATCAGCGCCATCTAGTGGGCGTATGTAGCCAGTGCACACACCAGGGGAGAAAAAGGTGAGCGAAGGCAAAGTGTACTCTCTCCGTTCAGAGGAGATTCTGTTGTGGTAACAGCCTCTGCTGACTTCTGTAGTTCTGGGAGTCAGCATGAGTCAACATGTCCGTACCATGGCTAATGGCATCATGAGACATTAGACTAAGAGCTCGATCCGGTCGGAAACCAGACACTGTTTGCTTTCAAATTCTATGCCTCTGAGCAGGTCACTGAAACTCTAACTCAATTTCTTGGTCTGCAAAACGGGAATAATAATATCTGATTTAGGAGGTTGGTGATAAGCTGGTGTTATAGCATGAATCCATAGGCATTTGGACAAGAGTCTGATATAGAAAATAATAAGCAGTTTGGTATCTGCCGATTTGATGCTACTCCACGTTCCTTGTCATCTTAGATCTCAACACAATAGCCATCAATAACTCCAGCTTTCCAAGTAAGAAACTGAAGTCCAGGATGAGTCAGTGGCACATCCAAGATCACACAGCCTGTATGCAGCAGAACTGGGGTTCGTAAACAAGTCTAATATGTTCTAAACTCCTGTTGATCCCACCGTACCAGTTAGTAGACACACAAAGTTTGCTCTTCCTGCCCTGCCCTCTGATATACACCATTTTTTCTTACAATGAATATTTAGTCACTGTCATGGACTTGACTTGGTGCACGCCTTTTTTTTATTCAACTGACATGTAGGTGTCCTCAATTTCTATGTGTAGATGGAGAAGCTGAAGTTCAGAGAGACTACAATGGAGCAAACATCAGCAATGAGGGAGAGAGCTGGGATTCAGACTTTCTGATCACAGACCCGCTGCTTTAATCCCCCTTCAGCTGACTCATTCACTTATCATTCATCTCTAATTGTCAAGTATGGTTCTGTTTATATTTATACCCCCCGAATTACTTGTTTATTTAAAGACATCGACATTTATTAAGGTCCCTGGCTCATTTAACTGTGACCTGTTTTCCTGCCCACAGGGAAGTGAGCATTGACTTTCACGTACAAAGCCCCCTACAGCTCAGAGAACTGTGAGGTCAGAGAGCCACCTGGCTGGATGGAGAGAAGGTCAGTTCTGATTCCATTGAGGAGTCCCTTGCTCTATCGTGAGCTTTAAAAATGGAGACTGAAGGGCTTCATCAGGACAGCTACTAAAGATGGTTAGGAAAAGAAACAGAGGCCACTCCTTCCCTGTAGTCACTGTGTGTTTAGAAGGACCTCGAGACAGAGAGAGCCCAAAACCAGTTTGCTCAAAGTCAGAGAAAGAGCTTGACAAAAATCAGCTCTCATTCCTCCAAAATGCTGATACAATGAGACATTTACTCAAACTGTTCGAGTCTGATCAAGAGAGATGAAGTGCATGCCTGGTGCAAAGAAACTGCTCTCTTTGGCGGTTGCTTCCCTCTAGTGGTCATATTGCCTTCAAGCTAAGAGATGCTTTCTTTTTTAAAAAATTATTTACTTTTAATTGGAGGATAATTAAAATATTGTGTTGGGTTCTGCCATCTATCAACATGAAACAGCCATAGGTGTATGCATGCCCCCCCTCGTGGCCCTCCTTCCCACCTCCCACCTCATCCTACCCCGCTAGGCTGTCACGGAGCACCAGGTTTGGGCTCCCTGTGTCGCACATCGAATTCCGCTGGCTCTGATTTGACGCGTGGTAATGCGTATGGTCCAACGCTGTTCTCAATGTCTACTCTCTCTCATGTCCCAGCCGTTCCTTCCCACACTGTGTCCGCAGCTCTGTTCTCTGTCGGCATCCCCATGGCTGCCCTGCATCAGTACATCTTTCTAGATTCCACATATGTGTGTTAAGAAGGATATTTGTCTTTCCAACTTACTTCACTCTATATAATAGACTCTAGGTTCATCCACCTCATTAGAACTGAGTCAAATGTGTTCCTTTTTATGGCTGAGCAATATCCCATTGTGTGTATGTACCGCATCTTATTTATCCATTCATCTGTCAAGGGACATCTAAATTGCTTCCATGCCCTGGATGTTGTAAATAATGCTACTATGAACTTTGGCGTACGTATGTCTCTTTTCACTTATGGTTTTCTCAGGGTATATGCCCAGTAGTGGGATTTCTGGGTCATATGGTAGTTTTATTCCTAGGTTTTTGAGGAATCTCTATATTGTTCTCCACAGTGGCTATATCAATTTGCATTCCTAGCAATGGTGCCAGAGGGTTCCGTTTCCTCCACATGTCTCCACCTCTCTAGCACTGTTTCACAGATTTTTTGCTGATGGCCATTCTGACGGGTGGAGGTGATACCTTATTGTAGTTTGGCTTTGCATTTCTCTAATAATGAGCAACGTTGAGCACCTTTTCATGTGTTTGTTGGCCATCTATGTGTCTTCTTTGGAGCAGTGTCTGTTTAGGTCTTCTGCCCACTTTTTGATTTTTTTTTTTTTTTAATTTTCTGGTATTAAGCTGCATGAGCTGCTTGTATACTTTGGAGATTAATCCTTTGTCAGTTGTTTCATTTCTCCCATTGAGAGTTGTCATTTCACCTTGTTTATAGTTTCCTTCACTGTGCAAAAGCTTTTAAGTTTAATTAAGTCCCACTGGTTTATTTTTGTTTTTATTTCTTTTTCTCTGGGAAGTGGGACATAGAGGATCTTATTGTGATTTACGTCGAACTGTTCTGCCTATGTTTTCCTCTAAGAGTTTTATAGTTTCTGGTCTTGCATTTAGGTCTTTCATCCATTTTGAGATTATTTTTATGTATCATGTTAGGGAGTGCTCTAATTTCATTCTTTTACACGAAGCTGTCCAGTTTTTATGCTTTTGATGGCATCTCAGAATTACGAATTGCAACATAAAAGCTGGATGCTGTTTCCCCGGAGACTATCTGGTGTGGTCACTGTCTGGTCTCAGAAAAGGGGGATGACGGCAGCAACCACAACATGAAATAAAAGTGTGCTGTTTAAAATATACATTCGAGGAAACCATTTTTTCAATTAAAGTTTTCAAATCTGAGTTATGCATACATACGCAGACAACACGTGCTCCTTGGAACACAATTTGTAAAGTAAGTGCTGATCTAGTGCTCCTTTTCCTGCACCTAGACATTAATTTCCATTGTAAAATCAGACTTTTGAGACCCATAGAAGGACGGTCACCATGCAGCGGTCCAGTGTAGGCTTACACAGTGACAGTGTAGACAATGTCTTCTGGAAGTATGTATCCAGAAAGGGCCTTCATTAGGCTATACGCTTGTATAAGCTGTGCTCAGGTGAGACCCCCACCAACCCGCGATGGGCTGCAGTGAGAACAGGAAGTCAGCTCTGCAACGTCATTGAGAGCTCTGGGTTGTTTGCTACTGCAGCAATGTCTTGCCTAGCCAGAGTAATATCCCACAGCTTGCACTTGCCAGCATCTGCTGTGCTCCTCTCTGGGTTAAGGCATGCTTGGGGCAAGAAGACTGGCCATTTCTCATGCCTGGCGGACTTCCTCACTCTCCACATCTAGTAGAGAATTACAGCCCTTTTGTCTCTTGAGGGTAATTTCCTCCACTCGTCAGAGTTTCCATGTCGAACACCTCTCCCTGCAGTTTGCTTGACCCCAGGCTTCTCCAGCTCTATTCTGGGAGGTCTCTGGGGCTCTGTCCTCATTCCAAAGCCTTCAGAGTTCCACCCCCAGTTCCCTTTTTGCTGAGTTCTCCTTGATCCTCCACATAGATCGGTTGGACAAGGCCCAGCAAGAAGACCCCACTTAACTCTCTTTCTCCCTTGGCCTACACATGTTCCTGGGGAAACAAAGGTTCCCTCCTTGGCAAACCCAACTGCAGGGCAGTCGCAATGCAGCAGCTTCTCTGGCTCTGACCCAAGGCAGTGAGTCAGCCCTCCTTTTCCCTTCCACATTTACCGGGTTGAATCTAGGTATCAGTTTTCTTTTTAATATTTATTTATTTGCCTGTGCTGCGTCTTAGTTGTGCATTCGGGATCTTTTAATTTTGGCAGGTGGCATCTAGTTCCTTGACCAGGGATTGAACCCATTCTCCCTGTACCGACAGCACAGAATCTTAGCTACTGTACTCCCAGGGAAGTTCCCAGGCCTCATTTTCAAACAATCCCTCCTTGATTTTGTTAACATTTTAGAAATCTGCATTTAGATTTTTATTCAATCATTATTTAATTAACTCATTAATTTTATTTTCTTTAGTTTTGCTTGTTACTTTCTAACTTGTTCAATGCTCACGTGACTGATCTATCCCCATTTCCCTTCTCTAATACGATTGAGGCTAACACGCCTCTTGAAACACTGTTCTTACCACATCCCACACTTGTGACAGGTAAGTATTTCACTGCACTGATGCCTTAGGAGTATCCCTATGTGGACAGTGTGTGCCTGGTGGCTTTAGGAGGAAAGTTGGAGCTGGAGCTGGAGCAACTGTGGGCTGGGGCTTCTCCCTGGGCACACTGGAAGCTGCCACCTTGTCAGGGCTGGGCTGGAGCCAGGTGGGCTAGAGCAGAAGGTATGGCCTCCCCAGGCATGTCCAAAGCCACTACCTTGGCAGAGAGTGAGGGTAGAAGTAGAGTCCGATGTAGGCTGGGGGCTATGCGGGAGCAGCCTTGGCGGACCAGCTAGAGAGCCAAGCACTGTTCACTCGGCAGCCTCCGTGTGGGGCTCGGAGCAAGCCCGTTCATGCACATACCCTTTAGGAGCAGGCTCTCAGTCTCCTACAGCCTCTGGTTATCCTAGTGGAAAACCCTGCTGGTTTTCAAAACCAGCAATGAGGACTTGTCTGCCAGTCCCCAGGGCTGCGATGCCAAATGTGGGGCTCAAGCCCCTCGCTCCTTAGGGAGGACCTCTGCGTTTGAGTGGTTCTAGTGGCAAAAGCAAAGGCCTGTCTAGTCAAAGCTGTGGTCTTTCCCATGGTCATGTATGAATGTGAGAGCTGGGCCATAAAGAAGGCTGAGTGCTGAACTGATGCTTTCAAACTACGGTGCTGGAGAAGGCTCTTGAGAGTCCCTTGGATAGCAAGGAGATCAAACCAGTCAATCCTAAAGGAAATCAACCCTGAATAGTCATTGGAAGGACTGATGCTAAAAATGAAACTCCAGTCCTTTGGCCACTTGATGAGAAGAGCCAACTCATTGGAAAAGACCCCAATAATAGGAAAAATTGAGGGCAGAAGAAGTGGGTGACAGAAGATGAGATGGTTGGATGGCATCACCAACTCAACGGACATGAGTTTGAGCAAAGTCTGGGCGATGGTGAAGGACAGGGAAGCCTGGTGTGCTTCCATAGGGTCCAGAGGGTCACAAAAAGTCAGACAAGACTTAGTGTCTGAACAACAAAAACAACAAGTGATAAAGAATCTGCCTGCCAGTGTAGGAGACGCAAGAGATATGGATTCAGTCCCTGGATTGGGAAGATCCCCTGGAGTGTGAAATGAATGGCAACCGGCTCCAGTACTCTTGCCTGGAAAACTCCATGGACAGAGGAGCCTGGCGGGCTGCAGTCTATGAGGTCACGAAGAGTCGACGATGAAACTCAATGCACACACTTCCTCTTTTGGGTCCCCCACCTGGGTGTGTGTGTGCGTGCGTTCTCTCTTTAACTGTAGAAGAGCCGTTCCGCTAGTCTTCAGGCCATCCTCAGACAGAGTTATCCTATATGTAGTTGTAGTATCTGTGGGAGGCGGTGAGAGCTAGGGACCTGCCCACTCTGCCACCTTCACTCTTCTTCTTGAAAGGGATTTTGGTAGGTACACAATTGTACATGTACGTGTATGCATTTGGGTACATATTTGCTTTTTCTCACTACTTTGAAGTCATTTTGCTACTGTCATTTGATTTTGATTGTTGAGAAATCTACTCTTAGTCCATTTGCTATTCCTTTGCAGCCAGGTGGCTTTTCTATACGGATGCTTTAAAGATATTCTCTGTATTATTGTTCTGGGATTGTTCTTCACGTTCAGAACAGTGTGTATTATTAGACTCTTTTATTCTATTCCATCCTCTAGGTCTCTTTAACCCGTTCTGACATAGCTCATCTCTGTTTCTTTGTGCTGTACTTTAGTGCTATTTTCAGAACGACCTTAGGATAATTTTTTCATGAGTTATGCCTAATGTGCTGTTTCATCCATCTACTAAGGATTTAATTTAATGACTTTAATTCTCATTTCTTCGTGTTTTAATGAAGTAGATGAGACTAAAGTATTCTTGGTCATTTTGTGCCTATATATTTTGGGAAGGAGGGGGTAAACAACTGAATATGTTTAATGGTTTGTTTTATTTTGTGTTAATTTCTTTTACATGGTGTAAGGCAGAAATCTAAATTCATTCTTCCCATGTAAATAGCCAGTTGTCTCAGCACCATTTGTTAAAGAGACTATCCTTTCCCCTTTAAAAGATCTTGGCACACTTGTCCAAACTGAATTGCCCTTAGATGTTTCTTACTTGGTTACCAATTCTGTCCCTTTGGTGTACACGTTTAGCTTTGTGTCAGTGCCACACTGTAGCTTTATGGTAGCTTTGAAATTGGAAAGTGCGCTTCCTCTAGCTTGGTTCTTCTTCTACAGCATTGTCTTGGCGACTCTGCATGCTAAGTCGATTCAAGTGTGTCCGACTCTTTGTGACCCTATAGACTGCAGCCCGCCAGGCTTCTCTGTCCCTGGGATTCTCCAGGCAAGAACACTGGAGTGCCTTGCCGAGCCCTTCTCCAGGGAATCTCCCTGACCCAGGGATCAAACTTGCATCTCTTACATCTTCTGTGTTGACGGGTGCGGTGGGGGAGGGGGGGGTGTTCTTTATCACTAGCGCCACTTGAGAAAACCTTTTGTAACTCTATATGAATCTGAGGATCAGTTTTTCCATTTCTTCAACAAACACTGTCAGTTTTAATGGGCATTGAATTGAATACGTGGATAGCTTTGGACGGTAGTGCCATCCTAACAGCATTGTCTTGTAATCCATGAGCACAGGATCTTCGCGATTGTTTGGTCTTTTAAAATTTCCTTCAGCAAAGTCTTCTTGATTTCACTGTAAAAGTCTTCCACGTCCTTGGTTAAATTTATTCCTAGGTGTTTTGTTCTTTTGAATGCTATCATAAATGAAATTCTTTTTTATAATTTCCTTTTGGGGTTGTTCATTGTTAGCGTATAGAAATACAACTGATTTTCATCCATCTATCATACTGTCTTCCAAAATCTTGAGGATCATCTTTTGTCATTAGGGACACTTCTGTGGCAGAGAAGGTTAGAAAAACCTTAGGATTTGGGGCCTTGAAAAAAATGTCCAATCAAAGCGAATTATTCTTTTCTTATTGAAGAATAGTTAATTCACAGTGTGTTAGTTTCAGGTATACAGCATAGTGATTCAGTTATTTTTTCTGATTATATTCCATTATAGGTTATTATAAAATGTTGACTATAATTCCCTGTATTACACATAAATCCTTGTTGCTTATCTATTTTATGTGTAATAGTTTGTATCTGTTAATCCCATGCTTTTAGTTTGTTCCTTCCCACCTCCTTCTCTTCTTTGGTAGCAATGAATCTGTTTTCTGTGTCTATGAGACTGTTTCTGTTTTGTATACAGATACATTTGCATTATTTTGTTAGATTTCACATATGAAAGATACCACACAGCCTGTGTCTTTCTCTGACTTACTTTACTAAGTGTAACATTCACTAGGTCCATCCATGTTGCTGAAAGTGGCAATGCCCTACTCTTTTATTGACTGAGTAACATTTCATTGCATGTGTACATGTATCTACATCAAATCTTCTGAAGCCAGTCACCTGCTAACAGGCACTTGGGCTGTTTCAGTGCCTTGCCTATTGTAAATAATGCTGTATGAACATTGGGGTACATGTATCTTTTTGAATTAGTGTTCTATTTTTTCTGGATATATAACCAGGAGTGAGATTGCTGGATCATATATGAGCTCTATTAGTTTTTTAAGGAAACTCCATACTGTTTTTATGGTGGCTGCGTCAATTTATATTCCCACCAACAGTTTAGAAGGGTTCTCTTTCCTTCACAGCCTCTTCAGCATTTATTATATAGACTTTCTGATGATAGTTATTCTGATAGGCATGTGATTTGCGGTTTTGATTTACATTTATCTAATAATTAGGGCTTCTTAGATGGCACAGTGGTAAAGAATCTGCCTGCCAATGTAAGATACACAGATGTGAGTTTGTTCTCTGGGTTGGGAAGATCCCACGGAGGAGGAACGGACAACTGATTCCAGTGTTCCTGCCTAGAAGCCTGGTGAGCTACAGTCCATGAGGACACAAAGAGTGGGTCAGGACTGAATGAACACAATAATTAGTGATGCTGAGCATCTTTTCATGTGCCTCTGGCCATCTGTATGTTTTCTTTGGGAAAATATCTATTTAGATCTTCTGCCCATTTTTTTGATTGTTTGTTTTATTGATGTTAAGTTGTTGCTACAATTTATGTCAGAGAATGTTTTGCCTGTAAAACTTCCAGGAATTTTATGGAGTCATGGCGTACAGTTAAGTTTTTAAACCACTGTGAGTTTATTTTTATATATGATGCAGGGGAGTGTCCTAATTCATTGATTTACATGCAGCTGTTCAGCTTTCTCAACACCACTTTGTTGAGTAGGCTGTTTCTCCGTTGTATATTCTTGCTTTCTTTGTCATAGATTAGTTGACCTAGGTACACAGGTTTATTTCTGGGCTCGAAGTTAATGGTTTTGAATTCACCAGTATAACAGGGCAAGGTTCAGTTCCCAAGAATAAGAGGGAGGCAGGAAGAGGAGGCGAATGGTGATAGGGGCATTGCAGGTGTGAATTATGTATTTCTTTCTGGTACCAACAGAGGTAAGCCTTGAAGACAGAAAGTTTTATCAAGTCCTGCCTACCTGGCTAGAGGTAAATCTCACTTAAGATTTGGAACACTTACTAAAAAAAAATATATCTCTGTCTCCTCTCTTACCTAGAAAGGGCTGGACATTTTTCTTGAAATTAGTTCACATTGCCAAGTAGTAGTTTTAAAAACTATCTTTTAAGGTCATTTTTTTTCCTGCTGAAAGTCCATCATAGGAAAAAAAAAACTTTTCCAGATTTCAAATAAATAGATATAGAAAAATACACCTTTCCTTCCTGAAGAATTCCAAATAATAAATGTATTATAGGAGGAAGGCAAGAAATAGAAAATAACCATTAGAACATCACAGAAATAATCGCAACAGGCAAGATCCATCAAAGGTTGTTAAAATGGGTCATAGACTGTTAAGCAGAAATGGGATATTTGCACAACGTCAAAGAATCTACCAAAATATTACGTGATTATAAAGCAAAACTATTATGTTTGCAAGAAATAATTCTGTCATCACTCACCATAGCCAAACGATGGTGCATCACTCCAGCCAATAATACATATTGACATTGTACCCCTTGATGCATGATATAAGAATCTCATAGAGTATGAACCATGTGTATTCCTTTGCTTTAAGTTTGAGGAACACCTGACAAGATGGAAAATTTCATCAGCTCCTGCTTGCGTGATTAGAGATAAATCTCACTCAAAGTTTGGAAGACTTACTAAAAGCAAAAATGTTTCTGTCCCCTCTGTTTCATGGAAAGAGAAAGAAAATTTCCTTGAAATTTCATTTACAATAGCATCCAAAAAAGTAAAGTATGTTGGAATAACATAAACACAAAGTTAAAAAGATACACTGAAAAGGAGTAAGTCACCTCTGTGGTTTTCTTATTGGAAAGTAATACAAAACCTGAATGTAATCACAAGAAAATAGAAAATCCAGGTAGATTTGCATTTCTACAAAATAACTAACCTGACCATTACTCTTCAAAAGTATTAAGGTCATGAAAAACAAGCAGAATCTGACAAATTGTCAGCATTAGAGGTGTCTATCGAAACAGGACAACTAAATGTGACGTGGAAAACTGGATTGGCTCCTAGAGCAGAAAAGGAACTTTAGTGTAAGAACTATTGAAATCAGTCAACTCTAGTGAATGATATTATGAAAAGTGAAGTGAAAGTGTTAGTTGCTCAGTGCGTCTGACTTTGCAAACCCATGGACCGTAGTCTGCCAGGCTTCCCTGTCCATGGAATTCTCCAGGGAAGAATACAAAGGTGGGTAGCCATTCCCTCTCCAGGGGATTTTCCTGACCCAGTGGTTGAACCCGGGTCTGTTGCATTGCAGGTGGATTTTTTACTGTCTGAGCATGAGAGAAGCCAGCTGAATGGTATTCAGTTCCGTTAACTTCAGTCACTCTTTCATGTTTGACTCTTTGCAACCCCATGGACTGCAGCGTGTTGGACTTCCCTGTCCATCACCACTCATGGAGCTTGCTCAAACTCACGTTCACTGAGTGTTGGAGATGCCCCGCAACCATCTCATCCTCTGTCGTCCCCTTCTCCCCTTGCCTTCAATCTTTCCCACCATCAGGGTCTTTCCTAATGAGTCAGCTCTTCTCATCAAGTGGCCAAAGGATTGGAGTTTCAGCTTCAGCATCAGTCCTTCCAGGGAATATTCAGGGTTGATCTCCTTTAGGTTTGACCTCCTTGTTGTCCAAGGGACTCTCAAGAGTCTTCTCCAACAACACAGTTCAAAAGTATCAATTCTTCAGCACTCAGCTTTCTTTACAGTCCAACTCTCACATCCATACATGATGACTGGAAAAGTCATAGCTATGACTAGACAGATCTTTGTCTGCAAAATAATGTCTCTGCTTTTTAATATGCTGCCTATATTTGTTATAGCTTTTCTTCCAAGAAGCAAATATCTTTTAATTTCATGGCTGCAGTCACCATCTGCAGTGATTTTGGAGCCCAAGAAAATAATGCCTGTCACTGTCTCCATTGTTTCCCCATCTATTTGCCAGAAAGTGATGGTACTGGATGCCATGATCTTAGTTTTTTGAATGTCGAGTTTTTCTTTTTTAATTTTTTTTAATTGAATGATAATTGCTTTACAGAATTTTGTTGTTTTCTGTCAAACTTCAACATGAATCAGCCAAAGGTATACATATATCCTCTCCCCTTTTGAACCTCTGTCCCATCTCCCACCCCATTCCACCCCTCTAGATTGATACAGAGCCCCTGTTTGAGTTTCCTGAGCCATACAGCAAATTCCTGTTGAATATCTATTTTACATATGGTAATGTAAATTTCTATGTTACTCTTTCCATATATCTCACCCTCTGCTCCCCATCCCCATGTCCATAAGTCTATTTTCTACATCTGTTTCTCCACTGTCACCCTATAAATAAATTCTTCAGTAGCATCTTTCTAGGTTCTGTATATATGCGTTAGACTACGATATTTATCTTTCTCTTTCTGACTCACTTCACTCTATATAATAGGTTCTAGGTTCATCCACCTCATTTGTACTGACTCAAATGTGTTCCTTTTTATGGTTGAGTAATATTCCATTGTGTTTATGTACCACAAATTCTTTATCCTTTCATCTATCAATGGACATCTAGGTTGCTTCTATGTTTTAGCTATTGTAAATAGGGCCACAGTGAAAAATGGGACACATGTGTCTTTTTCAATTTTGGTTTCCTCGGGGTATATGCCTAGGAGTGGGATTGCTGGGTCATATGGTGGTTTTAGTCCTAGTTTTTGTTTGTTTGTTTGTTTGTTTTTAACAAATCTCCATACCATCTTCCATAGTGGCTGTATCAATTTACATTCCCACCAACAGTGCAAGAACGTTCCCTTCTCTCCAGATCCTCTCCAGCATTTATTGTTTGTAGACTTTTTGATGATGGCCATTCTGACTGGTGTGAGGTGATATCTTGTAGTTTTGACTTGCATTTCTCTAATAATGAGCGATGTTGAGCATCTTTTCATGTGTTTGTTAGCCATCTGTATGTCTTCTTTTGAGAAATGTCTGTATAGGTCTTTTCCCCACTTTTTTACTGTCCCCCCCCACCCCGGTATTGAGTTGTATGAGCTTCTTGTATATTTTGGAAATTAATCCTTTGTCAGTTGTTTCATTTGCTATTATTCTCTCTATTATTCATTTGCTATTATTATTCTGAGGGTTGTCTTTCCATCTTGCTTATAGTTTCCTTTGCTGTGCAAAAGCTTTTAAGTTTAATTAGGTCCATCTTGCTTACTTTTGTTTTTATTTCCATTACTCTAAGAGGTGGGTCATAGAGGATCTTGCTTTGATTTATGTCATCGAGTGTTCTGCCTATGTTTTCCTCAAAGAGCTTTATAGTTTCTTGTATTATATTTAGGTCTTTAATCCATTTCAAACTTATCTCTGTGTATGGTGTTAGGAAATGTTCTAACTTCATCCTTTTACTTGTAACTGTCCAGTTGTCCCAACAACATTTATTGAAGAGGGTGTCTTTCTCCATTGTATATTCTTGCCTTCTTTGTAAAAAATAAGGTACCCATAGGTGCATGGGTTTATTTCTGGGCTTTCTACCTTGTTCCATTCTATATTTCTGTTTTTGTACTGGTAATATACCATCTTGATGACCATAGCTTTGTAGTATAATCTGAAGTCAGGAAGGTTGATTCCTCCAGCTCAATTCTTTTTTCTCAAGACTGCTTTGGCTTTCACGGTCTTCTGTGTTTCCATATGAATTGTGAAATTTTTTGTTCTAGTTCTGCGAAAAATACCATTGGAAATGTGATAGAGGTTGCATTGAATCTGTAGATTGCACTTGGTGGTATAGCCATTTTCATAATATTGATTCTTCCTACCCAGAAATGGGATCTCTCTCCATCTGTTTATGTTGTCTTTGATTTCATTAGTGTCTTATAATTTTCTGTGTACATCTCCTTTGTCTCCTTAGGTAAGTTTATTCTAGATATTTAATTCTGTTTGTTGCAATGGTGAATGGGATTGATTCCTTAAATTCTCTTTCTGATTTTTCATTGTTAGTATATAAAATTCAAGTGATTTCTGTGTATTGATTTTCTATCCTGCAGCTTTGCTAAATTCACTGATTAGCTCTAGTAATTTTCTGATACCATCTTTAGGGTTTTCTATGTACAGTATCATGTCATCTACAAACGGTGAGAGCTTTACTTCTTATTTTCTAACCCGGATTCCTTTTATTTCTGTTTCTTCTCTGATTGCTATAGCTAGGACTTCCTGAACTATGTTGAACAATAGTGGGGAAAATGGACACACTTGTCTTGTTCCTGATCTTAGGGGGAATGCTTTTGGTTTTTCAACATTGAGAAAAGTGTTTGCTGTAGGCTTATTATATATGGTCCTTACTATGTTGAGGTAGGTTCCTTCTATGCCCATTTTTTGAAGAGTTTTAATCATAAATGGGTGCTTAATTTTGTCAAAGATTTTTTTTCTGCTTCTATTGAGATTATCATATGGTTTTCATCTTTCAATTGGTTAATATGGTATATCACATTGATTGATTTGCATATATTGAAAAATCCTTGCATTCCTGGAATAAACCCAACTTGATCATGGTGTATGAGCTTCCTGATGTGTTGCTGAACTCTGTTTGCTAAAATTTTGTTTAGGATTTTTGCACCTAAGTTCATCAGTGATATTGGCCTGTAGTTTTGGTATTTTTGTGTGTTGTCTTTGTCTGGGGTTGGTATCAGGGTGATGGTAGCCTCATAGAATGAGTTTGGAAGTGTTCTTTCTTCTGGAATTATTTGAAAGAGTTTTAGAAGGATAGGCATTAGCTCTTCTCTAAAGGTTTCATAGAATTCTCCTGTGAAGCCATCTGATCCTCGGCTTTTGTTATTTGGGATTTTTTTTTTTTTTTAATCACAGCTTCAATTTCAGTGCTTGTAATTGGGTTGTTCATAATTTCTATCCCTTCTTGGTTCAGTCTTGGAAGATTAAACTTTTATAAGAATCTGTCCATTTTTCCCAGGTTATCCATTTTATTGCCATATAGTTGTTCATAATAGTTTATAATCCTTTATATTTCTGCATTGTCTATTATAACCTCTCCTTCATTTCTAATTTTGTTAACTTGATTTTTCTCTTTTTTTCTTGATGAGTCTGGTTAGAGGCTTGTCAATTATGTTTATCTTCTCAAAGAACCAACTTTTAGTTTTGTTAATCTTTACTATTGTATCTTTCTTTTTCACTTATTTCTGTTCAGATCTTTATGATTTCTTTCCTTCTACTAATATTGTTCTTTTTTCTTTTTCCAGTTGTTTTAGGTATAAAGTTAGGTTATCTATTCAATGTTTTTCTTCTTTCTTGAGGCAGGATTGCATAGCTATAGAGTTCCATATTAGAACTGCTTTCACTGCATCCCATGGGTTTTGAGTTGTCGTGTTTTGTCATTTGTTTTTTTATTTCTTCAGTAACCCGCTGGTTATTTAGAAACATGTTGTTTAATCTCCATGTATTTATATTTCTTACAGTTTTATTCTTGTAATTGTTATCTAGTCTCATGGCCTTGTGGTCAGAGAAGGTGCCTGATCCTATTTCAATTTTCTTAAATTTACTGAGGATTGATTTGTGACCCAAGATATGGTCCATCCTGGAGAATGTTCCCTGTACACTTGAGAAGAAGGTGTATTCTTCTGCATTTGAATGGAATGCCCTGAAGATATCAGTGAGATTTATCTCATCTAATGGATCATGTAAGACTTGTGTTTCCTTACTAATTTTCTGTATTGGTGATCTGTCCATTGGTGTGAGTGGGGTGTTAAAGTCTCCTACTATTGTGTTACTGTCAATTTCTCCTTTTATGTCTGTTAGTGTTTGTCTTATGCATTGAGGTACTCCTATGATGGGTGCATAGATATATACAATTGTTATGTCTTCCTTTTGGATTGATCCCTTGATCATTATGTGGTGTCCTTCCTTATCTCTTGTAATCTTCCTTATGTTAAGGTCTATTTTGCCTGATATGAGGTTCACTACTTCAGCTTTCTTTTGATTCCCATTTGCTTGGGATACATTTTTCCATCCTCTCACTTTCAGTCTATATGTGTCTTTATATCTGAAGTGGGTTTCTTATAGACAGAATAATATGGGTCTTGTTTTTGTGTCCAGTCTGTGTCTTTTAGCTGAAATATTTAATCCACTTACGTTTAAAGTAATTATTGATATAATTGTTCCTGTTGCCATTTTCTTAATTGTTTAGGGCTGATTTTGTAAATCTTTTTTCTTCTCTTGTATTTCTTGACTATGAGTCACTTTAACATTTGTTGTAAAGTTGGTTTGGTGGTAATGAATTCTCTTAACTTTCACTTGTCTGAAAAGCTTTTTATTTCTCATCAATTTTGAATGAGATCCTTGCCAGGTACAGTAATCTTGGTTGTAGATTTTTCCCTGTAAGTGCTTTATATATATATATATATATATATATATATATATATATCCTGCTGTTCCCTTCTGGCCCGCAGAGTTTATGCTGAAAGATCAGCTGTTAAGCATATGGGCTTTCCCTTGTATGTTACTTGTTGCTTCTCCCTTGCTGCTTTTAATATTTTTTCTCTATGTTTCATCTTTGTTAGTTTGACCAGTATGTGTCTTGGCATGTTTCTCCTTGGGTTTATCCTGTATGGGACTCTTGGACTTCATTGATTATTATTTCCTTTTCCATGTTGGGGTAATTTTCTACTACTATCTCTTCAAAAATTTTCTCATACCTTTTCTTTTTCTCTTCTTCTTCAGGGATTCCTATAATTCAAATGTTGGTGCATTTGATATTGTCCCTGAGGTCTCTGAGACTGTCCTCAGTTCTTTTCATTCTTTTTTACTTTATTCTGCTCTTCAGAAGTTATTTTCACCATTTTATCTTCCAGCTCACTGACTCATTCTTCTGCTTCAGATATTCTGCTGTTGATTCCTTCTAAAGTATTTTTAATTTCAGTAATTGTGTTGTCTCTGTATGTTTATTTTTTAATTCTTCTAGGTCTTTGCTCATTGATTTTTGCATTTTGTTTTCAAGATTTTTGATCATCTTTACTATCATTATTCTGAATTATTTTTCAGGTAGTTTGCCTGTTTCCTCTTCATTTATTTGGACTTCTGTGTTTCTAGTTTGTTTCTTCATTTGTGTAGTATTTCTCTGCTTTTTCATTTTTTTTTTTAACTTATTGTGTTTGAGGTCTACTTTTCCCAGGCTTCAAGTCTGAATTCTTTCTCCCTATTGGTTTCTGCCCTACTAAGATTGGTCCAGTGGTTTGTGTAACCTTCCTGTAGGGTTAGACTTGTGCTGAGTTTTTGTTTATTTGTTTTTCCTCTGATGGGCAAGGTTGAGTGAGGTGGTAATCCTGTCTGCTGATGACTGGGTTTGCATTTTCGTTGTTTTGTTGTTTAGATGAGGCATCCTGCACAGGGTGCTACTGGTGGTTGGGTGATGTGGGGTCTCTTATTCAAGTGGTTTCCTTTGTGTGAGTCCTCACTATTTGATACTCTGAGAATCCCAGGGACGGGGGAGCCTGATGGGCTGCCGTCTATGGGGTCACACAGAGTCAGACACGACTGAAGCGACTTAGCAGCAGCAGCAGCAGGGTTAGTTCTCTGGTGGTCTAGGGTCTTGGAGTCAGTGCTCCCACTCCAAGCCTCAGGGCTTGATCCCTGGTTAGGAACGAAGATTCCACAAGTGGTTTGTTATGGCATTAAGTGAGATTAAACCAAATATCCAAAAATGAGAAGCCAAAGATGAACCCCAGACAAATGGCAGTTACAAAATCAAGCAAATAATAATTAAAATAATGGAATATACACATATACACATATACCCATAAGCAAAGTCAAAACAATTCAACAAAAATAAAGTACAGTAGAGTGACCCGGCAAACAATGGAAATCAAAAATTATATTTACCAGTTAAGAACAAAACTAACTAAAGCAAACACTTGAAAACAAAACTAAAGCAAGGTGCCAAGTGGAGAATAAAGCAATGAAAACAAAACTAACAAATATGTTGAGAGGAAAGGAAAGAAAGAAAAGAAAGAAAGACTAGATATGCAAAGTTAAGTAGAGGTAGATGAAGAAGATTTATATACATTAAAGATTAATTGCAAGGGGAAAAGAACAGTAGGGAAGCAAACAAAGGAAGAAATGTGGGAAAATATAATAGATTTTTAAAATCAAAAAATATAAAAAAGAGAAAAGAAAAAAATGGAAGAAGAAAGAAAAAAGGGAAAAAGGGCAAAGCTCCACAGAACTGCAAAAGCCCAACATAGAGATGAAGGTTTATAGCAACAAGAAAAAGTGTGACTGAATATACACATGTGCATACATGGCCATAAGCAAAATAAAAACTCCAACAAAAATAAAGTACAATAGATTGACCCAGTGAACAAAGGAAACCAAAACATATCTACCAGGACAAAACTAACTAAAGCACAAACTGGAAAACAAAACTAAAGCAAGGTTCCAAGGGGAATAAAGCAATGAAAATAAGACTAGCAAAATGCTGTGCGGGAAGGAAAGAAAGGATAGATATGCAAAATTAAATAGAGGTAGATGCAGAAGATTTATATGCATTAACGATTAACTGCAAGGGGAAAAGAACAGTAGGAAAAGAAAATGATAAATGTAGAAAAATAATAATAGGTTTAAAAAATTAAAATTAAAAAAAAGAGAAAAGAAAAAAAAAGGGAACTCCACAGAACTGAAAAAGCTCGACATAGAGACAGAGGTTTATAACAAGAATTAAAAATGTGACTGAGGAAAAAATTTTAAAAAGCTCAAAAGCTTAGATTTCATAATGCCAATAAAATCAACAACTACAACAGAGAGGGTAAAAAAAGGAAGAAAAAAAGAAAAAATCCAAAAGAATCTATAGAACAAGTCAAAGCATATGAATAATAAATATTTTTCTTGAGTCACTGCTGTCAGAGTCCTTTTCCTCATTGGGAGCCACAGCCCACCTAACCTCCCTAGGATGCAGGCTATCACTGTGCTGATCTCTGGACCTGCTGTGGGGGCAGCTCAGATTCTGATCTGGCCCTACTCCTGTGTGTTCTTGACTCCAATGTCCACAGCTATCAGAACTAGTGCATTTTCTTCTGTGGGAGCTCTCAATGACCTCTCATATATTCCACAGACAGAGTCTGGCTAGTTGATCCTGTGGATTTAATCTACAGCTTGTACAGCTGGTGGGAAGGGTTTGGGTCATTTTCCTTAGCCATACTTCCCCTGTGTTTCAACTGTGGTTTTATTTCCACCTCTGCGAGTGGGTTGCCCACTGGGGTTTGCTCCTGAGGCTGCCCTGGAGGACTTGGGTTTGCCTTGGTGAGGCCCAGGTGTGGGGGTGGTGCAGCTGCTGGGGTCACAGGGGTTCTGGCAGCACCAGGTATGGGAGATGATGGCTAGGGCAGCAGGAAATATAGTGCTCTAGAAGGGTATGGCAACCAGTATTGGCCAATATGCTCCGGTATTCTTGCCGGGAGAACCTGCCTTCCTGACAGAGAAGCCTGGCAGGCCACAGTCTACAGGGTCGCAAAGAGTCGGACACTGCTGAAACAAGCCTGTGCACGTAGACATGAGACTTCCTTTGCCTGTGACAGCTCTGCCTCCATGAGAATTAAGAGTGAAAGTGGCGCAGCTGCCTGGCTTGTGGGGACCCTGGCAGCACTAAGTATTCAAAGACACAGACTGCCTCCACCCCAAGACCCTGTCAGAGTCTTTTTTCAAGCCTCTTGTGGCTGGCAATCAGAAGGCCTCTTTGGCCAGTCTTTCTCCATAGCTCCACCTGTTCAGGCACTTAGAGGGCTCCCTTGCCTGGGGTCCTCTGTTGTTCCATGCATCAGGCACATAGAGGGGCCCCCCTGGCTGGGGTTCTACTCTATAGATCAGCGCATCAGGCACTCTACAGGGCAGCTTGGTGGGGTCCTACTTTACCGCGTCAGGCATTTGATGGGCCAGCCTCTACTGTTCAGCTGCCAGTGCTGGCATGTGAGGAGAGAGAGGCTATGGTGATGGCTCCACCCACTGTGTGTGACTCAGCAGTATCACCTTGCTTCCATAGCTACCTGGCTTTCCTTCACAGGCATGTCCCACCACAAGCTCCTCCCTCACATCCTCTTGATCCATCTCTCCACAGTCAACAGCAGCCCTTGGCCTGGGATTGCTCCACAGTCCCTAAACTCCAGCTCCCAGCGGCTACGCCTTCCAGGGGAAGGCGTACAGGGTATGTATGTGTCCCTGTACAGGGTATGTATGGCTGTGGGAAGGGCTGTCTGGTTCTCATCCCACTTAGGCTGCCATAGATTAGCTGTTTCACTCTCAGTCTTAAAGATTTCTCCTCTGACTCAGACAGCTGACCCGATGTGGGGATCAGACCCCTGCTTCAGTTTCCCCACCCACTGAGGGCAGGTCCAGTCCTACTAAAACTCCTGTTTTTCCCCCAACTTCCTTCTTCCTACCAAGTGTTGCTTGGTCTATATATTCGTTTCCTCTGGTCGGGTACTCCTGTCTGCTCTCAGCTGGTGCTCTGCGTGAACTTCTGTGTCTGAAGTTGTATTCCTGCTGTATCCATGGAGAGAGATGTACTCTGTGTCCACCTACTCCTCCACCGTCTTGTTCTCTGAATGTTGAGCTTTAAGCCAGCTTTTTCACTCTCCTCTTTCACTTTTATCAAGAGGTTGTTTAGTTCCTCTTTGCTTTCTTCCATAAGGGTAGTGTCATCTGCATATCTGAGGTTATTGATATTTCTCCTGGAAATCTTGATTCCAGCTTGTGCTTCATCCAGCCCAGCATTTCAGATGTATAGTATTATATCAAAGTTAATTTCTTAGCTTGGGCAATGTCCTCTAATAATGTAAGCTACATTACATTATTAGAGGACCTTGCATTACATTACATTACAAGGGAATCTGAATGAAGGATTTATGAAATCTGTACTGCTTTTACAACTCCTCTGTAAAAGGATCTAAAAAGGAGATCTAAAAGGATCTCAAAATAAAATAGAAATTAGCCACTAAAAAATAAGCAAATATTGTACTGTGTGCAGTTCACTGTATTCCATTAGCTTACTTAGGATTAGACTTTGACAGAAAGGGATTAATTGTAACTCTATTGGAGGAGAAGATGTCAGGCTGTTGATAACTTTCTCACTATCCCTCTGAAACGTTGAAAGAACAAGACTTTTAAAAATGGTGTGTAGGTTGGGATGACGGTTCATGTTGCTGTTGCTATTGCTTTCATTTTGAGTGCACAGGAGATGGTGTGGAGAGGTTGCAGGGCTTCCAAGGCGCTAAAGTCAAGGGAAAGTGGTGTGTCTCCTTTTGTTTCTCCTGTGGGGGCACTTTTAAAATAACATTGATCTGGATTGAATCCAGAATCTCCCATTTGATGATGTGTAGCTTTGGGGGAAGTTTCTAAGTTTCTTCATCTTCCTGCATTGGAAAATATAGAGAGCAATGCAGACTCTATCGGGACTATTAGGAGAATTGCATGAATACATGTCACTGATTACTGATTATTATTATTATTAGCTGTAAGAATATGGAGAAATCATAAAGAGCTTTAGTGAAAATAGGAGATCTCAGGAAAAATGCACCTAAGGGTGCTTGTCCTGGTGAGTGAAGAGCAAGCTGGATTTTAGCACACACTTGCCTACTATCTACTGTCAGACAAGCACGAACATACAAAAAGGAGATGCTTTCTGACTGTGTTGTCTTCATGTCTCAAAAAACATACTAATAGAACTATTTAAAATGAGGTTCATAAGTGAGTCAGACACGACTGAGTGAGTAACACACTTTCATTTATTTGGGCTTAATTTACTTTCAGAGGTGCTCTGTCATTTACGTTTTGATGTCTTGGGAATCTGTTACGTTTATTTCTTGCAGTCTGTTGCTTCTACTGAATCAAATGTGTTGATACGTATTTTAACGACTTTGTTGAGGTGTAATCGGACTATAACAAACTTTGCAAACTATAACAAACAATATTTAAATTGTACTATTTCACAAGTTTTAACATATGTATGTAACTGTAAGACTATCACCACAGTCAAGATAATAAACATATATCTCGTCTCCCACAAGTTTTCCAGAATCCCCTTTTAATCCTTCCCTCTTGCCCATCCCCTTCCTGTCCCTAACTCACATACCAATAAGCTGTTTTCTGTCATGACGTTAGTCTGTGTTTTCAGAATTCTACAAATGGACTCCTGCAATGCATGCTGGATTTGGGCCTTATTTCAGTATAATTATTTTAAGATGTATCCTTATTTCAATGTATGCCAATAGTTTATTCCTATATATTCCTAAGTAATATTCTGTATCATAGTGATACCATAATTTATCTATTTATCCTTTAATTAATATTTGGGCTGCTCCAACATTTTGACTCTTACAAGTAGAACTACTAAGAATATTTGGTTACAAGCCTTTGTACATGCATATGGTTTCCTTCCTCTTGGATAATACCTAGGAATGGAATGGGTAGGTTATATGATAAGTGATATGGGTCTACATTTTAAAGAAACTGACCAACTGTTTTCTTAAGCAGATGTGCTATTCTACTTCTCACCAGAAGAGATGAAATTTATCCCATGTCATTGTCAATACTTAGTTTGGTGTGGATGATCTGTTGTTTTAATGTAGTCAACGTAATGAGTATAGTTAGGTTTATCCTGCCTTTTTTAAGAGTTAAGCTACTTTCCTTTTATAAAAGAAGTATGTTAGTACTTGTTTTCACTAACTGAAATTCAAATAGGATTTTCCCTTTTATAAAATCGCCACACTAATGTGGGTCTTTCCAAAAAGCAAAATGACTGAACTCAACTTTTCAGAAAGCAGTGGATGCTCTTTGCTCTATGCTGTTTTGACTCAGAAAAGGTTTCATAGGAATGTGCTGCTTTTAGCTAGTGGGAAAACCTACATCTCAACGTGGTTTTGTTTCCCTTTCTTTTAGGAGTAACAATGGTGTGCTTATTTACCAAGTGTGTACATTCTCTGATAATGTCTTTAAACAGTTGTTTTTTTGTTTTTTTTTNGTTGTTTTTTTTTTTTTTTTTTTTTTACTGTATAACTTGCTTTCCTATTATTTGCTTATTTGAAAGATTGTTATATAGTATGGGAAAAATCTTTTATCATATACATGATTCACAATTGTTTTCTGGAAGGTCATACCTTGCCTTTTCATTCTCTTAACAGTGTCTTTCAAAGAATAGACCTTAATAACTTGATGAAATTCAATTTGTTCATTTTTTTTTATTCTGCTGTATCTAAGGAATTCTTGCATAACCTGAGACCTCAAAGATGTTCTTTTATATTTTCTACCAGAAACTTTATACTTTTAGGATATACATGTAGATATATTATCATTTTGAGTTAATTTTAGTATATGATATGAGATGTGGATCAAAATTAAATTTTGCATACCCATATCTAATTTTTATAGGGCCTTGGTTGAAAAAACTTGTTATTTCTCCTTTCAATTGCTTTTGAAACTTTGTTGAAAATCTACTTATCATATGCTTAAACTCACCCTCTTAAAAATGCATAGTGTGAAGTTTGTGGGTTAAAAAATTATCTGAGGCAAAATGAGGACAAGGGCCTGGGAGATAGCATCTCAGAGAGCTCTTAGATACTGCTCCAAAGAGGTCTGGAGCAGTCAGTATAACATGTGATTTTGGTGAAGGGGGAGTACACACAGTAAGGCACATATTTTTTTGCAGAAGAGTTCTGATAGTCATGAAGAGCAGTCATCACTATGAATGATTTGAGAGCATTTCTAGATAGGAGGAGATACAAGAATTGGCCTCATAAAACCATCTCCTAAAACTATCAACTATCTGAAGACCTGTTCTGCCAGTTGCTCCCTGAGCACAGACTGCCGCATTTTCTGCGGTCCACCCTGATCTCTTTTTAGGGGCTGTTGAAAGTCAGCAGCTGCACTAGAATGTGATTTTATCCTTGCAGAGGCAGATTGTGAGTGCCAATGGCAAACGCCAATATGTAGTTGACAGGCCTATTTTTGAATTCTTTGTTTTGTTCCATTGATCTATCTGTCTATTATATTAGCAATACAACATTGCCTGAAACAATGCGGCTTTATAATAAATCATGAGATAAGATAGCATAAATGGTCCAAATTTGTTCTCTTTTGATGGTATTTTGACTATTCTGGAACTTTTAGGTCCTCTGCCTTTCCTTATAAATATAGAGTTAGTTTGTTCATTTCTAAAAGAGAAAAAGCATGACGGGATTTTTGATTAGAATTGCTTTGAATCTATAGATTTAGGGATCACTGATATCTTAACTCATAGATATCATTTGATCAATAAATATGGACTATAACTACATTTGCTTAGGTCTTCTTGAAGTTACCTGCCACCAACACTAGTAGGGGGTTAAAAGAATGCTTAAGATCGTCTAGCCTTCCTTTATTCCTAATCTTAGAAGGAAAACAGTCACTCTTTTGTGATTAAGTATGATGTTAAGTGGGGCTTCCCTGGTGGCTCAGAGGTGAAAGCGTCTGCCTACGATGCGGGAGACCTGGGTTCGATCCCCGGGTCGGGAAGATCCCCTGGAGAAGGAAATGGCAACCCACTCTAGTACTCTTGCCTGGAGAATCCCATGGACGGAGGAGCCTGGTGGGTTACAGTCCATGGGGTCGCAAAGAGTCAGACACGATTGAGCGACTTCACTTCACTTCATGATGTTAAGTATAGATTTTTCATTGGAAGTACTGATGCTGAAGCTGGAGCTCCAGTACTTTGGCCACTTGATGTGAAGAAACAGCTCATTGGAAAAGACCCTGATTCTGGGAAAGATTGAGGGCAAGAGGAGACAGGAGCAACAAAAAATAAGATGGTTGAATGGCATCACTGACTCAACGGACATGGGTTTGCACAAACTCTAGGAGATAGTGAAGGACAGGGAAGCCTGGCGTGCTGTAGTCCATGGGGTTGCAAAGAGTTGGACATGACTGAGCAACTGGACAACAAGTAGAGCAAAAGATTTTGATAAAGGTGCTGTTGCTATAAACATGCTTTCCTTGATTTGAAGAAATACACAGAAGTGATTAGAAGAAAGGACCACAACAGTCTCAGCCTATTCTCATTGATCAGAGATAAAATAACCATTTGCAAGTCTCACATTTGGGAGTATCTTGTGCTATCCTTTCAACATTTCTACAAGATGAAAATTTTATCCAGAAGAATATATCAAAAACTCAAAAGAATAAAAAGAAAGCAATAAAAACCACACCCCCAAAAGAAACCATAACACAAAAGTCTGCAGGTTTTTATTCTATGTACCCAGAATACTACCTCTTATGTAGTTGCACATCCTTATTTTTCAAAGAAAGAACTTGAGACCTTGAGTATGTAAGAGACCCAGAACGTATAAGGACTTGTCCAAAATGGCACAACCATTCAGCTCTCATATACAGGCCTCATCAAATCCTCTGCATCCCCCAGTTCTCCCTCATGTTCTTGTTACGATGGCCAACCCCCTTTTTCTTCTCTTTTGGTATTCTCCATCCTGTAGTGTTTCAAATATTCAATTCCAAAATAAATACTGTCATTTTAAAAATATGTAGGGAGTTTATCTGCCAATAGATATTAATTTTCTAAATTCATTCATCCTGGTGCACATTTAGAAACCAGAAAGACTCACTAACTTTAATCAGAATCAGTATTTGATGACTGTATAAGTTATCAGTTGGTGTCAGATTTCTGAGATGATTTCTTATCAAGATAACATTCTTGTCTAGGGGAATTCAGAGCCCGAGGAACTAGGGCCAAGTTCAGGAGACAGAAAACAGAAAGCCGCTCATGGCACATGCTACAGGTGGGAAGAAGATGTTTAAGATGACTGCTGTATGACACAGAACACTGGGTCTTTCTCCATCATAAATTCCTTTGTGTGTGGATGAGAAATGACTTGCTGAAAGTACTTGGAACATCCTGCCTACCTTGGAACCAATATAGAGGCTCCATAAGGCATGCTCAGCTGGTCAGGGTGATTTTGTTTGTTCTTAGCTAATCCCTGAAATATGCAGACACAACACAGAAGGTAAAAGTTTGGAAATACTGGGGCTTCTCAATTTAAAATCCTGTGTTTGTGGATGTCTAAAATGAATGACTTCCATACTATTTTGCGAACAAAGCAGCATCGATCATTTCCACACTATCTGACTGAAACTTCCCATGTTTCAAAATCCAATCTCATAATTTCTGGAAGGTATTAAACTGGATAGCATTTTTTAAATGATTCAGGACCTGGACAGAGTAAGCACTGTCTCCAAACTGACAGCAGTGTTCTGATGAGCAGCCTTTGCAAAAGCGAGTTAGCCAGTTGTAAATCTACCGTGTATTTCATAGCAGCCCCCACTTTGTTCCTTTCCAGGCCTATTTAAAGTTAATAAATACTTTGAATCCTCACTAGGGCAGAGGTGTTGCAAGACATCTTCTCTATTATTCCAAGTTTCTCTATTTCATCACCTTGTTTATTTCATTCAGAGCACTAATTACAAGCTGCAGGGAGTTCTTTATTTTTCTCTAAGGTTATTGTCTGTATTCTACATTAGAGGGTAATATTGCTGAGATCAGGCCTGCATCACTGCTTTACACCCAGAATTTAATACAAAGCATACCTTAGGCACTTAGTAAACCTTTGTTCAACAAACAGTGGCAGGGAACATCTGTGAAAAGGCAGGCACTGCATGTCTGTGAAACTGTGCTGTGCAGTGGTTAGCCATGTTAGCTTCCACGGCCTGAGGCTCGATTTTAACTGAACTACTTATCAGTTCTGTAGCTTGGATGATCTTCTGTTGGATATCTTTCTGGGTTTCAGTGTATTCATCTCTGTAAATTGGTAATCACAATACTCACTTTCTTTTTCTCCCAAGATTTACTGAGACACTACTAATATAGGTGACGTTGTATTAGTTTAAGGTATATATCATGTTGATTTCACCCACTTACATAATATAAAATGATGACCACTTGAGAAACCTGTATGCAGGTCAGGAAGCAGAAGTTAGAACTGGACATGGAACAACAGACTGGTTCCAAATAGGAAAAGGAGTACGTCAAGGCTGTATATTGTCACCCTGCTTATTTAACTTCTATGCAGAGTACATCATGAGAAACGCTGGACTGGAAGAAACACAAGCTGGAATCAAGATTGCCGGGAGAAATATCAATAACCTCAGATGACATTGCATCTGACACTACCCTTATGGCAGAAAGTGAAAAGGAACTAAAAAGCCTCTTGATGAAAGTGAAAGAGGAGAGTGAAAAAGTTGGTTAAAGCTCAACATTCAGAAAATGAAGATCATGGCCTCTGGTCCCATCACTTCATGGGAAATAGATGGGGAAACAGTGGAAACAGTGTCAGACTCTATTTTGGGGGGCTCCAAAATCATTGCAGATGGTGACTGAAGCCATAAAACTAAAAGATGCTTACTCCTTGGAAGAAAAGTTATGACCAACCTAGATAGCATATTCAAAAGCAGAGACATTACTTTGCCAACTAAGGTCCGTCTAGTCAAGGCTATGGTTTTTCCTGTGGTCATGTATGGATGTGAGTTGGACTGTGAAGAAGGCTGAGCACCGAAGAATTGATGCTTTTGAACTGTGGTGTTGGTGAAGACCCTTGAGAGTCCCTTGGACTGCAAGGAGATCCAACCAGTCCATTCTGAAGGAGATCAACCCTGGGATTTCTTTGGAAGGAATGATGCTGAAGCTGAAACTCCAGTTCTTTGACCACCTCATGTGAAAAGTTGACTCATTGGAAAAGACTCTGATGCTGGGAGGGATTGGGGGCAGGAGGAGAAGGGGACGGCAGAGGATGAGATGGCTGGATGGCATCACTGACTCGATGGACATGAGTCTGAGTGAACTCCGGGAGTTGGTGATGGACAGGGAGGCCTGGCGTGCTACAATTCATGGGGTTGCAGAGTCAGACACGACTGAGCGACTGAACTGAACTGAACTGTAGCATGAGCTAACACATCCATCATGTCACCTGAATAACATTTCTTTTTTCATGATGAGAACGTTTAAGATGTACTCATTTAGCAACTTTCAAGTACACCACGTGGATATGAGGCAACCCTATGCACTTCCCTAGTGGCTCAGGTGGTAAAGAATCTGCCTGCAATGCAGGAGACCTGGGTTCAATCCCTGGGTCTGGAAGATTCCCTGGAGAAGGGAATGGCAACCCACTGCAGTATTCTTGCCTGGGGAATTACATGGACCGAGGAGCCTGGTGGGCTTTAATCCTTGCAGCTGTAAACAGCAGCACACGATTGAGCGACTAATATGCCATGCACAGTTAGCAGGCACAGAAATGTGTTCCGCCAACACACAAAGCTGTCCAGAGGTGCGTCAACAACTAGGGGACAGGGCTATCACATGATCCAGAAATCCAACTTCTGGGTGCACCTCTGAAGGATATGAAGACAACATCTGGAAGAGATAGTGGCATCCCCATGTTTGTCACAGCATTATTCACAATAGCCAAGATGTGGAAACAACCAAAGTGTCTGTCAGCAGATGACTGGGTAAAGATACAGTAATATACGTACATATACAATTGAGTATTATTCAGCCATGAGAAAGAAGGAACTCCTACCATTTGCAACAACTTGGATAAACCTTGAGGGCATTATTCTAAGTTAAATAAGTGAGACAGAGAAAGACAAATCGTGCATGATATCACTTGTGTGTGGAATCCAGAAAAGTGAACTCACAGAGACAGAGCTGAATGGTAGTTATCAGGAGCTGGGAGGTGGGAGAAGCAAAGAGATGTTAGTCAGAGTACAGACTTCCACTTGCATTTTTTTAAATATTATTTTTTATTTATTTTAATTGGAGGCTAATTACTTTATAATATTGTGGTGGTTTTTGCCTTACATTCACATGAATCAGCCATGGGTGTACATGTGTTCATGTATTATACACCTGATAGTATCTTTACCATGGAGTGATCTGATGCTTTACCTGAAACAGAACTAAAGTGAAAGTGACAATGAAAGTCACTCAGTCATGTCCAACTCTTTGGGACCCCATGGATAGTCCATGGGATTCTCCAGGCCAGAATTGTGGAGTGGGTAGCCTTTCCCTTCTCCAGGGGATCTTCCCAGCCCAGGGATCAAACCAGGACTCCTGAACTGCAGTTAGAATTCTTTACCAGCTAAGCCACAAGGGAAGCCCAACAATACTGGAGTGGGTAGCCTATCCCTTCCCCAGTGAATCGGCCCGACCTAGGAATCGAACCAGGGTCTCCTGCATTGCAGGTGAATTCTTTACCAACTGAGCTATCAGGGAAGCCCAAAACAGAATGAATGGTAACAAATGGTTATCTATGATACAAGGAATGATGTCACTAGCTCAGGTTCAGAGATGAAGAAAGTGAAACTGAGAGGGAGCAGCTCAGAGGGTGTGTTTGAACACACCCTCCTGTTGAGAGGCAGAACCAGTGCTTGTATTTATGTTGGTCTGATGCCAAAGTCTAGGTAGTTTGTGCTACCCTCTGTTGTCTGCCAGCCTCTTAAGACTGAGAACACTAACCTCCAGCAGCTCAGTATAGGAGGGTGCCGTGAAAACATAAAGGACTCAGTCACAGGGCAAGCTGCCATCTCTCCTGAAGAGGAGAGGGCCGTAGGACTTCTGGCATTTAAAACAGTGAGGAGATAATCCCATGCAGGGCCTCCAGGAGTTATCTGGAGAGGAAGGGATTTGAAATGGGCCAGGAGGAGAACACTATCAAGTGCTTTTCAAAAATCAAGACTCTCTGCTTCCAAAACCATCCCTCCATCCATCAGTCTAGCAACTCTATCAAAAACGGAAATGAGACTGTCTCGATAATGGTTTCCACATGTTCTCTTTTTATATGATCCTAGGTGCCAAACCACAGGCATAGGCAGAGAAGTAGGATGAGGTCATCATTTTCATTTGCTCCTTTTTGTCTTTGCAGCTTGATTCTGTGTCCATTCTGTATATAACAGCCCAGCATGAGTAGCCAGTGACAACTGTCCATATTTATTAAGCCTCTACCCATGTGCTGGGCACAGTTGTAAGATATTCATGTGTAGTAGCTCATTTATTCCTCATAACTACTAAATAAGAGAGGTACTTAGTAGTATCCCTACTTCACAATGAGGGAAATGAGGTCTGGAGGAGGGTAGGCAACTTGTTAAGATCATATAGATAGACAGTGAGGAACCAGGGTATGAATTCAGGGAGCTGGCTGCTAAAGTTTGTGTGTGTAACCCTAAGCACTTTCTACTGCCTCCGGTGAGCTCCCGAATCGTTAGGAGAATTAACAACTGCTCCTGAAGTTCAGTTCAGTCAGTTTAGTCGCTCAGTTGTGTCAGACTCTTTGCAACTGCATGGACTGCAGCACACCAGGCCTCCCTGTCCATCACCAACTCCCAGAGCTTGCTCTAATTCATGTCCATTGAGTCAGGGATGCCATCCAACCATCTCATCCTCTGTCATCACCTTCTCCTCTGCCTTCAATCTTTACCAGCATCAGGGTCTTTTCTAATGAGTCAGTTCTTCACATCAGGTGGCCAAAGTATTGGAGTTTCAGCTTCAGCATCAGTCCTTCCAATGTTAGAGGTAAGCAAATTTAAGGAAAGTTAAGTCTCCTTGAAAGTTTCTTATGGTGGGATAGCACCTGTCCTTTCTTTTGGCCCCCTGTTCCTTAATCTTAAACAATGAGTTGACAATTCATTGGGAGTAACTGAGAATAACTGAGAAAGAAAGTAACTGATGTGAAGAACTGATTCATTTGGAAAGACCCTGATGCTAGGAAAGATTGAAGGTGGGAAGAGAAGGGGACAACAGAGGATAAGATGTTTGGATGGCATCACTGACTCGATGGATGTGAGTTTGGGTAAACTCTGGGAGTTGATGATGGACAGGGAGGCCTGGCGTGCTGCAGTCCATGGGGTCACAAAGAGTTGGACATGACTGAGTGACTGAACTGAACTGAGAGAGAGACAGACTTTGTATACTAGACACATTATTGTCTGAATCATCACTAGAATTTGCCGCCATTCTCTCAGGTCACATGGGAATCCTGTAGGGACCAGCCTACCTGTTCATATTCAGTTTTACCCCCTCTAACTCATCCCTGAGTCTTCATTTGAATTCCAGGAGGGAACAGTTGACACACTCAAAAAATGACTTGAAAGTGAAAATGTTAGTCACTCAGTCATGTCCAACTCTTTGCAAGTCCAAAGACTGCAGCCCATCAGGCTCCTCTGTCCATGGGATTTTTAGGCAAGAATACTGGAGTGGGTTTCCAGGCCCTCCTCCAGAGGATCTTCCCAATCCAGGGATCAAACCCATGTCTCTTACATCTCCTGCATTGGCAGGTGGGTTCTTTACCACTAGTGCCACCTGGGAAGCCCACCCAACAGAGGTCATTCCTCCTCAGTTTTTTGTTCTATTTGACTTCTTACAAGAAATGCTATAATGTGGATCTTCACATACTGGGTTTTTAGTTCTGCTAGATAGATGATTACTTGTAAGATGGTCAACTCAGAGGGTGTTGGAAGTCTTAAATGTTTACAGTTGCTATCGAATTACCACCCAAAACTGTAGCAACTGCACAACACTATATATGCACCTTTATTAGCAGTAGATGCTTTTAATGTCTTAAATGTGTTGATCAGTTGACACAAATTATTGCTTACTGTTTTATTCTGCATTCACTAGGTGACTAATGAGATCAGAAATTATTTCATAAGTATGCAATGGGATCACCTCAGTCAATTTCTGGTTTCTATTAGGGCTGTTTGCTTCCTTAATTGCCAATCTTTATTCAACTTACCTTTCTTCTTTGTTTACGTAGCCTTCGCCATGCTCTAGTTTGGAGTACTTTCTGTTTTGCTTACAGTCAGATTTCCAAAACATAGTGAAAGTGAAAGTCATTTAGTCGTGTCCGACTCTTTTGCGACCCCACGGACTATACAGCCCATGGAATTCTCCAGGCCAGATTACTGGAGTGAGTAGCCTTTCCCTTCTTCAGGGGATCTTCCCAATCCAGGGATGGAACCCAGGTCTCCTGCATTTCAGGCAGATTCTTTACCAACTGAGCCACAACATAAATCTGACCTTTATGTGAAGACTCAACAGTGGCTGCTACCTGCCTTCAGGATGAAGTCTAAATGCCTTTGCTGACTGACAGGGCTTTGAATGTTGTAGTTTCTAAAAGCCCCCAGTTTTATCTCCTCGTCCTCTGCACCAGCTCTGCATCCATGCCCAGGTACAAGTACAAAGCCAGCACGCTCGTGGCCTAACCCTCTGTGCACTGGCGTGCGCTGTTTTCTCTTCCTGAGATGACGATCATCACTTCCTCTTGGCCCATTAACTCCTGTCCTTTCTCAAAGGTTAATTTCCCCATTGTCTCTTCTGCAAGGCTACGCTTGTTGCTTCCTCTGTTGTCTTGACAGGCATGGTGAACTGAATTAAAGGCAACTGATAAGCAGTTCGCCAGGAGCGGAAAGGATCATGATGAGTGACTTCCAGTACCTGCGTCCCAGAGCTGCACAGTCTAGTGGCTGAACCCCGTCACCCACGTGGAACAGCACGGCAGTGGCAAAATGTTAGCAGGGCTCTCTTTGAGTTTTCCTGCTGACAGTCTTTCCAGAAAAGATTCAGGGAGGTGATTGTTCTTGGAAAAGCCACATACCATTTGTCAAAGTCCCTTCATCGTGACCTCAGTAGGCCAGCTGCAACATTTAAAGGTCACTCTAGGGAACCATACAACTACAATAAGATGTCCTCCAACTGCCACTACCTAATATTACAGTTTGGTGTCCTGGGATCTTGGGGATCCCCCACGATATAATGAACAAGGCTTTGCTGCATAAAGAAGCTCTGTTTTCAAGCATCACTTTCTCAGCTGGCCCATTTCACCACTACACGGTATATAAATATAACACCGGACATTTTAGCTCTGTTTTTTATCCCTATTTATCTCTCCAGAAGTCCAATCCAAGCACTTCCTACCACCTCCACTTTAAACAGACCTCAGTATGAAAGTTCAGAGCAGTATGATATTCTTTCAAAACTAATTCAAATAAAAATTAATTTTCAAAAAAAATTCCTTCAAACAGCTAGTGCCCTATTACACTTAAACTAGGATTTGAGAAGTGCTGTGTCAGAGCACACAATGAAAACAGCATGGAAGACCTATATAGATAAGGGGCCCTAACACTCTGAGCCTCAGTTTCCCCGTGTTTGCATGGAGATAATGTTTGCATTTCAGGACAGTGGTGAGAAATAAAACTGCACATGTTTATGAGATACCTAGCACAGTCAGTGAGAACATAGAAACAAATGGTAGACAATTATTCTTTTCATTGTTCATCTAATTTCTACTTTCTCCACTATTCAATATGTGAAACGAGACACAAGAGTATCAGACCACCTGCTTTCTAGTCTTACTTCTGACATTCACTCACTTTCTTTACCTAACCTTTGTGTATTTAGAAGAATTTAAGATGATTCAGCAGCCAACAAATAAGACAGTCCAATGAGAAAATATTCATGTAATCAAATGTGGGCAGCTACATTCACCAAATCCTGCCTTGGAGAAAGTATTATATTTCTTAGAGAAAAAAAAATACTGAAGAGCCCTGGGTGAGGTGATTAACATATCGTCTATAAGATAAACACAACTACCCATATTTAGTGAGTACCCTGATGGGTATAGGTCTGTATTTTGGAAGAATGGGGAAAAGTAGAGGATTACTTGAAAGTTGTTTTTAAATAATACAAAGGTATGAAAATTAAAGTTCAGTTCAGTCACTTAGTCATGTCTGACTCTTTGCGACCCCATAAATTGCAGCATGCCAGGCCTCCCTGTCCATCACCAACTCCCGGAGTTTACCCAAACTCATGTCCATTGAGTCGGTGATGCCATCCAACCATCTCATCCTCTGTCATCCCTTCTCCTCCTGTCCTCAATCTTTCCCAGCATCAGTGTCTTTTCAAATGAGTCAGCTCTTCTCATCAGGTGGCCAAAGTATTGGAGTTTCAGCTTCAAAATCTGTCCCTCCAATGAACACCCAGGACTGATCTCCTTAAGGGTGGACTGGTTGGATCCCCTTGTAATTAAAGTTCAATTGGGACTATTATTGAAGGAGAATTAGGTGAAGAGAGTGTCTTAAAATTGTTATTTACTGCTTGCAAAATAGAATAAAAAGAAAAACATCCTGGTAGTGACCTAAAGGAAAAAGGACTTTGGGGAAAATAGACCTATATGAGAAATTTGGGGGGCTTCCCAGGTGGCACAGTGATAAAGAATCTTCATACCAATGCAGGAGATGCAAGAAATGCAGGTTTGATCCCTGTCAGCAAGATCCCCTGGAGTAGGAAATAGCTACCCATTCCAGTATTCTTGTCTGGAGAATCCCAAGGACAGAGGAGCCTTAAGGGCTACAATCCATGGGGTCGTAAAGAGTTGGACACAACTAAGCGACTAAGCACAATGGGCAGTTTTAGTCACATGCAATGTTTGTGTCTATCTTGAGAGCTTCAGTAAAGTCTCCATCACTTTGCAGCTGGAGAAGTCTCGGTGGAATCATGCTCCTGTCTGGTTTGGCGTGGGGCTAAAGACTGCTGGTATAAATAAGATTAGTGGCTCCCTGAGAAAAGGGAAGCTGATCTAGGTTGTGTGCATTAAATAACAATTTACTGAGCTCATGTTGGGTCTCTGGCACTGTACTTGGGGTTTCAATAGGAGGGAAAATCCCTGGTGGCTCAGAGGTTAAAGCATCTGCCTATGATGCGGGAGACCTGGGTTCGATCCCTGGGTCGGGAATATCCCCTGGAGAAGGAAATGGCAACCCACTCCAGTACTCTTGCCTGGAGAATCCCATGGACGGAGGAGCCTGGTGGGCTACAGTCCACGGAGTCGCAGAGTCGGACACGATTGAGCGACTTCACTTCACTTCACTTCTTCACTTCAAGCATTGATATACCATATGAGATATACAGCACGGAAAAGAAGCTCATCCTAAAGATGCTCAGATGAGGGAAACATGTTCTGTGTGATGGTGATGATCTAGGGAGAGCTCCAGAGAGTAAAAGCATCTTACTAAGACCTAAACAGATGAGTAAGAGTTTGCTCAAGCTGGCAGATTGGAAAAAGACCAGCCTGGCAGAGGTAACAGCTGGAGCAAAAGCAGAGAGCCTCACAAGTGAGGAGAGGATGACAGAAAGACAAAGAAATGAGTCTCTCTGGTGTGTATGGAGACATGAGAAGGAGGAAGGATGGAAGAGTCATCCAGGGCTGTATTTTAAAGAGTTTTTCTCTGTTATTCTTTCCCCCCACTCCTCTGTTTGTTATTCTTACTCAGTAGGTCTGGAGACACAAACATTTTTTGAAGTTTGTTCCTTAGTCTAATCCTTTAGACAAATAGAGCCAGTTTCTGATACATAACAATTATAAAATGCCTATGAAGTTGAGTCAAACAAAGCCTGCTGCTCAAGGGTCAATTTCTATGTGCACTTAAGCCATTTAAGATAGAGTTAATTGTCCCATGGTCTTTGTCTTCACTCTGAGATGTTCTGTATGCCAAGACTTACACTATCCATCACTAGCCTCACAAGTGTTGTAATTCCCACGGTTTTCAGGGCACCGATTGCCTCTGCAGGAGAAAGGGTGAGATGGGATGAAGAGAGAAGGGACTTCCTCAGGTCTTAAGAGTGAGTGAGTGAAAGTCACTCAGTCATGTCTGACTCTTTGCGACCCCATGACCTATACAGTCCACGGAATTCTCTAGGCCAGAATACTGCAGTGGGTAACCTTTCCCTTCTCCAGGGGATCTTCCCAGCCCAGGGGATGAACCCAGGTCTCCCAGTGGGCAGATTCTTTACCAGCTGAGCCACAAGGGAAGCCCCCTCAGGTCTTGTAGGACTGACTGTTTTATAGAGTTCTGTGTCAACAGTTGTTGTTCATCAAGAGTATAATGGGAAGAGCCGCCATAAACCACAGAAAAGAGGGGTTATAGCTGCGTCTCAATGCTTGGGAAACAAAATACAAGAAGAAAATGTTCCATTGAGGTCATTCTTGGATAAAACAAGCCAACTCATGTGGACTCCATTGCAATAAACCTCTCTTTCCACTTTAAGAGAAAGAACCAGAGGTGACAGGTAGAATCACAGAGCATCACATTTGAAGGGAACTTGATCAAGGTGGTTAAATAGAAAGTGTGCGAGGTGATGACTCCAAAAATATAGGTGAAAGATCTCCACTTAAAAACATGCTAGTTTTGTGTGTGTGTGTGTTTTGAGGTTTTATAAAATTTTATTATTTGTTTATTGATGTTTGTTTCTTTCTTTACTTGGTTTTTTTGGGGACTGTTCCAGGTCTTCTTTGCTGCGTGTGGGCTTTCTTTAGTTGCTGCAAGGGGTGGGGGCTCCTCCTTCGTGTGGTGTGCTTCTCATCGAGGCGGCCTCTCTCGTTGCAGAGCGCAGGCTCTAGCGTGTGGCACGTGGGCTTAGTTGTGGCACAGCTTCAGTAGTTGTGGCACACGGGCTTAGTTGCTCTGAGCCTGTGTCACTTTCCCGGACCAGGAACCCATGTCTCCTGCATTGACAGGCAGATTCTTAGCCACTGGACCACTAGGGCAGTCCAAGCTCATAAGTGTTTTTAAACGAATTCTGAAGGTCATCCTCTCTAGCTACAAAGTGGAAAGCAAAACAAGCTCTGAAAAGATGTAGTGAAGGTTACAAATAACATGAATAAAGGATCCAATTCATGGTGGACATTTAGTAAAAGACAATTACTTTTATATCGGCCTCTTCTGTTTACTCTGTTCCAGGACTCATCATCTGAGTGTAAATGTTGAATTACTAGGAATAAGCGCTCAGCACACATGGATCCTTTAAAAAACTGTTTAAACCATCTGAATCCCGTGCAGATGTCCTATGTCACTTGGACTAAAAAGATCATATCCCACACCACTGAAATGTTCCCTGGATTTGTTCTCCATTGTAGGACAAGCACTTGGATTTTTTCAGCTTTCATAGTCTGGACATCTTTTTAACCTTCTAAAGAACTTAAAATGAAAAATAGGTTCTGGGATGAATTTCTTCTTGATTTGTAAATATTGTGCTTAGGGAAATAAGATTAAAAATGAGAAAGTAATTAATCTCTTTTTTGTGCTGGAGTAACATAAGATCTATATGATCTAAACAACACTGTTATAAGCATAATTTATCTAATTAACATTAATATTAATAGTTTTTATTCTTTTAACATTTTGCACTTTGTAAGTCATCTTTGAAATACATCTTAAGGAAAAACAAATATTTTAAAGAAACTCACTTGGACTTGCTTCACAAATCATAGAGTTGCTTTATCTACAATAATACTTTTTCCTGTACATCTGGAAAATCTTGAAGTAAAATATATTCTGTTTGATTTTAGATGGAAAAAATATAGATTGATATCAAACAAAATGTTGGATTTAAATATTTTTTCCTCTGATGGATGACTATAACTGAGGCAGGTTATTTGACATCTGAGCCTCATTGTTTTCATGGAAAACGAAAATAACATCCTCCATTTCATAGAATAATTGTGATTATAAAGCCCATAATACAGTATTGCATCTTAAGACAGGTTTCCTAAAGCTCTGCTCTTTACACCTCTCACTTTTACTTTGCTGTTTTCAGTAACTCTTTCTTGCTATAGACTAAAAATTCAGCTCCTTATGTGGCCTTCCTATGCTGTCTATATTCTGACCTTGGCTATCTTTTAAAAAATTCTTATTTTATGTGTCCTACATATACCCAAACTAAACTACTCACTATCTGCCTCACATATCCCAGAAGGTCCTAATTCATGTCTTTGCTTTTTCTATTTTCTCTGACAATCATGCTCTGTCTCCAGCATGTCAAAATTATGCCTAACCTTCAAGATTTAAGTTGAAATGTTTCTACTTCCTTGACATTTTGAAATTTCCCCTGACATCTTCAGACTGGAAATTCCTGTTATTCTCCTCTCAACCCTCACAGATTTCAAGTCAACAACCATTTATCATGTGCCAACAGTGTGTCCAGCTCTGTGCTAATCACTAGATACATAAAGACAAGTAAGACACAATTCTTCTCTAATAATGAATAAGAGTTGATTTCATATCAAAGAACTTGAAAGAAAATTCTGACAATAACCACACATCACATTTCCCATCTTCTTATTTTATTATAAATAATTGCTAATTGCTGCCTGGACTGTGGTAAACACATTTATAATATTAAAGTTTAACTTCTTCATGAGGAGGATTATTCCCATCTTAACAATGACAAAAATAATATCAACTTCAGAGAGATTAGAGAACTTAACCTCTAGCTTTTATAACTGAGACCTGATTTCGTGACTCATACCTAAACTACTCATATATGAATTCATATTAAATATGAAGATGGCATCTTTTCTGGACTAAGGGAAGACTCATTTCATTACAAAAAAAGGAACTGTGAAATTATGAGGTGTAGTAATTTGGGAGCTACATTTAATTAATCTGTATATACTTCCATAGCACTCAGGGCATATTGGATACTGGGTTAGTTACTGACAGTGAATTTTGGATGTGATCATTGCATTAGTTAGGATGAGTTAAGTTATGTTGCTATGACAAAGAACCCCCAATCTTGGTGGCTTACAGCAACACAGGCTTGATTTTGCTCACACTGCTTGGTTGTTCCTTATCGGCTTCTTCTGATCAGTACCTTGGTTGGCAGAGTAACCACACCAGCTGCATGTTGTAGTTTAGGTATCTGAAGAAAATAACTTTGGAAAGTTCTGCATTGAAAAACATTGGCCCTTCAAGACTTAGCTCATCCTTTGCTATTGTGGCTGTTAAATAAGAATCTATTGATCATCCATGATCATGCCATGAATCACATGGCAATCACTGGTGATAAAGCAAAACTGAAGATGATGGTTGCTCCATTGTGTCCAACCCTTTGTGACCCCATGGACTGTATCCTGTGAGGCTCCTCTGTCCATGGCATGGACATGAGGCGCCTCTATCCAGGCATGAATACTGGAGTGGGTCACCTTCCCTCCTCCAGGTGATCTTCCTGACCCAGGGATCAAACCCGGGTCTCCTGCATCGCAGGCAGATTCTTTACCACTAAGCCACCAGGAAAACCCAGTAAAGCAAAGACTAGAACAAACAAGGCACCTGCACTCCAGCAGATGAGTTCAATGTTAGAGAAATGATTATCCTCAAATTCTTTAATTACAATTGTGATCTTACAAAGAAAACTGCGTGGAACCATAAAAGAATAAAATAAGGATACCTCATAGTCTGAGAGTTTAGAAAAGAAGTCTCTAAAATCATGATATTTAGTCTGAGACCTGAAAGAAGTTAAAATAAGCTAGGTAAAGTTGAAGGTAATGGGAGGGAAATGTAAGGAGAGTGAAGAATTTTAGAATCTTGCCCAATATTCTCCCACAGAACTGGGTTAGTGTCCACGCACAGCTATTGATATATTCATAACCCATTGTTTCCATGGATTAGCATGTAACAGGTCCTATTAAAATGACTATTGCTAGTATGGTTGTCTGTCCCCCTACCCTAGTATGCATAGAAGTTTATTTTCATTTCTGTGTTTTCAAGGTTTGAGATTCAATAATTTTCAGAAATCTTTGTCAAAGTGATAAAACATGATAGCTTGCTAGACCTGTAGAGTAAGCAGGTGTTGAATGAAATTTCAAATTTTTAAAAATATGTGTATTATATCATGTTGACACATGAAGATAACATAATGTGAGTCAACACCAAAAGTTTCACTAGCACTTTACTTACCGCTCTTCATCTTGTTTCATTCTCCAATATATCCAATATTGTGCAAAAAAAAAAGAATAGTTTCCCTGTTAATGTATCTATCCAATTGTGGGCATCAACAGATTATTTCAGCTGTGTGTTCCTGCTAAGCAATGTCAAAATAAAATGAAGGTTATTAAGTTTTGAAAATGATTAGAAGGAAAGTATAAACTAAACTAACTGTATCTCTAATTTCCCAGAAAAAAAGAGATCTATATTCAGAAATGAATAACTCCACCAATGAAAGACTAAACATATGAAATCAGTTAATGCCGTTGAAAAGCTGGGGTGTTGAGCTATCAGGAAATTAATGTTCCACTCATTTATTTTTGAAAAGTGTTTAGTAGGACTTATCCCATTTATAGCAAGAGGAAAAGAGAACTTACACATTTCTGGCAAGAAAAGGGCTTCCCAAGCTGCAGATAAATATTGATATTGGCTTTAAGGCAGCAATAATCACATGCAAAATCAAATACAATATACATATGGAAGACTTGAAAAACCTGACAATATTGCATTCAGTATCTTTCCATTTAAGTTAGACTTTAATCAATACTTTTGCTGTTGAAGGTTAACCAAGCCAGCAGTTTGGCTGTCAATTCAAGAAGCATACAGAATTTTTTTTTCTTAATACACACTTTTTAAGATAAAACTGAATTCTAGGAGATGCACAATCTTAAGTTACAATTCTATTAGTTTTGACAAATGCATCCAAGCATGCAACCCACATACCTATCTATAGAGTTTAACTGTCAACCTAGAATTTTCCCTTCAGTCTCTTCCCAGTTTAACTGTCCCCCAGAGGCACAGCTATTCTGAATTTTTCTTCAACTTAGATTAGTTTCGTCTATGGTAGGAATTCCTATAAATGGAATTGCGTATAACAGTGCCTTCTCTGTTGTGTCTGGCCTCTGTGTTCAGCATAATGTCTGTACAATCCAACCATGTTACTGAATATACAAGTAAGGTGCTGGTGTTACTACTTAATATTATTCCATTATATGAATATACCACTGTTTGTTTATTCATTTCAGTTTTAGACTATTAATGAATAAGGTTACTGTGAACATTTTTTTTTTCAGGTCATTTTGTAAAAACAGATTTTCATTTCCTTTGGCTAAACACTTAGAATTGCCAGGTCACACAGCAGAGGTTTGTTATAAGAAAATATCAAAACATTGTCCCAAAGTAGCTGTGCAATTTTACACTCCCGCCAGAAACATTTTAGAGTATGGTTCTCCCAACCTCACCAGTGTTTATGTTACTGCTCTCTTAGTGGCATCTCACTGTGGTTCACGTGTGTATTTATTTCCCTGACGACTAGTGGTGCTAAGAACTTTCATGTGCTTATAGGCTATTCACAGTCTATCCTTTGTTAGTACTGCTATTAGAGACGCCTTTAACATGTTGATAAAGGTGTGTTCTATTCCTAGCTTGTTAAAAGTTTTTATCATGCATAGATATTAAATTGTTCAAAATAGTTTTTTTGAACTTACTAAGATATTAGTGGGTTTCCCAGATGGCACTAGTGGTGAAGAACCCATCTGTAGATTCAGGAGACATAAGAGATGTGGGTTCTCACCCTGGGTTGGGAAGATCCCCTGGAGGAGGGCACAGCAACCCACTCCAGTATTCTTGCCTGGAGAATCCCATGGACAGAGGAGCCTGGCGAGCTACAGGACGTAGGTTTGCAAAGAGTCAGATACGACTGAAGGAACTTGACATACAAGATATTATTAGTTTTCTCTTTTACTCAGTGTAATTGATAGTTTATATTAATATATTTTATGCATATTAATGTATATTAACAATGTAATTAATTTCATTGCTTGGTTTTTTAAAATATGAAAGTGACCTATTTTACTTGGGACAGAATTCTCTTAATCCTTTTTATGTGTTTTAGATTTAATTTGGTAATATTTGGTTTTGGATGTTTCTCCTAGGTTCATTCCTGGAGGGCTTTAAAAAAAACTGTTGAACATTGTTTTCACAGTTCCTGGTTCACTGGTTTTGAGGTGAGGATAAAACATTTTCATTTTAATACAGTAAGGTATGATATTGATAGCTCTGGTTAGGTGAGGGGCACACTTATAAAACCACATTTTAAAAGATAACTATTTAGTTGCAAATAATGCAACTGACAAGGGATTAATTTCCAAAATTTATAAACAGTTCATGCAACTCAATCTCAAAACAAAATAAAACACCCAATCATAATTTGGCAGAAGACCTAAAGAGACATTTCTCCATAGAAGACATTCAGATGGCCTAGAGGCAATCTCCTATATGGAGGAGAATTTATAGGAATGAATGAAGGTTCTTTAATAAACTAAAAATAGATCTGCCATGAATGCTAAATTACTTCAGTCATGTCCCACTCTGTGCGACCCTACGGACTGTAGCCTGCCAGTCTCCTCTGTCCTTGGGATTCTCCAGGCAAGAATATTGGCATGGGTTGCCATGACCCCCTCCATGGGATCTTCTTGACCCAGGGATTGAACGCACATCTCTTATGTCTCCTGCATTAGCAGGTGTGTTCTCTACCACTAGTGCCATATGACTCCTGGACATATATCCAGAGAAAAACATGGCTCAAAAAGATACATGCACCCCAGTGTTCATTGCTGCACTGTTTACAATAGCCAAGACATGGAAGCAACCTAAATGTATATCGAAAAATGAATGGATATGGAAGAAGGGGTACAATGGGATATTCAGTTCAGTTCAGTCTCTCAGTTGTGTCCAACTCTTTGTGACCCCACAGACTGCAATATGCCAGGCTTCCCTGTCCATCATCAGTTCCCAGAGTTTGCTCAGACTTATGTCCATCGAGTCAGTGATGCCATCTAACCATCTCATCCTCTGTCATCCATTCTCCCCCTGCCTTCAATCTTTCCCAGCATCAGGGTCTTTTCAAATGAGTCAGCTCTTTGCATCCGGTGGCCAAAGTATTGGAGATTCAGCATCAACATCAGGCCTTCCAATGAACACCCAGGACTGATCTTCTTTAGGATAGACTGGTTGGATCTCCTTGCACTCCAAAGGACTCGCAAGAGTCTTCTCCAGCACCACAGTTCAAAAGCATCAATTCTTCAGCACTCAGCTTTCTTTATGGTCCAGCTCTCACATCCACACATGACCACTGGAAAAACCATAGCTTTGACTAGACGGACCTTTGTCAGCAGCGTAATGTCTCTGCTTATTACTCAGCCATAAAAAGGGATGAAATAATGCCATTTGCAGTAACATGGATGGAACTGGAGATCATCATACGAAGTGAAGTATTCAGAGAAAGTCACATATCATATGGTATCACTTATATGCAGAATCTGAAAAAATAGATATGAATGAACTTACTTACAAAACAGGAACAGACTCACAGACTTAGAGAACAAACTTATGGTTACCAGGGGCGAAGGGGAAAGGGGACCAATAGACTGGGAGCTTGGAACTGACATGTACACACTGCTATATTTAAAATAAAATGCCTTCCCATGAAAAAAAAAAGATACAGAGCTCTTTAGATTGCTACTTCTTCTTGTGTCAGTGTTTTACTAAGTTTTGTATTTTTTAAAGATTTTTTTTCCCATTTCACATAAGTGGTTGAGTTTATTTATGTAAAATTCTAATAATATTATTTTACTATTTTTTTCCATGTGGGGAATATTTAATGACATCCTCTCCCTTATGATAAAGAGAATTTATGTGCCTGTATTTTTCTTAATGAATCCTTGAGGAGATTTATCAATGTTTTGTAATTTTCTAGAAAGCTACATTTGGCTTTATTAATTTTCTCTGTTGTTTTTCTATTTTATTGGCTTATGACCTTAATTTCATATACTTTTTTCATTTACTAATTTGAAGTTTAGTTGTTTATCTTCTTAAGGTGGAAATTTAAGTAATTAATTCTGACATAAGCATTTAGTACTTTAAATACATCCTGACAATATTAACCTGTGTTACTTCTATGTCCTTTAGTTGATAATAATTTCTAGTTTTTCTCATTATTTT
>SJYQ01002804.1:459025-487297 GCA_006410935.1 Redunca redunca
ACAAGTTATGTAGAAGCATGCTGTTTAGTTTCCATATACAAAATACAGCATTAGTTATCTTATTTTTCAGATTCTTATTTAAATTCGCTGAGATCAGTGAATAAAGTCAGTAAGAAAGCAATTTTTTTCTATTTCATAGAGATTTTCTATGACCCAACACATTGTTTATCTGGGTGAACGTCCCAAATACAGTTGAAGAAAATGTGTATTATACAGCTGTTGGATGCTGCTTGCTATAATGCCAGGCCAGTGGTGATTGACAGGGCTTGAATACTGTATAGCTTTAGTGATTTTTTGGTCTATTTCTTTTTTATTTTTTTATATTTACTTTATTTACTTGACTGTGCTGGGCCTTAATTTGGGCACCTGGAATCTTCACTCTTCAGTTGAGGACTCTTGAGATGCAGCATGTGGGGATCCAGTTCCCTGATCAGGGATAGGACCCAGGCCCCCTGCAGGAGTGAGGAGTCTTAGCGGCTGACCGCCAGGGAAGCCCCAGGCTTTGTGTCTTAATGCTAAGGGGAAAGAGTTAAAATTCTCAAATCTAGCTGTGGATGTTCTTGCTCCCTACTTTGGTACATGCTCGTAGATGAGTCCATGTTTTTTCCAATGAACTGACCCTTTTATCGTTACGAAGCATCTCTATATTCCTCTGGAAGTACTCTTTGCCTCAGGTTTCTTTTAATATTCATGTGACCATTCCAGCTTTCTTGTAATTAATGTTGATAGGTTATACATTTTTCCCACTACTTTTTCTTTTTGTTGTATAATTAGGCAATGATTTAACCTCACTTTCTATCTTTACGTGTATATACATTAGTAAAACCATATGGGCTTGTTTTCCATCCATAGGTTTGGACATAGTATCCTGTAGACCAGAATATGCACCCAGCATCATTTTACCTATTTCTGGCTGCTCTGGACTGCGGCACACGGGCTCTCTAGTGACGGTGAGCAGCCTTCTCACTGCAGCAGCTTCTCTGGTCGCAGAGCCTGGGCTCTGGGGCTTCAGTAGTCGTGGTGCACATGAGCTGTTTCCCTGTGTCATGTGGGACTTTATTTCCCAGAGCAAGGATCGAACCTACGTATCCTGCATTGGCAGGTGTCTTCTTAACCACTGGGACACCAGGGAAGTCCCCAGTATAATTTAAAAATAATCGCAATGATTTTATTAGAGTACATCCCCATCTATCATCAATCCTATTATATGTGCTTTTACAGATTATTAGATTGTGTTTAGCACTGGTCCTCTCAGTTAAAATCTATTCAGTAGTTATTAATATGATATTAGGTGCTGTTTAAAGAAATTTATGCATAATAGATTAATTTAATCCCTTTCCAACCCTATGAGGCAAGAATTTATAACTTTCCCTAGTTTTCAGTTGAGACACAGAGAGGATGGAGAAACTTGTAATGAATAAAGAAGAATGGAGACATATGAGACTAAAAAGAAGGGAATAAAGAAGAGGAGGGGTGGAATGAAGCCAGTGGAGCAAAGTAAGGAAGGAGAGGAGTGTCAACAGCTGCCAATGCCACCAAGACACTAATCACATAGTAACAGAACGTTAGCCGTTGGGCTTGGCACCTGAAAGATGACTTTCGTTAAAAAGTCTTGGTCGGGTACAGGAGGAGGAGGCCCATGACGGTGGCACGAGGAATAAAGCAGAGGTGATGAACGCAGAGTGCAAACTTCTGAGATGCTGGCATGGAAATGTGTTTGAGGATGAACGGGGGTGGGAAAGGAAATTGTGGTCTGTGATCCTTTTGTTGAGAGGTGACTTAGCTCTTTTGTGTTTTAGAGTGAGAGAAATGTGAGTGTGTTTATGGGCAGCTGAAATGGAGCCAGCAGAGTGGGAAAGATCTGTGCCTAAGCTCTATTAGAAAATCACTGGGAAGACCACCAGAGCTGCCTAAAATGAAGAGAAAACAGCAGAGCGCTGTGCACAGTGGCAGAAGCGTGAAGCCACTTCACCTGCTTCTCTGCAGTTCCCCACAGGCCACCTCGCCCTGGCATTCCCGACAGACCCCGATTCCAGAGTCAAATGCTAGAGGCACATCGGAATCTTTTTTCTCTGACAAACCTGTCTGCTGATGAATTAAGTGTGAATGAATCAGATACAGATGGAGTGAGTTTTACTGAAAATAAACATGAATTACAAAACTGGAAGGGGAAAAATGCCCAAGGAAAAATCACTCTGTGCCAAATGAAAATTGTTTGGAATGTTATTTTTTTTTTACCTTGGCTCAATCTTCCCATCCATTCCTCTGCCCTTTAACTTGTTCCCAGTTTGTCTGCAGAGATGACATTTTCAGTCCGTTGGGGACCTTGGGGACAGCTCTGGGGAAACCATGGAGGCCAGGATTGATGGGAAGTAGTGATACAAGATGTGTATAGGCATTTTTTAGTCAGCACGGGGCCTGTGGGGATGCTGGTAAGAAATTATTCTGGCGTGCTTCAAGGATGCCCTTCCTCCTTAGCCAGACAGATTCAAATGTGGCAACACATCAGAATGGAAAACTCCATGAGCTTCAGAGTAAGACTGACTCAGGATGGAATGCTGGAAATGCCATATATTAGCCATGTGCCCTTAATCAAGTGACTTGATCTCATAAGCCTCAGTTGTATTATTTGGAAAATGGGAATAACAAGTGATCTCTAGTTCATACAAATATTAGTCTTCAAGGAGGCTGCACCTTCACAAAACAAACAGAAAGTGCCTGGTAAATGCTGAGTGCAGAAAGTATTTCCACCCAGAGGGGGATCACAGGGATCTCCAAAGTCATTTAAAAAGTGACTTTATACCTACAATTCATACTTTTAAAAGGTCTATTCCAAGGGGTAAATGAAGTCATACAGAGGGAGGACAATGATATCACTGACATTCAGTAAATGATGTCTTTGGTATGAAGATATCAACAATTCAACTAAAACCAGTAACAGGGAGTGGCCATGTGACTAGATTCCAGCCAACCAGACATAAGCAGAAGATTTGGTAGGGTTTTGGAGGAGGGTCTTTAAAAGGAGGCTCTTCCCAGGTGGCTCAGTGGTAAAGAATCCACCTGCCAGTGCGAGAGACATGGGTTCAATGCTTGGGTTGAAAAGATCCCCTAAAGAAGGACATGGCAACCCACTACAGTATTCTTGCCTGGAGAAACCCATGGACAGAGGAGCCTGGCAGGCTACATAGTCCATGGGGTCATGAAGAATCAGACACAACTGAGGAACTGAGCACGCACACATGATTTAAAGGAGCCCACTCAGCCAGCATGTACCTTTTATTCATGCTCTTCCCCTCTTTGTCTAGGTCACGCTTGTCTTACTAAAAGCGGTTCAGCCATTTCAGCGGCATAACATGTGATAAAGAAGGGCTGGGGAAAAAGGCAGAAGCAGCCTGTATTCCTATTGGCATCTCAAAATAGTTATAGAAGCCCTTGATTGCTGACTTCCAGATATTTTTGTTGTTGTTGTTGTTGTAGTAATATATTACATGTATGTATGCTAAGTTGCTTCAGTCATGTCCGACTCTTTGCAACCGTATGGACTGTAGCCCACCAGGCTCCTGTGTCCATGAGATTCTCCAGGCAAGAGTACTGAGGTGGGTTTCCTATGTCCTCCTCCAGAGGATCTTATAGACCCAGGGATCAGACACAAGTCTGTCTCTGACTTGACAGCTGGGTTCTTTACCACTAGCACCACCCAGGAAGCCCTATATATTACATATATCTCATTACATTATTATAATAGGAAGAACACACTTCCTGATTTATCTGTGACATGTGATTTTCAGTTTCTCTTACTAAACACCAAAGCAAGTCTTATTACATGAGCTTACACAAAGTCATAGAAAACACGGAGTTCAAAATACTATAGGATTAATACCATATGCTGTCACTTGTCTGTGGAATATAAAAAAGCCAAATACATAGAAACAGAGAGTAGAATGGTGGTTACCAAGGGCTGGAGGTGGGAGAAATGGAAAGATTTTGGCCACAGGGTACAAACTCCCAGTTAAATAATGAGTAAGTTCTGGGAATGTAATGTACTGCATGATGAATATATTTAGTAATACTGTATTATATATTTTAAAGTTGTTTGTAGAGTACATCTTAGATGGTGTCACCAAAAACAATGGTAATTATGTGATATGTTGGAGGTATGAGTTAATACTATAATGATGATTATTTTGCAACATGTGTTTCAAATCAATTATATCACAATAAACCTGAAAAGAAATAAAAACACCATAAGATAGATTTCCCTATAAATATTGGGACTCACCTTCTAAGACCCTGAAGGAGGTTGTTTCTGATTTCTAGATAAGGGAAATGGCAGTCCAATGCTGTTTGACCCAGGCTGGCTTACAGGTGAGTTAAGTAGGAGCCAGGGACACTGAGCGATGGTCAAGCTCTGGGGTCTGGCTTTGGAGTGGATGATGAGCAGAAGGCTATCCACTGGGGCCAGAGGCAGATGCAGCAGTGAGATAGATGGGTGCCTGAACAGGGAGAACCATTATGGTGTCAGGAGGGCTATCAAGAGAGCATCCAGAGTTTAAAAAATTGGGAGAGGCAGGCTACGAGGCGCAACTCTCATTGACTCAGAGTCTGCATTGTTGAACAACTTCCACGAGAGGCCATGTGGCATAATGAGAGTCAGAGCACACAGTTGTGGGGAAAATGTAGACCCTAAAGAATATTCTAGACAAGTTTGCATCCTGGCTTACTCAACTACCAACAATACCAAGTGATACCATCTCTCTGTATTCTAGTCTTCTAACCTCTCAATTGACATAGCAATGGCTATTTGAGTGTGTCATTCACAGCATTCTTGAATATGTATAAGCATTATATATGTGTGTGTGTATATATATATATGGGTTTGTACATATTGAACATGTATATACATATATATGCCTACTTCCTTGTTTCAGCAACTGCCCTGAGTGCCTATTCTTATGCCATCCACAATGCTAGATGCTCTGACTTCAAGTAGTGTGGAGAATTCTCTAAAAAATGAGACAGTGATATTTTAAAACAAAATTCTGATCAGTTCATTCTTCTCAAGCTATTTTGGGGATTCCTGTTGTTCCTGGAATAAAAACATGAGATGCTTAAAGTGACACATAAGAACATGTATGATGCTTTGTTGCTCCTGCTTAAAATCCATCTGCTTAAAATCCATCTCCTCTAAAACTACCCTCTACTATCTCACCCCAGCATCTTGGTTTTATATATATATATGCTGTGCCTGCGTTCTTAGTCATGTATGACTCTTTCTGACCCTTTGGAATGTAGCCTGCCAGGCTCCTCTGTCCATGGGGTTTTCCAGGCAAGAATACTGGAGCAGATTACCATTTCCTTCTCCAGGGGATCTTCTCAGGGATTGAACCTGTGTTTCCTGTGTCTCCTGCATTGCAGACAGATTCTTTACCCTCTGAACCATCGAGGAAGCCGATATATATATATATATATATAATACATGTCATGCTTATGGTTATCAATTAATGTCTGTCTCTTTCACTAGATCTGAGCTCTGTTTGGCAAGAACTCTTATCTGTTTCCCTGATGGCTCAGATGGTAAAGAATCCACCTGCAATGCAGGAGTCCCAGGTTTGATCCTTGGGTTGGGAAACCCCCTCAGAGGAGGGAATGACAACCCACTCCAGTGTCCTTGCCTGGAGACTTCCACAGACACAGGAGCCTGGTGGCTATCTATGGTCCTTAGGGTTGCAGAGTCAGACACAACTGAGCAACTAACACTTACTTTCTTACTTACCTGTTTCACCTGCCAAAACCTTAAACTGAGCAGTATTCCTGATAGTTAGCAGCCAGTCAAGAAAAAGTTTTTAAATAAATGGAACAATGAATGACCGCTGAAAGCTACTATGGCAGATCCAGGTATCCCATGCAATGGGGGTGTGGAGAGAGGAATGGCAAAGTTTGCTTTGGAAAGAGGAAATGGATAATCCTTCATGGGGAATAGGACAGTGAAGCATGGCTTTAAAGCACACCACAGAAAAATTATCCAAGTAGAGAAGCTATTTGGTGGGAAAACTTCCAGAAGCTACTGATTGAACAAGGTTCATTTATTTTTTCATCTATAAAATAAGGTATTTGGGAGCTCACAAAACCGAGGAGGCGGGGAGCTCCTCCAGCATTCTTATCCCGTTCCCCCGTCTCCTGTGTTAGGCCTGAGCTCCGGCCGGTCGTCCGCCGCCGCATGTCGCTTGCCGCCACGGCCCGCAGCGATGCCGACGTGCAGAAGCAGATTAAGCACATGATGGCTTTTATTGAACAAGAAGCCAATGAGAAAGCAGAAGAAATTGATGCGAAGGCAGAAGAAGAGTTCAATATTGAGAAAGGTCGTCTTGTGCAAACCCAAAGACTGAAGATTATGGAATATTATGAGAAGAAAGAAAAGCAGATTGAGCAGCAGCAGAAAATTCAGATGTCCAATTTGATGAATCAAGCGAGGCTCAAAGTCCTCAGAGCGAGAGATGACCTTATCACAGACCTACTAAATGAAGCAAAACAGAGACTCAGCAAAGTGGTAAAAGATACAAGCAGGTACCAAGCGCTGCTGGATGGACTAGTCCTCCAGCGTTTGTACCAGTTGCTGGAGCCCCGTATGATCGTTTGCTGCAGGAAACAGGATTTCCCTCTGGTGAAGAACTTTCCATCTTCCAAACTGAACAGCATCTCCGTGAGCCCCTGGCAGCCGCACCGTGCTGCTGTAGGATGTGTATCACGCGGCACTCCAGTGCCCCTGCTGCAGTGCAGAAAGCAATCCCTGTGTACAAAGTCGCCACCAAAAGAGACGCTGATGTCCAGATTGATCAGGAGGCCTACCTGCCCGAGGAAATAGCCGGCGGTGTTGAGACCTATAACGGGGACCGCAAGATCAAGGTGTCCAACACACTCGAAAGTCGGCTGGACCTCATAGCCCAGCAGATGATGCCCGAAGTGCGGGGAGCCTTGTTTGGTGCAAATGCCAACAGGAAGCTTTTGGACTAAGCCAGCAGGAGGTGCGTGACGCGGACGCTCCCGACACTGGAAGAAACGAGAAGGCCTGTATTGCTTCCTCTTTGCTGTCCCCTGCCCTTATTTGTCAGTGGGTGCCCTTCTGTAGCTGACGTTCTCTGACTGATGGGTAATGATGGGAGTCTCGGTTAGTACATTAGGAAACCTTCCTCCAGCTTGTCTCCAAGCAGCACAACCTCCCGCCATTCTGTAGCGCGCAGTCGCAGGGCCAGGTGTGGGGGCGTGCGTGCCCCGCACCTCCCACTGTCCTGGGCTCCACCGTCCAGCCTGAGTGCATGTGGGCCTCATCCCTTCCGGCAGCAGCAGCTTCTCGCCTACGTGTTTGGACCTAGAAGTGTCTGTAAATGTAATTTAAGGTCTATTCCGTGAATCTGCTCTATTTATTAAAACACAACGTGGAAAAAAGAAAAATAAGGTATTTGACATCTATCATAAATAAAGGTTATGAGTATCAGCTGAGATACATGATGTAAAATTCTCCACCCAACATACATAAAGTATTATGATCAATCTGTACTTTTCTCAGAAATCCTGCTTCATGAGTATCTTTTTTTTTTAGAGGTTATTTATTTATTGTTTTATTTTTAAAGAAATACAATGTTACAGAGAACAGCTCACCCCTGGCAGCAGCCCATGCCACTTTTCCCTCTGCAGAGATGGCCCTCTTCCTGAAATAGTTCTGTATCCTTTCTGCACAGTGTTTTTCTAGGTTTTATGAAGTTTCTTTTTTTTTTGTCTTTCTTTTTTTTTTAAATTTTTAAATTTTTATTTTTACTTTATTTTACTTTACAATACTGTGTTGGTTTTGCCATACATTGGCATGAATCCACCACGGTGTACATGCGTTCCCAAACATGAACCCCCCCTCCCACCTCCCTCCCCATAACATCTCTCTGGGTCATCCCCGTGCACCAGCCCCAAGCATCCTGTATCTTGCATCAGACATAGACTGGCGATTCGTTTCTTACATGGTATTATACATGTTTCAATGCCATTCTCCCAAATCATCCCACCCTCTCCCTCTCCCTCAGAGTCCAAAAGTCCACGCTATACATCTGTGTCTCTTTTGCTGTCTCGAATACAGGGTCATCATTACCAGCTTTCTAAATTCCATATATATGTGTTTTATACTGTATAGGTGTTTTTCTTTCTGGCTTACTTCACTCTGTATAATCGGCTCCAGTTCCATCCATCTCCTTAGAACTGATTCAAATGTATTCTTTTTAATGGCTGAGTAATACTCCATTGTGTATATGTACCACAGCTTTCTTATCCATTCATCTGCTGATGGACATCTAGGTTGTTTCCATGTCCTGGCTATTATAAACAGTGCTGCGATGAACATTGGGGTACACATGTCTCTTTCTATTCTGGTTTCCTCAGTGTGTATGCCCAGCAGTGGGATTGCTGGGTCAAAAGGCAGTTCTATTTGCAAATTTTTAAGGAATCTCCACACTGTTCTACATAGTGGCTGTACTAGTTTGCATTCCTACCAACAGTGTAAAAGGGTTCCCTTTTCTCCACACCCTCTCCAGCATTTATTGCTTGCAGACTTTTGGATCACAGCCGTTCTGACTGGTGTGAAGTGGTACCTCATTGTGGTTTTGATTTGCATTTCTCTAATAATGAGTGATGAGCATCTTTTTGTGTGTTTGTTAGTCATCCGTATGTCTTCTTTGGAGAAATGTCTATTTAGTTCTTTGGCCCATTTTTTGATTGGGTCGTTTATTTTTCTGGAATTGAGCTGCATAAGTTGCTTGTATATTTTTGAGATTAGTTGTTTGTCAGTTGCTTCATTTGCTATTATTTTATCCCATTCAGAAGGCTGTCTTTTCACCTTGCTTATATTTTCCTTTGTTGTGCAGAAGCTTTTAAATTTAATTAGATCCCATTTGTTTATTTTTGCTTTTATTTCCAGAATTCTGAAAACTCTAACAAAAACAACAATAAGAATTACTCTTTGTTGATTATCTACTGTGTACCTGACACTGGATATACAGTTTGTTACTCTAATCCTACAACAAACTGTCACAGTAGCTAATATTTTCTTCATTTTACAAGTAGAAAAGCTGATGTCCAGAGAGTTCAAGTGACCTTTGCAAAACCACGGAGCACTGATATCCTCTGTGAGATCTCACCTTACAGTGAAGTGTTAATACAATGGCCAGAGGCAGAGGCATTCTCCAAGTAGTGGTTCAGTACCTATCGTGGAGCAGTCCATTGTGCTATCAGCTGGGGGAGCAATGTATATAAAAAAGACAAGCATTCTTCTTCCATGGAGCATACCACTCACTGGGATAAAACATATGGTTGAGATCTGACTGTTGCTGTTTGGAGCCACACCATCAGGCTGTCACCTCCTCTCTGCGTGGAGGCCTATTTCTTCAGATTGATGGCCAGTCATTTAAAACTGATGAATGTCTTGGTTTTTCACCTTGATGCTTAATCTCCTCATGAAAAGAAGCCAGTAGGGTGAGGGAGGGATCAGAACTGAGCATGGTTAACTGGTGAGACCATTAGCAGAATGACATGCTCAATTCTCAGGTTATATTGTCCAGACAAGAAAGAAGAAGGCTGGAGTTAGACCCAGGCACTTCAGCTCTCGTTCACATCGGTCTTGGACGTGTTGGTGCTCAATGTAAACTTGTGAGATGTCACTGTGAGACATGAGGTCAGTGGTCAGCTAGACTGTGCACATTTCCTCCCAATCCATGTTCAGTGAAATAGACCATGTAAGTTATATATAAAACTATATAAATTATGGGCTTCCCTTGTGGCTCAGCTGGTAAAGAATCTGCCTGCAATGTGGGAAACCTGGATTCCATCCCTGGGTTGGGAAGATCCCCTGGAGAAGGGAAAGGCTACCCACTTTAGTATTCTGGCCTGGAGAATTCCGTGGACTACAGTCCATGGGGTTGCAAAGAGTCAGACATGATGGAGTGACTTTCACTTTCTTTCAAACAAATTATAGTATTTTTAATGTGTATAGCAAATGCTATAATTTATAGAGCAAATACTATAAAACTAAACTGACACCACTACCACCACCCTGAGCTGGTTTTAAACCCTTACCAGCACACCGCTGGTGTAGCATCTCTCTTAAGTCTCAGTTTCTCCACTTGTAAAAGGGGTAGAAGAATGAAATAAGTTTAAAACCCCGAGGTGCCTGGGTGATGTATTTGGAGAAACCATGGTTGAAACAGCTCAGAACTAGATAAGTTCTAGATGACGGCCCTGTGTCACCTATGGACATTCAGAGAGTCATTTGGCTCTCTGAGGCTCAGTCTCCTCCTGTGTAGAATCAGGCTGCTAACTCCCACATCATTAGGTTTTTCTGTGCATCAAATGTAACAAAACTTATAAAAACATGGGACCTATCAGTTTTTCAGTTCAGTCACTTAGTTGTGTCTGACTCTTTGCAACCCCATGGACCGCAGCAGGCCAGGCCTCCCTGTCCATCACCAGTTCCTGGAGTTCACCCAAACCCATGTCCATTGAGTTAGTGATGCCATCCAACCATCTCATCCTCGGTTGTCCCCTTCTCTTCCTACCCTCAATCTTTCCCAGCGTCAAGGTCTTTTCCAATGAGTCAGCTTTTCGCATCAAATGGCCAAAGTATTGGAGTTTCAACTTCAACATCAGTCCTTCTAATGAATATTTGTGACTGATTTCCTTTAGGGTGGACTGGTTGGATCTCCTTGCAGTCCAAGGGACTCTCAAGAGTCTTCTCCAACACCACAGTTCAAAAGCATCAATTCTTTAGTGCTCAGCTTTCTTTATAGTCCAGCTCTCACATCCATACATGACCACTGGAAAAACCATAGCCTTGACTAGACGGACCTTTGTTGGCAAAGTAATGTCTCTGCTTTTCAATAATGGAACATATAGAAGCTAATAAATGTTAGGCTTTCCCTATTCCTGCCACCTCCATGAACTATGAATGAAAAATAAATGAATGAATATTTTTTTCAGAGTTGCTTTGCTTCTTCTCTACTTTGATCACTTTTAATACATTGATTTTGCTTAATACATACCCATCATTTACTGATGATGTTTTGTTGTTGTTCTTATATGCTCTAATTCCTGTTCTACAACTCTAGTATTTTAAAGGATCTTCTAAACACAACAATCTGAAGCCAGTTGCCTTTGGAAGGGACAAGTGAACATGAATTTATTCAATAGCTACTTAGTAGCAGGCATTTTGTTGGCATGTTACATATTTTGCTCATTAAGCCTTCCAACAAAGAAAGAGTAAGATCTACATTTCAGAGAAACATTTCCTTTGGGCATCTGCAGAATCCTCCTTGTACCACCAGGGAGCAGTAAACAGCCACAGTTGAAGATTTTGAAAGCTCCAACTGCTCAGCGTCGGATAAGTGCACTTCTCTTGGGAGACAGTGCACTGGGATACCTTGAGCAAGCCTCTCCTGGCAGAGTCCCTGAGGGCAAATGATGAAGGTAGAGACCTGTGAGCCAGAACAAGGTCACCCCTAACCATAGACAGTGGAAACCAGTAGAGCTTCAGGGAATTAAATACAATGTTTCAAGTGAGCAAGGAGATGATACATACAAGCCCCTGTTTGTTAGAGAAGGAGAGTCTGAGGCTCAGAGAAAGAGATTTATTCAAGGTTATCCAGTGAGTTGACAGAGGAGCTGGAGCAAGGACCCATGAACCCCATGTTCACACGCAAACTCACTTGTTGACAAGTAGGTACATACGTGTGAGAGATTCTGATACCTCTTGTATCTGGTATTATCAAAGAGGAGACTGCAACTTCTTCCTCGCGGGTCTTTCCATCCTGGGACTTTGCAAAGGACTTTGCACGCAGCACTTCCACCTGCATTGTTGTTAGGCAAGCCTGGGTTTATGGCCTCTCGGTAGAAGACAGCCACAAGTCCAGGTAACATAAAAACAGATCTACTAAAGGAAAACACAAATGTCTTTTTCAGAAATACAATTTTTGTGGCCACAAATAAAAGCTCATCCTCATTTTGAACGCGGTACCCAGAAAGGATTCTAGCAGGACATCAATGCACTCATTTATTCTTTTTCCTTTCATTAAATAATACTGGAGTCCAACTCTGCCTTAGGAACTATGTTAGAAATTATGGAAATGAATAAAAATAAGAAGTAATACCTTGTGGCTGTACATGAGATATAGTTCCACAATCTAGCGGCACACCCTGGCAAGCAACTAGATAACTGCAGTAGAGAATCATACGTTTTGTTTTGTTAGAGTACGTCCCAGAGGTTACATTTCTGTTTTCCCTTCTTTCCGCTAGCAAAATATCTATCTACCAGGAGTCCGTGTCAATTTACCAAGAGTGGTCTCTCTTACAGGAAGTCATGAGCAGAGTAGGCACCTTGGAGGTATGGATGCACACACTGGAATCAATTGGTTGGAAAGGGCAATCGCTCCTGAATCACTGAAACTGTTGTTGCTGCTGCTGTTCAGTCACTAAGTTGTGTCTGACTCTGTGACTCTGTGAACTGTAGCACGCCATGCTTCCCTGTTTCTCACCATCTCCTGGAGTGTGCTCAGATTCATGTCCATTGAGTCTGTGATGCCATCTAACCATCTCATCCTCTGCCACCCCCTTCTTTTGCCATCACAAAAGAGAATTGGAAACTAAAGCACATCTCTTGGAAGGATGAGTGTGGAGCTTCAACAGATGGGGAAGGATCATCTGATCCTACACATGAAAAAAATCTCCCTTTCCTCTTAAACTGATTCCCAGGAAAAGGGCATGGGGATTCTAAAGTGGTGAAATATCAGATTTCATACTCAATTTGACAAGAATTTTTATGCATAGCTGATAACCTGAGAAGGGCTGAGCATGTACTTGAATGAACTTAGCATGAGGGTTTTCAAACGGAGAGGCCTCTTGGCCTGGCTTAGTTCAGAGGATGAGAGCATGTTCTTCTTGGAAGAATCGTAGCAGGTGACACAGAGTTTGGACAAGTGAGGCCTCATGAGAAGATTAGCCCAGGACTGCCTGTCAGAGTAGAGACTAGGGATTTCCCAAAAGAAAGATTCAGCAGCTCTACAAACAAAAATGTTCCTATTTGATGCCACTCCTCATTTTTTAAAAAAATTTATTGAAGTATACTTGGTTTACAATGTCATATTTTTCTCATTAGTTGTCTATTTTATACATAGTATTAATATTGTATATATGTCAACTCCAATCTCTCAGTTCATCCCACACCATTGGTATCCATGCGTTTGTTCTCTGTGTATGTGTCTCTATTTCTGCTGTGCAATTAAGTACATGTACTTTATTTCAGAAGCTAAACTGACTTGCATTTTGGATTTTATAAGCCCAAATTTTGTTTGTTGTTGCTATTGTTCAGTTGCTAAATCATGTCTGACTCTTTGTGACCCCATGGATTACAACATGCCAGGCTTACCTGTTGCTGTTATTGTTTGCTTATTTTGGGGAAAATAAGTCTTTGGGAAAGGGTATTCTAAAAAATCAATTCTGTGTAATAATGAAGTAATACTGTGTTGTTATAACATCTTATGGAAAACCCAAGCGAACATTTTGGCTAACCCAATATAATGGAGTAGTATGCAGTAATGAATCAAATGGGGAACTGAGGGTCACACATGTGACCATTTTTTAACTTTGCATCTGAGAAGCAATTAGTAGAGGTTAAAATGATACTGAAGGTGCAGTTTGCTGTGGACATGTAAGGAGGGACCCCAGCAATGGCTGTACCACATGTCAGGAAAACCTTCCAAAGCAGAGAGGCCTGAAAATGAGTGCAGACGAACTCGGGAAAATTATCAAAAGGGAGGAGTTTGGGCGGTGAGTAGTTTTCCATCTGAAAATCAGATCCAGGTCTCAAGTCTTTTGCATTAACCTTGATTGTTGAGGGGAATCAAACTTTTAGAGTAGTGGAGGGTTTAATTCTATTCTGCTTGTTTGCTTTGTTTTGTTTCTGGCACACGAGCTTTGGAATTTTGTATGGCCAAAGCATAGGGTTCATGAGCAGAAAGAACAGCGGCTACTGGCCTTGCTCACTGGGTTAGAGTCAGAGGTTATCTTCCAGGCTGTGGGAAACACCAAAGTGGAAGTACCTCTTGGCTTCTGGAATAGCCTGTCCACCCCCAGAATGTGGGGCACTGATCAGTATCTCCATCCTGTGCTGGAGACCTGCAAGGACAGAGCTGGTCAAGGAGTGCACCGTCACTTTCCAAGCACTGCTGACTTGCTCCGCATCACCATGCAGGAGGTCACCAGGGCAGGGCTACTCCCCTTTGATGGGGGAGGAGCATGCGCTCCAGAACACACCCTGCCTGGGAGGGAAGGACAGAACCCAGACTCACGCCAGGAGCTGCAGGTGATAAAAGCTGTGTTCGGATCATGCTTTCTGTCATCTCCCCTCTGTTCTCCTTATTGCTTTCTTTAGCCCACTTCTCCCCTGGAGAAGGAAATGGCAACCCACTCCAGTCCTCTTGCCTACAAAATTCCATGGATGGAGGAGCCTGGTGGGCTACAGTCCATGGGGTGGCAAAGAGTCAGGCATGACTGAGCGACTTCACTTTCTTTCACTTAGTCCACCTTGTTACAGAATCTGACTCCAAGCACTTTCTCCTCCGGCTTCGTCTCCTGATGCGCATACCCTGCCACCCCATTGCTAGTACCCCACCCAAGTCTAAGTAGTGAATACCTTTAAAATCTTTGCAGCCATCAGGTGCAAATCCAGTCTTCCAACCTTAGCACATTTTCACTTCATCCAGAAAACAATCCTTTCCATTCCACATACCATTACTGGAGAATTCCCATTCTTTCCTCCAGTCTTGGGTTAGACATCACCTCCTCCAGAAATCCTTCCCCGACTCAACAAACAGACTTGTTTCTGCATCCTCCCTGGGCTTTCCTAGTGTGCTTCCTTCTTCCCTCACATTTAACCACAAGGTACTGGAATTGCCTGGCTATTTACCTTTTTCATAAAAGACTCTAGCAACTGTAGGGCTGCTGCTGCTGCTAAGTCACTTCAGTCGCGTCCGACTCTGTGCAACCCCATAGATGGCAGCCCACCAGGTTCCCCCATCCCTGGGATTCTCCAGGCAAGAACACTGGAGTGGGTTGCCATTTCCTTCTCCAATGCATGAAAGTGAAAAGTGAAAGTGAAGTCACTCAGTTGTGTCCGACCCTCTGCGACCCCATGGACTGTAGCCCACCAGGCTCCTCCACCCATGGGAGTTTCCAGGCAAGAGTCCTGGAGTGGGGTGCCATTGCCTTCTCCAATGCATGAAAGTGAAAGGTGAAAGTGAAGTCACTCAGTTGTGTCCGACCCTCAGCGACCCCATGGACTGTAGCCCACCAGGCTCCTCCACCCATGGGAGTTTCCAGGCAAGAGTACTGGAGTGGGGTGCCATTGCCTTCTCCACTAGCAACTGTAGGGAGACCTCTCCTATTCTCCATCATCTCTCCAACACCAAGTGTGGCATTTGATAATCATGCATGTTCAAAAGTATATATTGATTAGATCAGTAGATAAATGAATGAAGAAACGAGTGCGGACATTTGCAAGAATTTAAAGGGAGAGGTGAGGAGAAACATACCAAGGTTCCAGTGGAATCCACGCCTGTGTTTCCATGGCAGCTTGGGGTGCCTCTGTTCTGTCTCTCCCAGCCATATTCCCACATTCTGCCCTTGCTCAAGGGGTCAAGCCAGGTCTACTCAAGAAAGAAGCCTGTTTTCCTCTGAAAACTGTTCCCTGCTTCTACTTTGCATTCTTGTGCCTCTGATGTTGTCGGTGAAGCCAGGAGTGTCTGGGATCTCTATTAGCACCAGGCTGTGTGAACAGATTCTGGGCCAGAGCTGCAGCTGGGAAGAAGGCCGCTGGTGTGCAGGGGCTGCTCTGAATGCACGCGGAGAGAGCAGGAAGGATCCGCAGGTGTAAAGGACAATGGATGAGAGCCGAAGACAGGGGGACGGACCCTCAAACACAAGGGGACTCTGTAGAACAGTGAGCCTCGAGTGTGGATGGAGGTACCCTTCCTGGAGTGAGAAGGCAGGTCTGCACTAACCATCAGGATAATCTTGGACAAGGGATTTATCTTCTGAACTCCAGTTTCTTACCTGTTAAGTCAGACTAATCTCAGTCCCCAATTCCTAGGCATATTCGAAAGATGAAATGAAATGATTCCCATGGGCTGCTTCAGTGAGTGCTGAGTAATCAGTAAGCTTGATCTGTCTGTCTGTCTAGGTTCTCCAGAGAAATAGAGCCAATGGGGCAAAGAGAAAGACAGAGACTAAGAGATAAATTAATTATAAGAAATTGACTTGGGGAACCTGAGAGGTCCAAAACCTGCAGGGCAGGCTGGTTACCTAGAGACCTGGGGAAGAACTGCTGTTGCAGCTCTGGTCCAAAGTCAGTCTCCTGGCAGAATTCTCTCTTTCTTGGGAAAGGTCAGTCTTCTTCCTGAAGGTCTTCACCTGATTAAATGAGGCCCACCCACATGATGGAGGGTAATCTGCTTTAGAGTCTACTGATCTAAATACCAATCTCATCTAAATAATACCCTCACAAAAACATCTAGAATAATGTTTGATCAAATATCTAGGTACTGTGGCCTAGCCAAGACAACACACAAAATTAACCATGACCCTATCTATCTATCCAACTATCTATCATCTATTTATTACATTAAATGTATGAATAAATGTGGAATTCTACATCCCTTAAATATAGTATGAGCCCACAATTCTTAACATTAAGAGACAAAAAAGAACAAAAGCAGGTCATTTGCAGAGACACAGATAAACCTAGAGACTGCCATGCAAAGTGAAGTAAGTCAGAAAGAGAAAAACAAATATTCTACATTGACACATGTATGCAGAATCTAGAAAAGTGGTATGGACGGTCTTATTTACAAAGTAGAAGTAGAGGCACAGACATATAGAGAACAAATGTGTAGATGCCAAGGGCGAAAGTGGGTGCGTGGGGTGAACAGTGAGATTGGGATTGACATATATACACTGCTGTGTATAAAATAAATAACTAATGAGAACCTACTGTTTGCAGAGGGAATGCTACAAAAAAGCAAAGTAACAGAGCATCAAGGGCCTTCATTCTATTTTAATCTTCCACTGTAAATGCTCAGGAAACAGTGAGTTCAGTCTCAAAGGCAGTGCCAAGCACTCATTGTATTAAAGGAGTGTATACGTTACCTGTAGCCTGGCGTGCTGAAGTCCACGGGGCCACAAGAGTCAGACACAGCTTAGCAGCAGCATCTTACCAGTGCTCTGCCTCCAAAAGATGCACATCAGCATCCATTACAAGAAATGCTTCATCTGGTTTTCTGGAAACGTGGGCAAGTAGCAGCCCAGGCAATAATGGTGTCAATTACAGGCTCGCAGCTTCCGTAAATGGAGACATCAGAGAAACTCTGATTTTCTTTCTTCTCACCCTGGCTTCATCTAGGGAGAGTAGGCAGTAGTGAGATAAGGAAGTCAGACGTGCCATTACCATGACTGCCAGTTGGAGAGCCTGGGTCTATGTCTCCCGCAGGCAAGCCCAGTCTCCCCCCGACGCTGGCACATTGTCGCCAAGAGACACAAAGTACATTCTAAGGAGACTATGCCTGCACTGAGATTCCTCTTGGGCCAAGGCTGGGGGAGCGCCCCTGGGTTGACTGTTTATCTTGGGCTTTGGTCCAGCAGCACACAGCTCCTCCCCTCTCTCTCTATAGATGTAGATGGGGCCATCCTTGACTTCCTAGCCAACTCAATGGGGGTCATTTCAAGTTTTCTGTGCTGCTAAGTTGCTGCTAAGTTCAGCTCATTGGGTTATTGTTGTGCTGACACAGCTAAGATAATAGAGGAGGAACAACGCACCCGAGCAGGCTCTACCGTGGCGTTCATATCTTCCTTCCACCCAGTGTGACTGATCAACCCTCTCTGTCTGATAATGACATCTCCTTCCTATAGTAAAATTGTTCCTCAATCTATAAGGCCCTGGTGGAGGAAGGAACCTTTTAGCTCCCAATTACCCAGTCACAGGGAGATCTAGGTGCATCAGGAATAATACTTGATCTCCTTGATCAGAGAATATACCAAAGAGGGATGAGTATGTATGAGAGAGAGAGAGAGACAGGGAGACAGAGAGATGGAGAGAGAGAGCAGAGAAGAAAAAGGAGGAGGAGGGGAGGTAAGGTGGGGGAGGAGAAGGAAAAGAGGGGAGGAGAGGAGGAGATTATTAAGACTTAGAACCTATAGAATTGACCATAACTGAAGTCAGTTACACTCCCTGGACAGCACAGATTATTATATGTGCATGTGTTGGAATTATAGATGGTTTATGTTTTCTGTGGCTTTTTAAAATTATTTTTTGAAAAATACAAACAGCAGGAAAAAAAAAAGGCTACACTAAAATATTCCAACAGAAGGAATTCAGTGTTGCAATTCAATAAGTGGTATTTGCGGCATAGTTAAAAATATCAAATAATGATAATGGTAAGCAACACGACCAGGAGGAACCCCACAAATATAATGCTGAGGTAAGGGACTCAGACCCCCAAAAGTGCATGATGCATGATTCCATCAGTGTCAAGTTCATCAACAGACAAAATGAATGTATTGGAACCTATGGTGTCAGCAGTGAGGAGGGTGATCACCCTGGCAGAAGTCCTGGGGGGACGTAGGAGAATGGAAATGGCAATATTCTGTTTTTCTCCTGGTTACAGATGTGTGTTCCATTTGTGAACATTTATTAATCTGAGATTTGTGTACTTTTCTATACATATGTTATACTTCCATGGAATCTAAAACCAATTTATTTTTTAAATAAACCTTGCCCTGAATTGCCTACATCAATTGCTCAGGAAAGATAGCTAAGTTATTCCCATAAATGTGCTGTGATATAGTACATGTCATTTTTTTTTAAAATTCTGAACTAGTCCTTACTGGTTTGAAAATTAATGACTTTTGCACTTGCATTCTTCCATGCTTCCTTTCTTGCAATCTCTCAGTGGAATGCTTCTGAATCCACGCTTCTCACAAATTACCGTGATATTAAAGGCATGTTTTTCTGGGTCTTAGCCATGCTCTGTGTTCTGAAAGGGTCAAGAGGCACCAGCTCTGCTTTCTCTGAATGATAACATAGTCTTGCCTGTTTATGGAAGGAGAGAACAGTAATTACTGGGCTGCTCCTTTATTTACAGAAAGCAAACTGAAATTCACCTATGCAAGACATTCCCAGGTGCATTACGTATATGTAACTAGTAAAGCAACATATTGTTGTAGCAACCAGAATCGTTTTCCTCTTTGGGAGTAAATCTTTTATCAGGGAAAAGTCCCTTAATATGTGACTGTGATAGAAATTGAAGTACCAAGGGCCTTGACGCTGGCTAATTCTAGGACTTCAGAGAAAAAGGGCAAAGTAGCCTGTGGAAAGAATGGAAGAGCAGTGGGTTTGTGGGTCTTTAGAGAAAGGGAAGAGAAAGAGTGAAAGCTCAGAAAAGATGAGAGAAAGTCTTTGGTGGTATGAAAGACTATTTTATTTCATTGGAAGAATATTTTTAAAATGAAGATACTCCTATATTTCATTTCACTACTTGAATTAATCTCATATGAACCCTAACTTTAAACTCTACTGGGTCAATAGCTGACTTCTGTGAATATGGTTTTATGGAACCTGAAGTTAGGGCTGAGTTTCTCATGTTATCAGAGAATCAGAGACCAGAAAAATAAGGAGTTCAGGAGGCAGAGGAGACCCTGAGAAATGAGCTGGGTGTCTACTGAATATTTGGTTAAGCCTTTGACTTCCATGGAAATACAAAAATCATGGCATCAGAAAGGGAGGAAGATGGGGGTTCAGGCAGGAGATCAGGTGACAAATGAGTTATAAAAGTATGCTTGCCTGCTTGTGAAGTCACATCAGTCATGTGTGACTCTTTGTGACCCTATTGACTATAGCCTGCCAGTCTCCTCTGTCTGTGGGATTCTCCAGGCAAGAATACTGGAGTGGGTTGCCATGCCCTCCACCAGGGGATTTTCCTGACCCATGGATTGAACCCACCTCTCTTACATCTCCTGCACTGAAAGGTGGATTCTTAACAACTAGCACCACCTGGGAAGCCCCACATAAATGAGAAAGTGAGTTATCTAGAAATTAGGCTTCTCACCACACTGTGGGTAGAGTTTTGGGATTGCAAAGAATCTGACACAACTGAGCGACTATCTCTTTCACCTTCACTTACTATAAATTAAATATACAAACAGCTCCCAAGTGGATCAGTGGTAAAGAATCCACCTGCTAGTGCAGGAGACCCAGGTTTGACCCCTGGGTCACGAAGACCCCCTGGAGAAGGAAATGGCAACCACTCCAGTATTCGTGGCTGGGAAATCCCATGGACAGAGGAGCCTCGCAGGCTGCAGTCCATGGGGTGGCAAAGAGTCAGACATGACTTAGCAATTGAACAACAACGAGGGTCTGCAACACTTTTGTAGAAGGGCGAGTTTTGGTTCCTTTCACGAAAGTAAATGACTCATCACAGATTGGAGAATTTACAATTCTCAAAAAAAAAAAAAAAAAGGTGCTGGAGATACAGCAATGAACAAATCAGACATGGCCCTGGCTTGTTCTAGCAGAAGCAACAGAAATGAAAGATATTACCATGTAAGTGTCATGTTCTGTTAGGGAATCAAAATCCTATGAAAGTCTGTAATAGGAAGCAAAAACTTCATAGGGAAAGTAAAAATCACATTTTGAGGAAGAAATTGCAGACAGTGTGTATCAAGTTGCCTTAAAGACCAAAGAGAACTGTTAGGAAAAGGTGGATAGACATTGATATAAATCTAATTGTCATCAATGTTTAAGATCTCATCTGGTTCCTCCTAATCCATCTTAGGTATCTATTCAATAACTTAATAGTCAATCCCATTCCTTAGTAGACCTGTCTTCAAGGGTGTGTAGTGTCATACTTGACAAGTTAAAAAATTGCTCTAAAGTTTTATAAATAATTATTTTGAAAAGTTAACGTCACTGGCTTTTTCTTTCTAGAAACAAAATTTTACTTTAAAAAGTGGTAAAGAGTTTCTGCCTGACTTAATATGAAGGTCAAAGAAATAAAATACCATTATCCTATACCTTAAGCATCAAATCTTCTTATGAACAGAAAAAATAAATAAGATCTTTAACATCAATAAGTCTCTGTGTTTAAAGAGCTAAAAATATAACACTACAAAGAGATTTTTCCCATTAGAATGGCAATATTTAAAAATATTTGAAAATAACAAATCATGACAAGATAATGTTGAAAGAGGAACAGTTGCAGAGAATTTAGATCAGTACTCTTTTTAAGAGGAAAATATATTTAAAAAAAAAAACTTGCATCCATCCTTTTATCCAACAATTTTATTTTTAGGATACTACATAGATTTATTTTCATAATCACATACAGATATTCTTTTCTATTGTTGCCTTTTTGTAATTATTAAAAGTGGAAAGACTAACTCTAAGAGTGGAGAAAAGGTTGCATTGCATTAATCCTCAAGTATTCTTCCTGTGAGAACAGCGCAGCCTTCAGAGAGAAGAGAGCATTTCTAAGATATAAGATTAACTGAGAAGAGCTTGAATGCCAGTCCTATGCATAATCTATGCACCTGTCTTTCCATTTTTCTGTTCTCTGGTCCTCTTCATATCCAAGGAGTCTCTAAATTATGTGAACCCATAATTACATCCTGTGCCTTCTGTGTCTATGTGTGTGTGTCTGTGTACTTTTGTCACACATACAAAAAAGCTCAGAAGGACAGGTATTTGGGGTTGCAAAAATGAGATGATATTTATGCTTTTTCACCTATGTATTTTGATAGAGTTGAAATGTTTTGAATGAGAATGTATTCGTGCTTTGTCATTTAATTGAAATGAAATACAAAGAAAAAAATGTGACCGTATGTCTCGCCTGGTTGGCTTCCTCTGCCTCTGGGTGCTAACAGTACTGCCCTGTTTGTGAGCAGTCACCTCTGTCTAGAGAGCAGAGGTTGTTTTTTATCCCATGCCTAGCACCTAATAAGGGCTCAGTGAATCCTTGGGGACTGGAGCAGTGACTTCTCAGCATAGACTACATATTTCAAAACTATAAGGACATCCAGAAACAAGTTAAATGCCTATCAATTAAGCATAGTTTATCCAAGTATCCAAAGAGAGAATAACATGCAGCTGTTAAAAGCCATTTTATAAGTATAACGAATACTCTGGCAAGGTGTTCCAAATAGATTAAGAAGTGGAAGTTCCAAGATAGAGCTCACAGCTAGAACTCAGGGTGGCAACTGAAAGAATCTCCTCTTTCCCCCATTCTATCCTTTACCCATGGACCTTCTCCCCTTGGAGAATGCCAGCAGGAGCACTTTTAGCCTTTGCTGGAGGAAGAGTCTCTGTCTCCTGAATGTAATAGAGTCTGACTCCACTTGTTGATGCTTGCTCATGGTGGGCGCTTTTCCCTTCCACATCTGAGAAGACTGATGAGAACATCTGGCACTCCCTGTCTTGGGGCCCGTGGAGGATTCGAACTGTGCAAGCCCCTGTCCACACAGGGGGGCCCTCACTCCAGCCCACCCTGTGACCACATTAACAACCCAAGCCAGTCCCCTTTGTCTGCACCTTGAAGCTTATTTCCAGATCAGCCTAGGATCATGTTCTACTCTCCCCAGAAAACTTAATTCTGTGAGTTAAAAAAAAACCTGTTGATACCTTCTTGGTGGGCATGGGACCATCAGTCTCTACTTCAAAACCAGATATTGGGTGGAGGTCTACCCTGTCTGCAGAATGGCTGCAATGCCAACCTTGGTGTCCATCTAAACCCTGAACTGTGAGTCTGGGGTCTGGATTTTCCAAGCTACATCTCTCCTTAGCCACTTCTCCTGCCATTAGGCTCTAGAAACAGCCTTGGTCTGGGAGAGGTAGGCACTTATTCCTTCTGGATGACTTAATTTTCTCATTAGCTTCACTCTAGCAATGACCCCTTGCCCGAGTAATAAGAATCTAGCTTCTGTATTCCCCACCCCCAACACAGTCAGAGACAGTTTCATCCTGCACCCTGAGAAAGACTGGCTGCAGCCAGCCCTGCTCTTCTTGAGATCTAAGCCATAGATCTTTAAGTTCCTCTCCAAGCTCCTGATATCCCAGTACCTGCTGGCCGGAGCCCACAGAATGGGATTAAGCTCAGCCTTTTCTCTTTGTGTCTCTCACTCTGGTACCTGTTTCCTATGGTTACTTTTTTATTACCTTATTTATTTAGTTAGTTTTACTTTTTACTTCTCCAATTCCCTGTATTAAATCTCTCTGTTAAAATGACTATTATGTTCTCTGTTTTCCTAATTTAAAAAAGAATATTTGTCTGTGTTGCATCTTAGGGTCTTAATTGCAGCTCACTGGGTCTTCCTTGAGCCTCTCGGGATCTTTTGTTGGGATAACACACTCTCTAGTTGTGGTGCGGAGGCTCTGTAGTTGCGGCACTCAGGCTTAATTGCTCTGTGGCATATGGGATTTTAGTTCCCTGACCAGGGATTGAACTTGTGTCCCTGGCACTGCAAGGTGGATTCTGAACCACTGGCCCAACCAGGAAGTCCCTGCCTACTTTCCCGATTTGATTCTTCCTGATACAAACTGGAATCTACACCGGTGGGGGACATGGTTTTGTACCAAACTTTAGAAATAAGGAGTCATCTTTCTCTGGAATATTATTTCTCTGTTTATATTTGGAAGAAGATATGGGTTCCTCTTTGGTTTACCTGCTTTTAATCTAAGAATTGGAGAAGGCAATGGCATCCCACTCCAGTACTCTTGCCTAGAAAATCCCAGGGATTGGGGAGCCTGGTGGGCTGCCATCTATGGGGTCGCACAGACCTGGAGATGGGCTAGGGTCAGCCTCCTATTGATGAGCTGAAGGTACCACTATTCACCCATTTTTTCAGCTGTCCATTCTTTGTGAGGCAGATACTATTTCCCGTGGTGCTAACTGTGTGAGTATAGTTGATGTAATTTTGACCACAGTAGCCTTGAAGGCACATGTCCCATGCGCAGGCTACTTCAGACCTATAAGATCCATTCCCCAATCCTGCCTTATAAGGGAGCCCTACATATTAACCATTATTAAGTCTCTATTATTATTATTATTAGCTCCACAGTTACTTCTTGAGCTTCTTCCCAATCTTCATTGTAACCTGGAAAGGAAGAACATTAAATGAGTGGTACCCTTAACTTCCAAAGGAGAATGAATAGTAAAAATCAGAGAGAGACTAGAATAGAATTCCCCAAACTACATGGAATGACTATTATCCCTGGATGATATTTATAGCTCTTCTTTCTCTTTTATACCTCTCCACATTTAATTTATAGTGAATTTACAATATAATTCTGCTAAAGGAAAATTATAATAAAATTCAAAAATGAGGATAAACTAAATCTAGACAGAAATTATATGAAAAAAAAGAACTTTTATAGGAAAAAATGAACTTTCAAAAGCATGAAACTTGTAGTCAAGTGATGTTGCCTCAACCATGTCCCCAGTTTCTTGTGTGTCCTCCTGGCCATGAGGAGATGTGTTGGTCCAAAGGGTTGCCATTTCCTTCTCCAGGGAATCTTCCTGATCCAGGGATCGAACCCAGGTCCCCCACTTTCTAGACAGATACTTTACTGTCTGAGCCACGAGGGAAGTCCAAGAAGAAATTAACCAAACAAAGGATGTGAAGGGCCCTTTAAAGCATAAGGAAAGGAAAATGATCAGGTAGAGGATGGAAGGAGATATGAGCCGGAGAAATGAGGGGTGAAGAGGAGGAAAGAAAAATCACAGAGTTGGCATATGGAGACACTCAGTTCACTACCATCTATGGCGATTTCCTCTGAAAAGACAGTTGGCTCCTGGCCCCAGCTAGCAGCGTCTCCAATCTAGCTCCCATGTCAGATGTCTGTCAGCACTCTGCGAGGACCATTGGAAATCAAGGCCACATGAAATCAAGGCCATTCACAGTTTGTCTTGGACCTCTTCAAGTCTTCCCACCCCTACCAGCTACTGAAAAGGGAAGGGGAAAAAGTTATCAAGTCTGTTTAGCCATGGCGAGAATAGCCAAAAAATGAAACGAGAAAAAGGCGGCATTAGCAAAGGAGACATGTTCCCAGGACTCCTCATTGTCAAAGTCTCCCTTTATTCATTCCCCAAATATTTGTTGAGCATCACTGCGTGCCAAGTGTTGCAGTAGGCACCGAAGACCGTTATCAATGCCAACCTGAGCTAGGCGTTCTTTATCTCGCTGCATGTCCTTCCCCCAAACAAACCACAGTGCCTGGACCTCAACCTGCTTCCAAGCCCCCTTCAGATGTTTCCTTTCCCCTGAGGGCAGAAGGTAGATTGTACCGAATATGTGCCTAGATGTCTCAGGGAGGGGAACAAGACAAGGAGTTGCATCTGCAATTTCTTACCTCCAAAAAGACACAGATCTGAGCAGCAATGCTTTCACCTGCTTTTCAGTTGACTAAAACTTTTACCATCCTCAAAATTGAATATGTGAACTAGCTGTCATTCTTCAAAAGTACATCCATATATACCTGTTTTTCACATGTTGACACCTTTGTGCATGATGTTTCCCTCTGGACTTTCCTTTATGTGTTTCCCATTTGCTGGCAAACTCCTAGTCAATTTGTGTTTCTTTTTCCTGTAAAATATTTTATATATATATATATATGGTTAGTTAGTTAGTTAGTTGCTCAAGCTCAGTCGTGTCTGACTCTTTGTGACCTCATGGACTGTAGCCCACCAGGCTCCTCCATCCATGGAATTCTCCAGGCAAAAAAATTGGATGGCAGAAAGTGAAGAGGAACTAAAAAGCCTCCTGATGAAAGTGAAAGAGGAGAGTGAAAGAGTTGGCTTAAAGCTCAACATTCAGAAAACAGATCATGGCATCTGGTCCCATCACTTCATGGGAAATAGATGGGGAAACAGTAGAAACAGTGTCAGACTTTATTTTTTGGGGCTCCAAAATCACTGCACATGGTGACTGCAGCCATGAAATTAAAAGATGCTTACTCCTTGGAAGAAAAGTTATGACCAACCTAGATAGCATATTCAAAAACAGAGACATTACTTTGCCTACTAAGGTCCGTCTAGTCAAGGCTATGGTTTTTTCTGTGGTCATGTATGGATGTTAGAGTTGGATTGTGAAGAAGGCTGAGCGCCGAAGAATTGATGCTTTTGAACTGTGGTGTTGGAGAAGACTCTTGAGAGTCCCTTGGACTGCAAGGAGATCCAACCAGTCCATTCTGAAGGAGATCAGCCCTGAGATTTCTTTGGAAGGAATGACGCTAAAGCTGAAACTCCAGTACTTTGGCCACCTCATGCGAAGAGTTGACTCATTGGAAAAGACTCTGATGCTGGGAGGGATTGGGGGCAGGAGGAGAAGGGGACGACAGAGGATGAGATGGCTGGATGGCTTCACTGACTCGATGGACATGAGTCTGAGTGAACTCCGGGAGTTGGTGATGGACAGGGAGGCCTGGTGTGCTGCGATTCATGGAGTCGCAGAGAGTCGGACATGACTCTGGAACTGAACTGAACTGAAGCCATTCCTTTCTCTAGAGGCTCTTCCTGACCCAGGGATCGAACCTTGGTCTCCTGTGTTGCAGGCAGATAATTTACCATCTGCGCCACTATATAAATATATCTAATGCATGTAGATAGATGATAGAAATGATGGATCAATCAAAGAAAATAAAGACCATGTATACTTCAACCAGCTTCAGAAGCAGAACATTACAGAACCTTTGAAGCTGCCTATGTGTCCCTTCCTACATGAATTTCATTATTGGTCCCTCTCCCAGCCTCCAGAAGTGAGCACTGTTCTAAATTTTTGTGTGTTTTTTTCACAGATTTTTCCCACCAATATATCCCTCTGTTTAGGCAGGGGGGAAGGTGGGAGAGGAAGGAGAGGGTAAGAGAGTAACATGGAAACATCCATTACCATATCCCTCTGTTTATTGTGCCTGTTTTATACCATGACAAGGGTGGGATCATACTACATGTATTTTCCTCATGATTACTGTTTTCAATTAATCTGGCTTCTCGAAATTAATCTACACTGATTTCTTATACTGTAGCTTATTTTCTTTCTGCTGTGTGGTATTCTAGTGTAATGACTATGCTACAATGCATCCATTCTACTGATTATGGGAATTTGATATTTTACAAGTTTTTTGCTAGTAAAATCAATTTTGCTGGAATCACACTTATTGAACGTGTCCTGGAATACATGTACAAGGTTTTTCTAGGAAATAGTCCTAGGAATATAATTGCTGAATTTGGGATTTTTGAAGTTTAGTAAATTGTGCCAATTTAATTTCAATGTGTGGGATTAATTTACATCTCCTCAACCAGACATGAGAGCTGTCTCTCTAACCCTTAACAGCAATCAGTATTATCAGACTTTCTTCTTTCACCAGTCTCAAGCTTACCGAGTCGTTCTCTTGTGCCACTTCGGGAGCACCTCCTTTATAACTAATGAGAATGAGCGTTTTTTCAAAAAGTACACTTATGTTTCTGTTTTCATGGGGTCTGTCCACATCTTTGTTCACTTTTATATGTGGTTTCATTTTCTATACTTTATATATTCTTGATACTAACACTTTTTATTGTTGCTAAATTTCATGGATAAGTTTTTCAATTTGTAGCTTTTTTTTCTCTTTCTTTATGATGATTTCTAGTAAACAGATTTTAAATTTTAAAATGTAATTAGCTTTATCAAGCTTTCCATTTCTGATTTGTATTTATGTATCTTTTTATACTTTAAGATCATATATATATATATTCTTTTCTAATACACTAATATTTTAGTTGATTCTGACATGTAGTATAAATGAATATGTTCTTTCATTTTACCAATGGCCAAGCCCATTTATTATAATAATTATACATATTTTCCTCTATTGTTTGGCAATGTTGTTTTTGTCATAAACTGTGTAAATAAATGCCTGTCCTATTGCTTAGTTTTCTGTTATTTCCATTAGTTTATGTGTCTATACCGGCAACAATCTAAAGTGATTTAATTATATGGTTTCAAACAAGTCTTACCATACACCCAGGCAAGTTCCTCTCTCATTTGTTTTCTTCAGGAGTGTCTCAGCTTCTGTTAGCTCTTATATAAATTTTAGAATTAGTTTGTCAATTCCACAGAAAAGAGAGAAAATCATGCAGGTAGATGCATTAAATTTATCTAGGCAATTTGGGG